>VFFE01007128.1:2108729-2337515 GCA_008921705.1 Burhinus oedicnemus | reverse complement strand
AAAAAAAGAAAGGAGGGGAAAAAAAAAAAAAAAAAAAAAAAGGACATCAAAGGGTTTGAGTGGTTCATTAAGTCAAAGCCTCTACTATTAGAAATTTGCCCTATCCAAGTATATTCCTAGCTTCTGTTAGATACCTGTAAGTCAGGGCTATGCAACCAACACCCAAGTTACAGCTGAAACTACCCTCTTCTCCTCAGATGAGATGCAAGATGCTGAGGAAGCGTCACATGCACTGAAAGACACAGACCTCCATTCAAGACGTTTAGTGTCTTGGAGCTGGGTGTGGAATGAAGTTAAATTATTTTCACAACTTGCTTAGACAGATGCTGCTTCATTCCACGGAATTCAGTAATAAATTAATGACGAAGACAAAGGAAGCAGGCTTTTGCTCAAAGTTCCCTGTTAGGAAACACCACCAGCAGCATTCTGCTTTCAGGGCAATTGCTTCCTGGGCCATACTCAGAACTTGGAGGATTCTGAAGCAGGGCTTTGCCATTTCATGTCATCGCCTTAGGATTTGTGGTTGTAGCTGAGGGTTAACAGTATGGAGAAACAGTTTATAGCAAGTCAATTCTGTCTCTAGAGATTCAAGCACTCTTTAGTAAGAGGTATCACATTTAAGGGTCTGTGCATGCAATGAACAAAAAGTGTGAATTTTGTTTGGTTCTTTTGGGAGGGTTTAAAAATTTACTCTTTGTACACTTTTGGATGCTGACTACTGTATATGTAACGACTATGCATTTTTAGCAAAAAAAGGTGTGAGCTATAAATAAAGTTGTTTCTGAGTACATTTTTGCAGAAATGCATTTATAAAGTTTTTTTATTTCTTAATATAAATTACTGTGACACCTGTAGGATCAGAAATGTGTTGAATGTAGTTATCTTCAAACACAGATGTTGTTAGCATAAGCACAGGAACTTCCGATTCTTGTATAGGGGTGTTGGTATTTCTGAAAACACTATACTACAGCATAAGTACTGTTGCCATTTTATTGCCTTTTGTATTCTAAAGCAATAAAATAGCATTATTGCCTTTTTAGTTCTCCAGTATCTATGCTAACTAGTTAATGATAGGCACCCCAGTTATATTAAAATTCATTAATATGTATAAGGAGATCAGTGTTGTACCTACAGTGCTCACTGAAAAATCATTAAATTGGTAGCAACAGCTATGTCAAGAATCACAGCAAAATATTGACTGCAGAATGAAGAGGACTATTTGGCATCAAATAAAGTCTCCCATTTGGCAGACTAAGAATGTTCCAAGTGGCAGAATACTGTTTTCAGTCCAAGTCAGGCACCAAAAAGCACTCAATGAACTGCAATTACATAAAGTATCTGCTTTAAGCCTTCTGTGTCAAAATTCAGCAGGTCACGATGTAGCCCAACATAACTGCAGGCACCCCCTAATACTGTTAAAAGGCTGAACACAATGGAAAACTGTAGGATCTTCTCACTGAGGTTTGTGGAATTTCTTTGAAAATTCTAAAAGTCTTGAGAGCTCTTACTTGCAGAGTTTTTATGTCCTATTTGAAATATGGTAATGACTTCAGGTATCTGATAAGCCCAGCAAGAACAGCCATTGCCACCTCACAAACAGATGCTTCAGAAGACTACATGCTACAAATAAGGAAATGCTTCAAAAGACTGCATCCTACTGTTAACATTTAAGGCCTTTCATAATGTTATCAGCCGGCTCTGGATCTGGCTGCTGGACATGAGCATGCTGGAGGAGAACCTCACAAAACTGATGGAGCCAGTGAGGATGGCAAAATACTGAGCAGAATGGAAAGCAACAAAAGTCACCCCTAGGACAGGTAATTTGAGGTCAGTACCTCAGCCTTAAGCTGAGATGGCTCCATAGTTGTTCTGGTAACCAACCGGAAATCTGAAGGCAATCTACATTTTGTTACCATGACATCACTTCTCTGAAAAATGGCCCTAAAAGTCAGGACAGCATATTTGTGGAGGAACAAAGGGACATCTGATAATCAGCTTTAACCTTCAGATTTTATTCTCTCATCATAGGATAACGCATGGTTAGTAGAATTTGTGAGTGGAGATGAAACTCATTAAAAGTTAAAAAGCTGGTAAAAATGAAAAGCAAATCAGCATTAAGGCTAAGGCTAAATCTTGGTAGCCTCTGGGGCAGATGCTACAGATGCACTCTTCTGCATCAGGAAGCCCTCTATTACATGACAGATTTCTTATCAAGAGTGGCAGTACACTTCTCTTAGTGGGGAGCTGGAAATATTTCTCTTGCCAGGGAGCACAGCCTTTGGGTATATGATATATGCTTTAAAGGAGAATGACAACAACAATATCACACAATCTTTCTGGAAAGTAAACAATTTTATAGAGTTCTCTAATTTGAGTCTCTTCTGCCCCCAAGATCTAATCCTCTTGTGTCCCTCCTGACTGATGAAATATGAAAATATCATTCTCCTTCATTTTTGGTGTTAAGCATACTTCTCATCTATTATTCTCTGTTTGCTAGGAAACATATATTCTCTGTCACTCTGTTGTCCTGAGGAATTAGGCAATGCTACTTGTACAAGAAGAAAAACCTTGATTTTTCCCTCTTTATATGCTGGGCTCCCTTCATCCACAGTCCCGGGGCTATGGAATTCAATCACTGGCACACAGTAGCGTCCCAAAATCTCAGCTTTACTTTTTAGCAGCACTTGGAAAGACAACTATGAAATGTCAACGGGGTGGATAACAAGCAGCAGTATCTGAAGCACTCAGAAATAAGAAAAATAATGAGCAAAAGGCAAGCAGGTCCCTGGGACAGCTTCTCTGATACCTTTGTACACACAGGCTTTCTCTCTCTTATTATTACAAATTTAGCGAAGCTCATAAGCACATGCTTAACTTTAATATGAATATACGTTTATCTTTGTTCATTCACAGGGGTGAACTTTTCCTCGTGTTTAAGTGTGCTATAGAAGCAGAGCCCTAATGAGCAGACAGTGCCAGGGAAATGCTGCCAGCAAGCGTCTGGCACAGCAAATTCTGCCATTCAGCCCGAAGGCAGTGTCCTACCCTCCAACACCCAAGACTCACATTCCCTCCTCTGCCTTAGTCCTTTAAAGCGTTCTCCTTTCAGACCATTGTCTGAAAGATTTTGATATGAAACAAGGAGCAAAATACATGTGTAAAAGCTAGAAATGCACCAATTTAGTAATGAAATAAAACCGCAGATTCTCCAATTGTAGCAATTACAATAACAAAACATTGTTTCCTGTCATCTGGTAGAAAACCATAGCTTGGAATAAACAAGTTTGGAACAGTAATCAGACTCACTGAGCACTATAAAATACATTCACTAGCCAACCTGGTTAAAAAGAATGTTTATTTTTGTATTACATAGACTCAAAGATTAAACACAGAAGCCAAATACTCTGTGACTACCTTTGTCCCCAGCAATAAAGCATGTTCCTTCAAACTGTAAGTATTCCACTCCAGCAGAAGCATGCCATATCCTTTATTTTAAAGTTCAGATGTACTTTGGACAATAAAAAATAATTTGACTTAACTGTTTCAGCAAAACATAGGGAATTGAGGATATACAAGACTGGAAAACCTGCTCAAGTGCAATATTCAGGATGTATAATTAAGATCACATGAAGTCACGGCTAACTCAGTACTCAGCACTAACACCTCAGAGGGAGTATACAGCCAGTGTATGTTAGGATCTGCTTCTACTGAGATGATCAGTACTCCAAAGTATATAGTAAATTGGTATAACAAATGGAAAATAGTACATACCTCCATTACAGTTAAGCTGTGATGAGCATGTATTCAGACATAAGGCTGAATTACTTATATGGTAAATGTGTTCAGACAGCAACATGTATAAAAAAGTTGGTAGTGCCCTACATACTTTGGCTGAGGTCTCCAGCTGTTACCAACAAGACATTTGAGAAGTCTTCCTTATTAAAGAAAAAAAAAAGGAAAAAGTCATCTCTTAGAGTTTAAAAGATTTGTTGATTTTGACTTTGCTGGCAGACTTGTTACATAGATTTGCACAACAAGTGAACTGGTGGACTTACAAATATTACCAAGTGAAGTAATCACTGCTTTCTCTTCTGAAAGTCACAGTAACTTTCTCCAAGCAGAGTTACTGAAGACCCACAGTGAATCTGGCCATCTCACCTTTACCGCTGTTGTGGCTCGGAGTGCAAGTCCTCTGTGGAAAGTACTGGATGTCCACCTAGCAGTATCAAACACAGTTTATTGATGCTTTTAAAGAACCCCAAGCAATGTTATTCATTAGCCAAATATGCACATATAGCTAACAAATATTTGTGTTTTCCAGGCTCTGGAAGCGTCATGATTTCTAGCTTCAGTGTCAGGGCAGAACTGCCAGATATGTCCCAGACATGAGTGAATTCCAGCTTATTACTCAACATTAAGCACTCTTTGTTTTAAAACCCATTTCAGTCACCTGATATCTCATGAATGAAACAATCTGCAACAAACAGGCTGGTAAATGAAGTCTCTAAGGTGAAAACTTCCCACGTGTACTATAACAGATTAGCAGTAGTAAGGTTCCCTTCACCAGTGATTCACAAGCTAAATTCACAAACAAGCACCAGACTGAAATCTCTTCCCTTTGCATTTTTCCTGGAAGACAGAAACAGGCTGGAGAATAATTCTTGCTGGTAAAAAGCCCTCTGACCCTACTTATTCCTTAATCACGTTGCTCCAGCACTGGCACAGAGGATGCAACAGGAACGCAGAGTGGCACAGCACATCTCCTCTATGCTGTACTCATCCATATGTGGCACATAGCCCCTGATGATCCCACCAGGGTTGCCCCCACACACAAGTCAAAGCAGCCTGAGAACCAGGCAATTACAGCCCTGCCTGCCTGCTGTGCCAAGTGAACCTCAGAACAAAGAGATTTAGGCCTGCTGTTCAGAAGAAAGTTTTGCAGCATTAGTCTGTGCCCAGCAGACCTGTGGAGGACACTGAGGTCAACCAGCAGGAGTTTCCTAGGCAAGGTTTGGTCTTACTCAGTCTTAAGAAAACAAACCTCAATTTTCAAACTCAGCCACCGGTGCTCTGAAATCTCAGTCTGGTTGAATCTTCCTATTTCACCAGCCTGAAATGAAAAAAAAGACAAAATAAATTATTCACATATATTGAGAAGTGTCAGCTAATTCAATTTTTTTTTTTTTGATCTGCCCTAGTCAAGGCACAGACCTGAACAGTAGCATAGTAGTGTGTGTGAAGATCAAATGAAGTTTAGTGTAGCACAGTGTCTATTTAAAAAAAAACTGGCTGCAGTGATTTTTGGAAGCCAGCCGGCCCGGCAGCGGGCTGGCCTGGCAGCGAGGTGGGTGGCTGGGGAGCAGAGCCGCCAGGAGGAGCGCGCAGACCGCTCCCGGGGTGCAGGGATGTCCCTCCAGCAAGGCCGGTGAGAAGCTGTATGGCTCCAGCAAGGACACATTTTTTCCATGGTAGCTAGCCGCTGTTTTTCTCATTTGCGGCGCGCAGAGGGGAGCAGAGGAGTACTCACCAGGCGCCTCCACCCACCGCCCTGTTCTCCCTGGATAATGCAGAGCTGGTGAAAGCGCTGCCCTTTGCGGCTCCCTCCACTGGGCACCTCTCCTGCCCCCAGGGCTTATTTGGAAGGGACGCCCCATCCATATAAGCTTTAAGGGAGAAGCTGGCACAGAGAGCTTGATGGTCTGGCAAAAATAATGCCTTAGAGGTAGCTGCTTGCTGATATAATCCCATGTGAAAAGAAAAACTGTTTTGGAGGGGATGACGCTGCCCTCTTAGGCATTCCTGGAACTTAAAGCAAGCGTGAGTCAGTCAGAGCAAGACTATGCGTCTTGCCATGATGACTTTTTATTTAAATGTATTGGCTAAAGTAAGTTCATTTGTTCTGTTTCTTTTACCATATACATACCACCGCAGATACAGATTAACATACCTATTAGACTTACAGGTCAGTTTCAAACTACTGTGTGCTAAACAAGCAAAGAAACAAACCAGGCAATAGGTCAAAAAAATTTCTGAAAGTATCCCCTTGTGCAGGATTTCATCCTCCAGTACCTGGAAGGCTGCAAGGTCGAGCATTTGAAAGTCGTCAGTTCAGAAATAGCTCCTTCCTGACCCAGAACTTTGTGTGAGGCTTTCTCAGGACAAACTCAGGGCAAGTGAGCGGGACAGGCCCTGGTAAAGCCTGCGTTAGCCATGAGGCACACATCTGGCTAGCATGACATCATGTCCACCCTGCCACAGCCTACCTGTTGCCTACTGGATGTGAATGGCTTTTTTCTGCCACTCAGTTCTCAGAGTGGTCCGTGTTAGCCCAGCCTACCTACCATATTCCCAGCTAATACCAAAAGTGCACACATATTTCACGCTACAGTTTTCAACACCTAACACATTAAAAAGTATTTTGTGAAATATTGCAGTCCTCTTTTTGGCTCTAACACTGAAATGTCAATTAAAGTACTATAACAGTGCTGTGATTCAATCCCTGCTTGCCAGTCAACTGGCCTTTTCCTCCTCCTTCAACTGCAGAGTATACGTATTGTCCCCTGCTCATAGTACCCCCCTTGAGCAGGAGCTGTTGGACTAACTATTCTGTTTGTAAAGCTGAGCTGACGCTCATCCCTCCTGCTCAGTGACCGACACAGATACTAGCTCTTGGCTTGCCATAACTTTTGAGCTGTCCTGGGGAGGTCCGATTCATTTTGGCCAGCAACACTTTACTCTCAACCTGCAGCCAAAGATCCGACAGCACCTCTGAGACAGCCATGCTTTTCCTGTCCGCTATTCATCCTTCGAATAAGCCTGTTCTGGGCACAGGCACAAGCCAGAGCTGCCCCGAGGCTGTCAGATGATCTCCACAGCCCTTGTTGAAACTGGGATATGAGCGAGCCTGGTCTACTCCTTTCTCATGTAACACTGACATATGGGAAAGGGTTTTACAGTATGAGGTCCTGTGCAAGCTGCCCAGCGACCCCTACATCTTGTTCTGGCACAAGCTGTGCAAGTCAGCACATCTAGCATCTCATCAAAGCGTTTCCGAATTTCTTTACTATGCTATTTTCTTCCTTTCAAAAATGTTTTCCCCAGCTGTTTATTTCTTCACACTTTCTAACCCAACTTCACTATCTCATCATCTTCTCTTTACAAATTTGAAGCCTGAAGCCATATTTCTTTAGTTCTGACTGCTTCAGGGCAAGCTGAGCTCTGACAAGTGCCTCGAATGTGGGTGAAAGTTCTCCAATAAAAACCAAGGTGGAGCAGATAGTAAGACTGTCCGTGCTGTACACAGGGCTCTTCTCCCTGTGTCAGTGCCATACCGATGCCCTGTCTGAGTCTTGTTAACATTGTGTAACTACACATACTGCTGTCATGCAGATAGGACATACAACTGATTTCCTAACTACCTATGGCCTTCCGATAGTCTTCTCTTCCTGTCTTACACCATTGGTTGTATTAGCTCTAAAGAAGAGTAACTAACTCTACGTCCCACCTGAGGTATGGTCAAAATACAGCAACGTGCAATCATGCCTGTACATTCAGTTGAATCCAATAATCACGTAATGATCAATTTATTCCGACGTGCCATTGAAAACCGAATGCACTTATTTCCTCACACAGTGTATATAGAGGTAAAGCTTTCCTGGATGTTTCAGACACATTATTTAAACTAAGTGTACCCACAACCTATCTACATGCAAAATATCCTTGAGAGTGAAATTCTAGACTCCGAAGAATTTGCTTTGGTAATAGCAAGATTTATTGTCATCAGATTTTGTTCTTAGGCCAGGTTGGATGAGGCTTTGAGCAATCTGGTCTAGGGGGAGGTGTCCTTGCCCATGGCAGGGGGGTGGGAACTAGATGATCTTTAAGGTCCCTTCCAATGTAATCCATTCTATGGTTCGATCATTCTATGATACCAGTCATCATTTATTTGTCAACAGATTTTGCATATCTCAACACGACTGATTGACTTGCAAGTCTGATCAATGAGAATCCAGGGGCCTGACCATATTTTCCAATAACAACTGTAGGGATTTACTCTCAACTAAGAGGGTGAGAAATGTGCTGCAGTACGAGCTCCATCTTTTATGCACAATGTCAAACATAACTGGCTTCTAATAATAGAACCACCACAATCTGTCCGGCTATTCCAGCCCTGGATCTGCCACAGGAAGCATCTCATTAGATTATAGCTAATGCAGTAAACAGTGACTTAATGCAGTAAACAGTGACTCTTTCTAGTGACATGGTAAGAACAGAAAAGTTTCACATGTTGGGGAGTTTTCTCATTTGCAACACTCTTCTGGAGGATTTAGCAGGGTGAGTTTCAGTGAAATATTTACAATTCCTCTTACACACATTGCCACAGCATGCACTGAAGTCTGGGGTTTTCATAAGGACAACCATCTACAGGGTATGCTTATGCTAAGTCTCAGATTTCAGACCTCACTTAAAATTGTGCAGTCAAAGCTTTTTATTTTATGATGGGAACATAATGGAAGAAATAGGAATGTAATGGGGAAACATGACTTTCCCTACATTATCCCTGAACTGAAAGAATTTCCTTGAAAATTCCCACATTCTCTTAAATTACTTTCATGCAGAGATCAAGTCTCAGAAGTATGAGTTGCTTTGAGACTCGCTGTTAGTAAAATAAAAGAGTTTTAAGCTGTTGCTTAACTTTGACCATTGCAGGTAATATTCCAGACTGATCCAGCTGGCATTACAGTGCAATGTTCTCACCAGTGCTCATTTGAATAGTTATCTTAAGCCTCCACAGAATTCCTGTGACACCACAGACTTATGGGAGGAAAAAAAAAATTGATGCAGAGGTGCCAAGCTTCATGGCTTTCCGAGCTATATGCAAAACCTTCATCCCCCCATATCCTGCAGCTGCACAGCCGCAGCTCTCAAAGGATCCCAGCCTCATGCCTTCTGCTGTGCAGCCCCACCATCCCAGCCTTATATCCTCTGTCACCAAGAGAGCAAGCTGAGGCGATGAGACGGGTTAAGCCCAGCATCCCGCAGCCACAGCCCACACTCAGGAGCAGAGCTGAACAGAATTAGGAAGCCATGGCTGAAAAGCCAGATCGGAAACCCAAAGACAAGCAGGTTCAAACCAAACTTGCAGAACTGCAGAGAGTTCTACATCTGCAGCACCTGCACATCAGAAACCTGGGCCAGGAGAGGAGTTTGTTTCCTGTGAGCACTTGGCCAGTGACAGCCAGCCTGAAGGATGCCTTAACCTCAGCTAGGCAGTGGCTCACTACACTCATTTCCTAAGGCCAGGTGCCCCCGTCCCCTTAGCCCAAAGTCTGTTTCCTGGGCTGGGCTGGCTTTTGTGGAAGATGCTATGGTGCACACAGCAGAGCAGCGAGAGGAACAGAGAAATGCTGCTTCCTCCAAAAATACATGCACCCGCTACACTTGCTCACTGCGTCTCTGTACATATTGAAATGTCTACAATTAGCTTTTTCCACATTTCAAATTGCAAAAGTAAAATATCCTATATTCAGAATATACGTACACAGTTGTGCCTCCATTTCTTTTTTGTAACGCTGGGTCAATTGTGTGCCCCTGCCTCAAGGACTTTAGTAAGGTAATGGAGCAGCATCGGAGCATTTTCAAAAGACACCAGTCAGAGTCGTGTGCCAGTTTCACGCTGAATTTCAATAGGAACGTGGTGCTGGAAAAATGTGTTAGCATCTACTTTTATGACCACCGCAATTACCTCAGTCTCTCTTTGACAGAATTTGTGATTTCTTCCCAGAGAAAAGGGCCTGAGATGCTGACCTGCCCCACACAGGAAAGGTGCCAGCAGATTCAGTAATTCTGCATTTCCTTGCTATGGCTTTAGAAGTATTAATACTTTTTAATTTGTTGTAATAATCTAAGTTTTGTTCATCTTTAGCTCAGAATCTGGATAGACATATTGCTATACTCTCCAAGCTGTTTTTCCTGGTTGATATATTTCCATAACACATCTCCTTTTTTCTAAATCTTAATACAGATTCTGTACCAATTTTTACTTGCTCACCTGTTGTATTAGCTACATATACCAGTTCTGATGCATTCTTGCTGCTCAGTCATTCTCCTTCCATGTAGCAAAGCCTATGTCATATTTAACTCCTTAACTTTTGAGTACTCATCACAATATCACTTGGTGGATTCTTACACCTTGCTGACAACTGTTCTTTCATAGTTTTTACACAAGACGTATAGATGCAGAAATCTGTTCTGTCCCTTCCATCTATGAGTTTCAAAACAGAGACTCCTCTGCTTTTACAGCAGCTTTCCTTAAAAATTTTCTTTGAAATTCTTTTATCTGAAAATATATTTTTTAAAGGTTAAAGGTTATGCATTGTTCTGCAGTCAAGAATTTCTTTCCAGATATCAGACAATACTGCGCTTTAATTATACAGTCCCCTGGAAGACCTTCCACACTCTATGAAGTTTTTTTGTTTTATGAAAGTCATTTTATTGGCAAAACATATGACTAACAAAAAAGGATATGACTCTATGATTACTGTAATATGAATTACTACACTGTTTACAGCTGAGCTTTAAAAACAATTTTCAGAAGCTCTGGGTTTAGTGACTAAAGCTTTAAACCTCTCATTTTTTTTTTACTCCCTTCTTTAAGCCAGAGGTGGTGAATTTCTAATTCCTGATGCCAATTTTTGTCAGGCTAGACATAGGGGTCTGTAGGTCAGACATATAAGGTGAAACTCATTGCTTGGAAGCCCTGAGAAAAAGCTCCTATTTCAAGTTCCTTGTTTTGATGGCTTAAGTTAAGTAGCTTCAGTCAGACTTGAATAGCTCACTGCAGTAACAGTGGCCCTCTTTGCCCAGGGTAAATTTATCATGCAGCCAAATGTCACCCACCGCAGGCCTCCAAATGCTTTTGGCAATGATCCACTTGTGCAATTGGGAGAGGGTGAACAGAGGGGGACCAGAGATGGTGTTTGTGCTATACTGTCCACTGCCTGCATCCGGTGTCCAACTGCGCAGAACCAGCACATGGAACCCAACAGCCCAACTGGAAGTAAGCAGAGATTTGGGGGAGATTAAAGGCAGGGTGATGAACAAGGTGCCAGCACCAAGGTCTCTGGGTTTTGGGCTGGGGCACTCAGAGGTGACCGTCCCCCTAGCTCTGGACAAAACACCCCTCTTTGCTGTGAGCGATGAGGAACTCTCAGCACACTTCCCATCCTGGCTTGTTACTGCTTCTCTAAAACCTCTGCATGGCATGTTGCCTGGGGCCAAACAGAGAAGCGATGTCTGTGTCCCCCTCCTCTATCTGCTAGTAGCTGTCGCACCGCTGCAATAAAAGCTAGGCTGATGGATCTGATGCCTGACTTCAGCAGAGACTCACTGCTAGAAAACCCAGGCTTTCTCAACACCGTGGTTATAGGAGTTTCACACCTACAGCAGTTATTCAGGAACAGGTTTCACATGTGCAGTGGCAGAAGAGGTGTCACAGGGACCTACCTTCTGAAAGTGCAAATCTTATCACTATAACAACTTCCTACTAAGTGTTGCTTGACATATTCATCTTTTGGTCTAGAGTTCATCATTTTCCTACTCTTTTATCTCATCACGTATCTACTTCCATAATGTAAATTTTGGCTTAGGGGCCACGTCATACACAAGTAATCAGTCAGACACCATCTTTGTGTCAGTAACAGTTAAATGTCTACATGAAAAATGTCTCTCTAAGATTCAGACTTTAGCAAAATGTGCATATTGAAAAAAAAAATCACAGCAATGCACTGGAACTGTCTATGCTTTTTGTGAGCTCTCTAATGCTAACTCATATGAACTGTAAGAAAATGTTAGAAAAGTGTCGCGTTGCCTAATTCACAAATTGACATCAAGTGAGAGCAGTTCTCCTCAGCCTGCATGTAGCTTAAAGCTTGCTCCTTCTGTCTTAGCCCTGAATAAGAATTTGTTGCCTGTAATGTTGTCTGTCTTTTTAGTTGGTCCAACGAAAACTCATCCGTGCCTAAGAACCTTGCCTTGCTTGATGTCTTCAGCAATCACACTGCAAAAAGATCACTGCCAGAGCTCTACACAGCTGTGACTATTCAACTGGCAGGCAGGTCTCAAGAGTTCTTTATTCCTGTCAGACACAAATCACTGTAGAGCAGCATTCTCCAAGAGACAGATCTGTTTGTGGTACATATAAATACTGTTTTTGCTTCCATTGATGTCAATAGGTGCAAGGGTAGAGGTATGATGTTATGAGATGCTAAGATCTTAAAATACGCTCTGAATGATTTCTATTTTAAGAGCTGTTTTGCTTTGGAGGATGAAAGGTCTGTTCACTTAATATGAGGAACAAGGCCTGTCTCAGAGATGTGGAAGAACATCTATTCATCCAAAATCTTAGCTATTTCAGGAATAATCTGTAAATTATTTTAAGAGTTTGCTTAAACTGTTGTTAACTATACCTGGCAGATTTCTGGCAAATGCATTATTGTTTCTTTAGCTTTCTTCATTCCTGCAAGGAAATTTTTTGGGCGATGTGACTTGTCACTTCTCCCGTTGACACTGTTCTACTTTGTATAAATAATTACACATTCACTGGGACTGGGACTAACACCCCCACCCTTCCCAGGAGGGTTACTGAACCCCCAAAACCAGAGCATTGTTTTTTCTCTCACCAGCTGGCTCCATGAATATTTAAGTATATTTAACAAAGTGGGACTGTTCCAGTCAAAGGGGATGGTGGTCAGGTCACTGCTGTGAGGCAGAAACCTAACCTGAATTCAGAGGAGAGAGGAGATGGGGGGAGAAGGGAAGGGAGGGGAGAGGAGAGGAATTAGACTTAGATTTTGTGAGGCATTTACTGACTTCTTCAGGAACACTAATAATGATCTTTTTCTCTGTAGGATTTACACATCAATTTATGTCATTATTTTGACAAGCATTTACATAAAAATACATTTTTAGCATTAAATGCAATAGTTTGTACCAAATGAAACTGAGTTTGGGGACTTAATTTCATTCAGAAATAAAAAAAAAGTCATATTCAGCTCCTGGGTACCAAGATTTTCTTTCCTGTCCAAGTATTCAGCCAGTTATTAGCCCAAACTAACTTAGAAAGTCTTTCCAAATAATATCTAGTTTACCAGCATGGGCTCCACAAATTCTATGCCTTCTATCTTAGTCTAATCAGAGTTTAGGTAGGCAATCTCTGCTTTCTGGTTTAAAAACTGTGAATTGTACCTGTTGTCATAGAGTGAATGGCTTCTGTGAAAGACAGAGTAGCTTGGGAATTCACAGCCTGGAAAAACTACATTTCCATCAACTGGAAAACATTCTATTCATCTACTGAAGAAATATGCAAAAGCAAGGTTACTCTGATGTTAGGTAGTGATTGTAATATCTACTTCCACCTATTCCCATGAATGCTGAGGGAGTTATAGGAATTATTTTTAACAGTAACTCTTTCTTGCAACAATTCAGTTATCTAACTGACAGCCAACCTAACATTGGACAAATAGTTAAGATTCTGTTTGGTTTGACAGTTTTATATTTCTCTTTTCCGGACTTAAAAGCTGGATATGAAAAGTCCAAAAAAGAGACTGTTTTATCCCAGAACCAAGTGTTTGAGTTTGTTGGTCATTTTTGTTTGTTTTTACAAAATTTAACAATTTATTTTTAACAAAGAGTACAGGTTTTCTACTTTCAGTTGTGTTTTGTACATCTGTGCATCTAATAACTGTTGAGCTTGCATTCACATTTTGATGGTGTTTAGACCAACTTCATCTTTTCTAGGGATATGCATGACTTTAATATGACCCCTAGTTTAACAAATAGATTAATATGTTAAGGGTAATTCAAACACCAAACTAAACCAAAACAGACAAACTGGGATTAGGAGTGGAATGGGCTGCTAAACTATCCAAATTTGAATGGCACATTTAACCCCTGATTCTCATATTAATACAAAGTATCTGAAGAATTCTGAAATGGAGTCAAATTGTCAAAATAAACTTTGAACACAACAAGGATGCAGCACGATCAAAAGTCCTGTTCAAAAAACTTCATGTTTGCATCAGACCTATGATCATTTTTTTATAGCTAAAAACTTTTGGGTATAAGTCTTGCATTAGAGCTTGGCTGGGAAAGTATGCTGGAGTCTTCTTCTACATGACAGAAAACACAGAAGTGATACTACAGCTATAAATTAAAAAAATAACAATCCAGGGCAGGTCAGAGACATAGTAGTGCTTCAGAAGATACACTGAGCTTAGAATCCATTTAGTTTAATTAGGTCTATTGGAATTTCACTTACATCTAAAGCAGAGAATTGAATAATGGTACTTAAGAAGAGACTCTGGGGTTAATAATACCAGAAAATTATTAAGGAATCCATAGAAGCACACTTTCACCTGGGTAAAAGCTGCAATCGTGAGAGGGTGATAACCAAGAGACAGGCCAGCAAACGTTT
Source organism: Burhinus oedicnemus (assembly GCA_008921705.1). Lineage (NCBI taxonomy): Eukaryota > Metazoa > Chordata > Aves > Charadriiformes > Burhinidae > Burhinus > Burhinus oedicnemus. Next base: position 2,323,042 of record VFFE01007128.1, on the reverse strand, counting down.
CAGGCATATTTAGGGTGATGTCAAGACAGAAAGAAGCGTCAGCAGATTTTAAAAGCCTAAGAACCAAGAGCTTTGAAAACTTAACTGGAAAGCTGAATACAGAGATGTTGTGCTGGATAGACAGTATAATAATCATGATCTATCGGTTGCACTTATAATTCAGGCTCAATATAAAACTGTTCCTCTCATTGCCTTTCAAGCATCTAACTAGCATCACATATCTGCATCTGTACCTATTTACAGCAAAAAATTCCTTACTATTTGACATTATGCAGGATAATTGTTATCAGTGCACTGCAGTACCTCTGGAAATATGATGGAATGCTGGCTCAGCATACCTCAGGCAAAGTACTGCACCTCTTAAAGAATGATAGCGTACATAAAACAGGAGCCTGATTAGTCTTGCACACACACTGAAAGCCAGGCATATTTTTTTTTTTTTAAGTGGAAGGAGTTACAGTGCAACAGCTCTCCAACTGTAGAACAGGTAGCAATAGAAATTTAATAAATGCTTACCAATCCTTGCAAAGTTCTCTGATTCCTTATTCAAAGGTGCTATACATCTGCCAGAAAATGTTATGTGGTAAAGGCAGGCATTCTTGATTCCTTTCCTGCAAGGATTAAGAAGAAACTTGACTGTAATCTCAAGAATGAGCCCAAAGACCAGGCTTAGAATCTGGAATGACTTTTCTGCTCTCAAAGTACCCTTTCAATAAGTGAGTTGAAGCATTTAAACATAGAGACTCTTTCAAAACAGTTGCCTGTGCTCAACTGTCCACCTCCAAACTGAAGTTAAGTATAGTTTAGGAGCGCTAAAATTAAATTACAATATTACTGACTCAGTCTGCCCTTTATTTTGTTTGGTGGATATGGGAAATTTCCTCAGAGATTGTTAAAACCAAAGTAGTCTGAGGTTCTTGAAAAGATTAAAACGTGTAACTCCTGGAATACAAAAAAGAATAAACTGCTGCTTGATTCTGGCCCTGCACTTTTGATTCCTAAAGTACCAAAGTACTGCTTCTGAGTTAGAACTGCATAGAAGTTTCATGCAATTGTTTCCATAGACTACTAAAAACAATGAAGCATTTTTATACCAACTATATATCTAATTTCACCTATAATGCTGTTTCTCTAATGCTTTTCTAGCGTTTAGATTACTTTTGTGATACATTTTATAAACAAAACTGCTACTATCTGGAAGTCTCTGGGCTTGACTCCTCAAATTTCCATATAGGTTCCATCCATTTTTTATAACTTCTGGCCTTAATACTTTAGCATTTTAATGACCTATAGTATTTTGCCCATAGCAAGAAGCACTTACCTATTGTTCAGACATGTTGCTTTGTTGCTGAAACTGATAGCGACAATGACATTACTTTACATATTAAGTAATGATGATTCTGTGAAAATCATTACCCAGCAACATAATAGATCCCAGATGTGTTTAAAAAACATAATATTAGGCTAAACTCCAAATTCTGGCCCAGAATGCACGTGTGCATCTCCCAGGGCAGTAATTCAGTATTTAGAAAAAGTAAATGTACCATTGTAATGCACATGGCAGATAGCTGAGTTCCAGCCACCAGTGAAATAATCTGGCCCCTTTTTTGCATTCCATGACCCCTGTACTCCGATGGGAAGGAGGCCATAGGAACTGACTGTAATTCCCCTAGTCAGAACTGCCCAGCCCTGGTACAATTTATTGTTGCACAGGAACAGTCCTAATTTACATCAGTGGTGCAACACCCTCCTTCTTGCCAAGGACTTTATGCTCCAAAGACTGAATAAGGACAAGAGAGGGTATAGCATAAACAACTAGAGGAATCCAGTAAGTCTTTTTGTATCATCAATATGATGTTGTACCTGGCAAAGAATGGCTGTATCAAGATGTTCCCTCCCAAATACTTCATCTCTCTCAACTTGATCTAATATGCCTGTTGAAGAAAGGGTGTTTTCCCTGTTCGGGATTTTCATCTTTGAGGAAGGAAGTCCTTCATATGTAGACTTCCCCATTTTGTCATTTAGATGTAGCTGTTGAGCTGCTCAGTTAAGTTAGGGCCTCCTATTCAAGTCAAGAAAACAAGTGCAGGAATTATTACATCTGACAGTAATTTCCTTGTATTCTCCCATCTCTTGTTGCCCAGGCTATCATATCATTTGCACATTTCGTAAAGTGTTCATTCCTCATTGTGCCCTTCGCATACAGTTTATGCTATTTTGGAAACAGATAGTGAATTTTCTTATCAGCAAAAGTAGGAAAACAGTATTTTAGCTGGCTGAACTAAAATTGTTCACAACGCTTTTCTTCCTAAGAACGTTTGCAGTATATAAACTTGATCAAATTGTTCTCCTTTTTATGTATAGCCTTATAAATAAGCGTAGCAGAAGGAAATTCAGGAAAAGCAATAAGAGTATTGGCATGAAATAGTTTCTCACGGGGCTTAGTTCTGTTCTGACTTCCAATCTGTGTTGCCAGTAACAGTAAACTAATTATAACATGTGAAACTGCACCATGAGACTTAGGTCCCAGATATCACCTGTGCAATAGCAGTATGACAGCATAACACATTCGATGCTCTTTAAAAATAACTCTATTTTTCAACTACAGCATTCAGAAGATAGGAAAAAAAGAGAAACTGAAGCTGGGTGCCTTAATACAAATCTACTTATTTATAGAGGATGTAAAACTTTCTCTTCCCTGAACATAAGAGAATTAAATCACACACACAAAAATAGGCAGCTTCTTTGCTCATGGTTCCAGTTTTCTTTTTGACAGCGTTCTTCCCAAAAGCACTTTCTGAGCCTGAAAGACACTTCTCTGGAGCACCCTTGATGCCTTTTCCAACTTTTCTTTCTTTACTTCTGCACATACAGTACCTGACAAAGTCTCTCACTACACAGTCACAACTTCTGAGTGGATTTGCATGTGCCTTTACCTTACGCCTCCAGTGTCGCTTGCAGCCAACTTGAAGGAAAGATGGCTGTGATCATCACCAGCTTGTTAGCACCACCCCGTGTGCCATGTAACACAGCAATGGCTCCACACTCTCACTCACTTTCTTCATTCAGGTCAGAGCTGAGCTTAAAAGTCTCTGGTGGTTGTGGCGGTTTTGGAGGGGAGAGGATGCTATTGTACTGTAGATTGTTCAAAATATCAGCTCTTTTCATTTCTCAATCTATAAACCAGACTCTGCTCTAAGTCTTGAGAAATTTATTCATATACAGACATGAGCTAGTCTTGTCTTTATATGATGACAATGGATCCAAGGGTGATTTTTTTTTTTATATCCCTCATAAAAGTAATTCTATTTTGTATCCAGAAACAGAAAGTCTATTTTTTCCATGTAAGTGACATAATTTTCTAACTCCTCTTGTATTTCCTTCCCCGAGCACAAGCATAATTAATGGTCTCATGTTTCTTTCCCTCATCCGCCAAAGCAAAGGGAACCTGCTTTGGAATTTTCTTTCATAATATTATCTACTTGAGTACTTGCTGATTTAGATTACACTGAGCCTGGGATAATGACTGACTGGGCAGCTGATCTGCCTTTGCTTTTACAGGTCTCTAGGTAAGAATAGCATTTACTGACACTTGATGAAGCCCTGCCCCATGCCGGGGCTTGGAAGCTGTCCTGCAGAGACTGACGTGCTTTGCTCCTCTCTGTCTGGTGCTGCAGGATTCGGCCACGGGACTGCTCGAGTCACAGGTACCTGCAGGCAATTCAGGGGTTCTGCCTTTTTCATTTTATGGCCTTCTACTCCATGGTTTACCTTCCTGTTCCTTTTATGTACCAATTATTTTCCTCGGACCTATGTGTTTAAAATGCACCATTAGGGAGATAGCTCTTGCTTAAAAACACTCTTTTAGAATCCATTTGTCTGATCAGTACTTTAGCAATTTCTCCACCTGCTGCGTGATATGGCTGTTGTAAGTGCACGCTCTTGGTTAATGGACCCTGGGATGCTTAGTTATTGAAACAATCCTTTAGGAGGCTTGTTCTGTGATGGAGTATCTGTTCACAACATTATGAACGTTTCAAGCATCCCGCTTGATAGCAGACACTCTGGTTAATAATTACTAGATCTCGTTGGTTACAGGAATATTTGCAATTTAGCAGTAGTTGTCCAATTTATCATTTTTACATTATGATGAAAAACAATTCAACTAATGATAAATAAGCACCATTCTCCTTAATCTTCTTATACTGGCAAATAAGCAAATTACTTTGAACAATAGGGGATAAAAAATTTTAAAAAAAGAGTAACTAGGATACCAGCTTGTATTCCTGTAAGGAGGAGAGGCAAGTAGAAACTGATGTCACAATTGCCCAAACTGACAAATGGAAGGACCAGAAGGTAATTTAGAAAAGCCATACTGAAAAACTGTACCTCTTTTATGATTAATGCATCATATCTGGTCCCTCTGCTAAATGATAGTATGAATTTTGCAACTGTATTAAATATATTATTATTTGAGGTAAAGCCAGCAAAGAGACAAAAAAAAAAAATTTATTAAGGAATGTAAGCTCAGTTCCTAAATTCCTAACAAGGTGTGGGAATACTGTTAATACTGCATTTGTGCTTGGTATCTCAGTATAAAAGAAAGCAAGGGAGGGGGAGGTCTATGACTCATCACAGCCATTTTTTATATAAATCCAGAAACCACATTGTCATTTGATAAATGAACCAAGAGTGAAGCTTGACATACAAATAGAGAGAAGAGTGGGAATTCCAGCCTGGGGAAGGGTGGAGGCTCTGCAAGTTTTCCAGTGACAGCTCTTGTATGGTTTTTTTTATTTCTATAAAGTAGCGGATTCAATTAAAGGCATAACATAGACAACTCCTTGGCTTACAGACCAAACCAAATTTGGGAATCCTAGGAACTGGGTGGGTACCTCAGTTTGTAAGAGTCATTTTAGGTGCTAAGTTTATCAAGAAAATAGGGATATGTCCTCTCTATTGCACGTTGTCCAGTGTTATTCTGAAAACGGACAACTTGTAATTCCAGGAAATACCAAAGTTCTTTTGGAAGTGAAAATATCAAGGTTTTGGCACTTAAGACCGCATTGAGAGAGTTGGGGTTGTTTAGCCTGGAGAAAAAAAGGCTCCTGGGAGACCTTATTGCAGCCTTTCAATACTTAAAGGGGACTTACAAGAAAGACAGGGACAGACTTTTTAATAGGGCCTGTAGCAATGGCTTTAATGGGGTAATGGTTTTAAACTAAAAGCGGGTAGATTTAGACTAGATATAAAGAGTAAATTTTTTTACGACAAGGGTGGTGACACACTGGCACAGGTTGCCCAGAGAGGTGGTAGATGCCCCATCCCTGGAAAGTTTCAAGGTCAGGTTGGATGGTGCTCTGAGCAACCTGATCTAGTTGAAGATGTCCCTGCTTATTGCAGGGAGTGTGGACTAGATGGCCTTTAAATGTCCCTTCCAACCCAAACCATTCTGTGATTCAAACGAAACAAAGAGCTGCTGCTGATAGCATTTACATAAATTTAAATTAAAATAATTCCACAGTGTCAGCCAAACAGGACTTGTGCAGAAACACTAAGAGAAACACTACATCTTTTTGTCACGTTACAAGGGATTTTGTACAGATGACTCTCCACAGAATAAAATAAGATTTCGTGAGAAGCCTGAAAGCTGGAGCATAAAGATTAAGAAACTAAGCTTTTGCGGAGGCGGGTCATTTTCAGTCAGATCAGCAGGTCATTCTGGCTGCTGCACAGCAACATCGTTATTAAATTTGTCAAAGGAAGATGGCAGGGATGCATGGAGGGACACGTGGAAGAGCAGGACCACCTGCAACCAATTTGCACCATCATTTACACAGACTTTTCAAAGAACATCTTAGTGACAGACTGTCAGGGCTACATTTCAGGTATAGATTTCCCCTTTCCACTTCAGCAGTTGTCTCATTTTCAGGCAGACAAGGTCACACTTGCCAGACATTCATTAGGAAATTTGTCTGTTAGTTTTGTGTACAAAATATCTTTCTTCAATGACTGTTAGGGAGAATCACTCGCCCCTGGATCACCAGCATCACTACCTTAGTCCAGGAGAGCTAGCAGCAGCTGATGAGAGAAGAGGGGCTGCTCAGGCTGGGCATTTCTGCTAGACCACTACAGCAGGCAATGTCACCCTAGGACAGCGGGCATTTTTTATAATTACTGTGGTACCAGCTCTGTAGTTTAAATGTTAAATAGTGTATCACTGAAGATTCATCATTCCAAGCCTGTAGATGCTACGCCTCAGGGACACATGTAACAGAAAATAGTTTTTGTTCTACCTTCAAAAAGAAACTACATTAGAAAAGAAAGTTATTTGTGTTGCAAAGTCATCCGTCAAAAGTTAGACATTTTTTGTTCATATTAATACAGACTCTTTGCTTATGCAATTCCATACTATTTTTGTCACATAACCTATGCATCATTTATGCAAAGAATACATACACGAGGCAGCATAATTAAGATTGCATGAGAGACTGAAAATCTGCCTTCTTTTGGTTTTGAGCTTAAAACCTTTATAGCTTAATTTATATCCAATTCCTAGATACAGTTCCTAACTATGCATGTCACAGTTTTATCCGGCAAAGACAGGGACTCTAAAAGATGCTGATTGAGCATCTTGAAGCACCAGCTTCCTGACTCCAAAAATGAAGCATCGTCAATTTATGGATGGGTTTATTTGATTTGGTTCCCTGCAACAGCAGGGGACTGGGCTTGGTGAAGAAGAAAGGTCTTTCCCGTTTCTGCGTCCCTAACAAACACTAATTTGGTTTAAGATTAATGTCAATGCTAACACCTTTATTTATGGGTAACTCCTTACTGGCCTTTTATTTTTTAGTTCCTTCCGCAGCCATTGATGGAAACCAGCCAGATGTCTCTGGTTTAGTTCATGGGTGAATTTTCTTTAGCAACATCATTTACATTTGGTAAATACAGTTTAATTTAGACAGAGTGCCTTGTTTGTAATCTGTAATTTAGGGTGTGTTCCCGGATAGCCAATGCCGTGTTCCCAATACAGCAAAGGTGCAGGAGCCTGGCTGCACATGCTGTGTACGGGTGTGTGGGGCTTTCCCAGCAGCCTGTTCTCTGCCTTGATTTCTCATCAGCCTGGAATTTTCCCTTTGCTGCACAGATCTGTAGATATTCTTGGGTGGTAATGAAGAACCTGTTATCACATTAAATGTTCAGAAGTTTAAAACTGCCTTTGGAAGAGGTTAAAAGTCTGTAGCAACCACATGTAAAAAGAGTCCTGGAACATGTAACCCATGAGAACTAACAGCCTTTGTTGGTGGTTTTGCATGGAGGCCAGCTCTTCAGAGGATGTAAGGCCTGAGATACTTTCTTGTTTTTAAATAGTGGGTCTTCTCTAGACTTCAAAAATGTTGACAATCAGAGAGGAGCAGCAGGGAACACGCATGTCTGTGGTGTGAGGATTACAAAACTCTGTCATCATATTGGGTTTGTGTGGCAAGGTTTTGGTGGCAGGGGGGCTACAGGGGTGGCTTCTGTGAGAAGCTGCTAGAATCTTCCCCCGTGTCTTACACAGCCAATGCCAGCCAGCTCCAAGACAGACCCCACCACTGGCCAAGGCCGAGCCCATCAGCGATGGTAGTAGCACCTCTGGGATAACATATTTAAGAAGGAGGAAAAAAGCTGTGCAACAGCAATTGCAGCCAGAGAGAGGAGCGAGAATATGTGAGAGCAACAACTCTGCAGACACCAAGGTCAGTGAAGAAGGAGGGGAGGAGGTGCTCCAGGAGCTGGAGCAGAGATTCCCCTGCAGCCTGTGGTAAAGACCACGGTGAGGCAGGCTGTCCCCTTGCAGTCCATGGAGGTTAATGGTGCAGCAGATATCCACCTGCAGCCCATGGAGGACCCCATGCCGGAGCAGGTGGATGTCCAAAGGAGGCTGTGACCCTGTGGGAAGCCTGCCCTGGAGCAGGCTGCTGGCAGGACCTGTGGCCCTGTGGGAAGAGAAGCCCACACTGGAGCAGGTTTGCTGGCAGGACTTGTGACCCCATGGAGGACCCAGTCCGTTCCTGAAGGACTGCACCCCGTGGACAGGACCCACGCTGGAGCAGTTCGTGAAGAACTGTAGCCTGTGGGAAGGACTCACGTTGGAGAAGTTCGTGGAGAACTGTCCCCGGCACCACTTGGAGGGAGGAGGTAGAGAATTTGAGAGTAAAGTTAAGCCCTGGAAGAAGGGAGAGGTGAGGGGAAGGTGTTTGAAGATTTAGATTTTATTTTCTCATTATCCTACTCTGATTTGATTGGTAATAAATTAAATTAATTTTTCCCCAAGTTGAGTCTGTTTTTCCTGTGACAGTAATGGGTGAGTGATCTCTGCCTGTCCTTATCTCGACTCATGAGCCTTTTGTTATATTTTCTCTCCCCTGTCCAGCTGAGGAAGGGAGTGACAGAACAGCTTTGGTGGGTACCTGGTGTCCAGCCAGGGTCAACCCACCACAGTCATATACATTGACTTCCATATCTAGCAATTTTTATGAACATTACATTACCTTCATGACTAAAATCAGTATACCTAGTGGTAGTGGTTAAACTTTGGGTGCTAACCAGCATCCTGTTGGTCATAGAGTAAGTAGATCTCTCCCTTTGAGCTTTCTCATTTCCCAATTCTGTCACTTCAAATCGGTTCAGAACACAGCTGTAAATATTATCTCTGCTCTGACCACGTTACGATCTTCTCTGTTTCCACAGCCCCCTTTTTGAGGACTGGGGTCCCCGGCCCCAATCCTTCACCAGGCCTTGCCTACATGTGTCCTGCTCCTTCCTCCAGCCCCACTGGGGAATGTGGTGCTGCTGACAAACACGCACTCGTACAAAACCTGGGCCTTGGCAAAACCCGTGCGCACCTCAGCTCTTTGTTGTCTTCCATTGTCTCCGTGCACACAGGAACACTGCTGCCACCTCTTACTTACCAAGCCGTTTTGCAGGCTGCCTCCAAAGATCTGGGATGTCCCAACAGCAGGTGCACCTCTCCCACACAAATCCTCTTGGAAATTTAGCAAGCATGGATCCAGGTTATTCTACTGCTTTCTTCATCCAGCGCTGCAGAAAGGAGAGTACAGGTATTCCACCAGCTAAATTGCAGCATCCTCATTCTGTTTAATCCTCAGGGCATCCTCTCTAACCCACAGCACTTCAAGCTTTGGGAGTGGGACTGCCCTTCTTTGTATTTTGCAAGAATAGTAGTGTTAAGTGCTTAATAAATAAGCTAAAAATAAGATAATAGGTTTATATTCTGCCTCGTATGCAGCAGATTCTCTGTTTACTTCCTCCAGTCTTTGCTTCAGTTGCCTGTGCCTGAACACTTTACTACTGACTTACCTTCTTCTCCTGCAAGAGGTGCGTACGGGAAGAAGCACTTAAAGCAAGAAGAGGGGCAAGCTCTTCTTAAAACAATCCTTAAATTATCATTTATTGACATGATAATCTGTATGTCATCATCCAACAGCACTAACAATGTGGTTTCAGTAAACATTTTTAAAAACTGTCAAGCTTTCTTGTGTTCAGTGAGAATACCGACTTAACTTTTCATTTCTTTTCTCAAACAACTTTGGCCCGAATCCTACAAACACACAAGTACTGAGTTCTTCACTGTGAGCTCTGCCACAGCCCTGTAAAGAGTATCTTTCACAGCCAGAGTGAAAAGGCTACTAAAATGGGTCAAGATTACCAACTGGTAAACAAAATGAAGCATTCTCAGTTTACTTTAGAATTTAAATAAAGAATAACTTTTAAAGTAGCGTTACTATTTTTTGAGCATTGGCGAAGCTGCACACGACTGCACAAATGGTGACACTGAGTTCATTCATGGTCGGGACAAACGCCCCCACTGTGCCACCTGAGGACAGGGCGCAGGGCGTTGCAGGAGGCTGCGGGGTTTGGGGACACCCCGCTGACGGGGGCGGGGGTCGCTGCGCGCCCCTTCAGCCCCTGCGGGCCCGAAGTACGCGGTGCCGGGGGTGCCCCCGGGGCCGCGGCCGCAGCCCCAGCACCGCCACCCACCTTCCCCGGGAGACACCGGGGCGGGGCTGGGCACACCCGGGGCAGGGCCCGCGGGGAAAGGGGCAGGGGCGGGCGGCCCTGCCCGGCACTGCCCTGCCCCGGGGGCGGAGGGCCGCGGAAGCCTTTGCCTCCTCCCCCGGCCCCGGCGCACACGGGAGGAGCAGGCGGCAGCCGGAGGAGCGGCTCCGCGGCCCCAGCCCTGCCACAGCCGCCGCCCGGAGATGCCGCCCGCCGCCCCGCGGCCGCCGCTGCTGCTGCCGCCGCTGCTCCTGCTGCTGGCGGGGGCGGCGCGCCCCGCGGCCCCGCCGCACAGGTACCGCGCCTCCCTCCCTCCTTCCCTCCGCGCCCGCGCCGCGCTCCTCTCTCCTTCCCTCCCTCGGCGGGAGCGGTGCCCACCGCGCGTCCGTGGGGTCCGCGGACACCTCTGCTGCCCCCGGGCAGCACCCGCGGGTGCTTTATAGCCCCTCACTGCATCAAGGGAGGGCACGGGAGGGGGCTTTTTCCACGGAAGCAGCCCACTGCGAGAGCACCGGCCCCGTATAACGTAACACGGAATGGAATATAATATAATATAATATAATATAATATAATATAATATAATATAATATAATATAATATAATATAATATAATATAATATAATATAATATAATATAATATAATATAATATAATATAATATAATATAATATAATATAATATAATATAATATAACTGAAGCTCAGCAGAGTGTTCACTCACCCTCGTGAGTAAGGCTGTGGTTCTGCGCGGGGGGTTTCCGGGGCTCCCCGTGTGCCCCCGCAGCGCAGCCCAGGACGGCCGGAGCAGGGAGCGGACACCTGACCTTTTTAGCCTTCCACATCCTCACACTGGTAAAATCAGGATGGACGATTCGTCACCAGCCTAGAGTAGCAGGACTTGCGCACGTGGTGGATTGTGTTCGTGTGGTGTGGAAAACTTCCACAGCGATTTACTTGATTAAAATACCTAAATTCAGAGCATTTCAGGGTGGAATAGAAAGGAATCAAATGTTATTTTTATTACTGTGCTATTTTAACTACTATTATATATACTATAAAAAGTCATTACTAATGACTTCTTAATAATTTTTTTCATTATAATAGCAATTTGCAATGATGTATCATACCACCGCACCTTCCAGCTTATGAATTAAAAAAGGAAGGAAGGATAACAGTCTGTATAAACCCAGATATAAGGTCCAAGTAGTTAATTTTCTCTACACCTAAGTTTGCATGTTAAATTGCACATGCTATGTCAATAATGAAATTACGTAAGTAATAAGCATATGTTTAAAGTTTGCAATGTCTTAAAATATTTAAGTTGTGTTTTTAAGTATAAGATAGTCTGTGTCTCTTTACTAGTATATACAGAATAAATGAAATACATTTTAAAATTAAGCACTATTTTTCCTATTATTCTCAGGCCTACGTTTGCATGTGGAGGAGTTGTATCTGGAGAGTCAGGGTTTATTGGGAGTGAAGGATTTCCTGGAGTCTACCCTCCAAACAGCAAATGTACTTGGAAAATCACAGTAAGAATTTTTAATATCACAAAATCAGTGCTGAAGACAATGAAGAGCTATTTGTTGTTAATGCCAGTGTTTTATATGGGATAACATATGTGCAAAAATGAACTCAGTACCTCAGAGCAGCTCAACTATCTGGAGTTTTTTTGGGGTTGCTGTAATATGCTAATAGTGGCTGAAATAGAGCTGACCTTGGCTAATGTCAGAAGCAAATTTTCATTGACTTCCATAGATATGCCTCTAATTGTTTTAAATTAACCCACTTGAAAGCAAACATTTACCTTTTCAGTCACTGCAGAAAGCAATAGTTAGATCAAATGGATTAAAGTAAAGCTTTAAGGTGTAGATAATGAAAAGCAAAATTCATTGGCAAGAAGACATAGAAAAAGTTTCAAACAAAACCAAAAAATTCAGGCAAGTTTGCTTGTAGTGTGCTAATAACAGTGTTCTGCCAGCCAGGACATCTGGAGTATGTCACACAGCAAGCTGACAAAGCGATAGGAGAGCGTTGTTACATTTATAAATGACGGTGCGAAAGCATGTGGTACGATTGATATTTTGATGCTGAAATGAGACTGTAGGGCGTAGACATCGTATTCATGGACAGCAAAAGCCATTAAACAACTAGGATTAAACACTTCAGTGCTGGATATGTCCTTCTCCAGAGACTCGGAGAAAGGGATCTGAATGAATGATTACTTTTCCTCGCATCTGCGCAAATTAAGCCCTCCAAAATTTCCCACCAAATTTCCTTTCCAGTTTTTAGACACAGTTCACTAAGAACTCCTGTGACATTCAGGCCTAGAATGTGGGCTTTACAGAAAAAAAAAAGAAGTATAAGAAAGCATAAAACAATAAATTAGTCTGTGTGTTGACAGGATCACTAAAGACAACTTCAGTTCAAAGCCTGCATTAGAAGCTAGGTGTTGGCAGCAGAATAGGATGTCACAGGATAATTGTCTCCTGCTACTATAGAGATGCTGACGCAAAGCAGGAGACATTGATCTGTTTACAGTGTTCGGTTAAAACGACTCTCGTACCAAACGAGTGATGTAATTTTAATCGTTTTATCTGAAGAATACCAGTGAAGCTGAAACAGTTGCTTTCTGCACCTTTATGTTGCATTATTACTAGGGCCAAGCTAGAGGTTACCTTTAATCTGCGACTGACTTTATCCAGAAAAGCATGATGTGAAATACAGCGTATGCTCATAAATAAACTTGCTTCCTGCTGTCGAGGGGCTGAGATTACAGCAATTAGTGTGGCCCACCTTACAATCTGAAAAGCAGATGCAAATTGCATTTGGAATCATACACACATGCCTTAAATATAAGGGAAAAAATATCCAAAGTTAGTTTTCCAATATAACTCAGTATTACATCTTCAAAAGCTCAAAATTGAATCTGGAGGAAAATAATAATTTTGATTATAACAGCATAAAGTTTTTACCATTAAAAAATTCAGACTACAAATGGAGGCAGCACTGAAGAAGCGTTTACTGAAGCATCCCATGGATCTGCTCTTCATCATATATTGGGGGATAGAGGGAGAAGAGAAGAATTGATTGTATTTAAGAAGTCCAGACAGAGCGGTTTCATTGCAGACTTAATGTGGCTGCTGCCAACAAGACGTGAGCATCCCGGTTAGCCTGGACGTTGTGAGAAGCATTACCACAAAGCTGCAGCAGAGCTGCGTCTGCACTCGGGCTTTATTGACCATGGGAGAAACTTGATGTCTTCTGGCATTTCATGATCATCCTGACTCCCACTTCTCTGCTGTGCTGCCATTTACTCCTGCTTTTCGACTGCGGCGTACCCACTCTCTGTAGCTCGCCCAAAGCCAGAGAAGGGCTGTGCAACTGTAGTAGTCCAGGCTTTCTTGTGCCCCCACCTCGTTTAACCCCTGTTAGACAATATTGTTCACTAAGCCAAGCTGACTTTTTTTCCCCCCTGTCAACTGTCTTTGGGATGTGCAGGAAGGATGTAGGGAAGCCAAGGACTACAAAACTTGCAAGACTAAGGCTGCACCCTCTTTAAAAAGAGGATGATTTACCAAAGTGAGGGAAAGTGGTACATTCAAGGGTCTGGTTAGCCTGAATTTAAACAACAAAATTCTTTCAGCAGATACTGCTGAGGCTCAGAATAGCTTGCAACAGCACCCGAGTAAGAAAGGCAGTTCCAGTGCCGTGAAGAAATAAGCTGTAGGTGCTGTTAGGCTTCCTCATTTAGCATCTGATCTTAGAAGGTGACTAAGACTTTTTGCCTGTCCGTTTTAGCCAAGGGCTGTGAACACCTTCCTGAAAACACTCTGCCTAATGCAGGATCTGATAAGTCTGCAAGACTGGAAGAGCCATTGATTCCCTTTGTGTCTGGGTCATGAAAGTCATGAAGCTGTTGTTTTCTCAACTACAGAATCTCGTCTATAGAAGAAATCCACAGAGAGGCAGAGTGACAGCTAATTCAGTTCTTTAGAGGAAAATAGGTTTAGGAAACGTTATGGGTAATAGAGATAAAGCAATGTAGCATTCAGGTATCAGCTGAAATCTTTCCAACTGGTTTGCTGAAGCTAGAAGAGTCTCTCTAGCTCAATTATGGTTCTGTTATTTCAAGAGACTGGGACTTTTTCAGCTGGCTAAAGAAAACAGTTTCTCTATTCTAAGAGCTCTAAGAAGTGTTCAGCACATGCTTGTGGTTATATTACAACCTTGGCAGACTACCCAGCAGCTTTTAGCTGGCTTTGCTAAGAAGTCATTTGTACAGCTATTTCCTTTCCTATAGTAATGTATGTAGCTTTATCTAAAATATGTCATATACATTTACTTTTAATACTCTGTAATCCTTCTTGGCCATCACTTCACATAAATGTGTCGCATAGTCCAAGAATCTGGACTGCTGTCCTGTGTTTTTCTGGCAGACTGTGTAGTTCCCATAAAACTCTAACAACTTTATGTGCAACGGTAATACTGAAGACTGTCAGAGTTATGTAAGGTTATATTTTTATAGGTTCAGGAGTTGTGTTCCAGCAGGTTTGCTGACAATAAGCGAGGTTTGAAAAATTTACTTATCAGGGGAGCTGGGAATCTGCCCTGGGGGAGTGAAATATTTTAAATCATTTTCTCTACATTTTAAGCATTCGTTTTCCCATATCATTGTGAAACTGCCCTTCCAGTAGAGAACAGATCTTTACACATGGTTGTATTGGCAGAAAAGAAATAGCTGAACAGAATCTAGTGCCTTTGTCAGGGAGAGCAAGCTAATACAAATTTTTTAAAAAACTGTTCCTTTGGGGCTGGAGAGGACAGAGCTAGGGAACAAGCGACTAGGCAGGAACTGTGCTTCTTCCCAGGTTGTAACTCCAAATAACTTTCACATTCATTCTCCATAGAGAGAAATAATATGTTTGCTTTGCAGGTAGCTGAGGTATTTTTCAAGTCTACCTAGGACTGCTATGGCAAAACATACAATCAGCATTTTGGTATTGAACATATACCAAAATATATTAAACCCATATACAATATAGGTTTAAAAATTAGGCAAAATATTTTCTCAGAAAGTTGGCATTTAAGATTTTTCCCCACCAAAAGATTATTTTCGATGCAAATAATCTAAACCAAGTAATTTTGAAAAGTATGACAGTTTGGGAATCCTCCCCAGAAACTGAAAGGCACAATGATGAGGAGGGCTTTGTGTTCAGTCAGAACAACAACAACAAAAAACCAGCTTAACTGCTTTACATGTAGGTGAACTTTGATTAACGTTATATGAAATACCTGCAATGATAGGGAATTGTGCTCCCCCTAAAAATTCAGGGATGCTATTTTCCTTTAGCCTTCAGTAGGAGTAAGGCATCCTTCATGTGAGTTTAGCGTCATAATGTCTGATCCTAAAGAAGTTCATAGAATTAAAATAAGAAGGGAACCAAACGGCAAGTATGGATCAGTTGCCCTCAGCGTGGCAAGGAGAGGCAGAAGCTAAAGTGCCTCTGTTGTTGTTGAAAGATATCAGCTGGATGGATAAAGCAGAAAAACAAGGCACACCCTGCAGAGGAAGCATCACATATTCTTCCTTCAACCTCCACACCCCCCACCCCCTCTTTCTTTTTTTTCCTGAAAGCTGCAATTCCTTCCAATTCTTCCTCTGAGGTATCCCATCATCTCACTGCATCAGGCTTGGACGTGGCTAAAAGTAAACAACACTGAGTCATGCTGGCCTTTGCTTTCTCCCCTGTGTTTCTCATGGAGCAATATTTTAAATGTCCTAGGATAAATATTGGCAGATTTTAGCACCTTAGTTTTCAACATTTAAAAAAGGGAAATGGTAGAAATGAAACCGAAGTATTGTTTTGCAAAGATGCCTGTGTTTTGGGTGGGATTCCTTGGGAGTATCTGCAAACTGGAGTGGCTGCTGCCACAATGAGGAACCACCATCCTCTGCACTCTTGAATGTCATCTGGTCAGACCACAAACTTTTAATTAATTGAACATGCTGGAACAAATTTGATATTTTTGTGAATACTGAAAAATATTATTTTAATAAGCAATTACATTATTTTATAAAGTAATAGCAGTAAGTAGTGACTGTGATTAAGGATCCCGGTTCACACATTTCTGTAAATGACTGATCTCCCCAAATTCAGCTAAATGTGAGCAAGGATTGTTCTGACCACTAAAATCTGCTGTAGGCGCCTTGTTAAACATTCATGACTGTGTGGCTGAGTTTTTTCTACACATTTTCCTACAAACTGTCATGAAACAAAACTTAGAAACTCAGTACATCTATGGGGAACAGTCCTGACTAAGGTCAAGTAGACTGAGCTAATAGAAGCTAGAGAGATTAAAAACTATAATGAAACATAATTAGATAATGTAATGTAGTATAGTATAACATAGTCAGTGGTGGAGAGAGGAGAAGGGAGCATACAACACTGCACAGATTTACTTATGCCATGAAACAGAAAACCCAGGATTGAGTGAATGGTTGGCTGGCAGTTTGGCTGCTTTGCCAGCATCCTCTTCCTCTTGAGCACGGGCCAGTCCCACGTCTGGGCTCCCGGTGCCCCGCTTGGGGCAGCATGGGAGAGCGGAATTCCCAGGGGTAGGACTGAGTGCCTTCAGAGTGGGGTGAGCAGAGCAGCGCTGGTTCAGTGTGCTCGTGGAACAAAGCTGTCAGTGAGCAGCCATCGCCATCACCTTGGCTAAATCTGAATGCATTTCTACAAGGACGGCAAAGAGACCTTTTCTTACCCCAGAACCAGCCATCTCTCACATTTCAACTTCCTTCTTCAAACTTGGGTAGGGAGTAGGTGTCCTCAAAGAAGCAATTCAAGCTGAGAAAGTAGGGAAAAACCTCATAAGCACTGACAAAACTATTTCATCTAATACGACAGAGCAACTTGTGCTCAACTTTCAGAAACAGTGGAAGGCAAAGGGGAAAAGTCTTCAGGATGGGTAAGGTGTAGCAAAGCTGCAAGACACTGTAGCGGAAAATCTTGGACAATCTTCACTGCAGGCATAACAGCTCAGTCTGTTTTAAAACATGATAACCTTTAAAGGTCATCTCATTTGGATGCTGTTGTACCAGTTGTACAAACTTGCAAATAATGAGTGTTCCACCCTAAAAGAGTGTATGTTAATTTACATACATACTTCTGCAAAAAAAGCTGCTTAAACTTAACTGCCTAAATCTGACTTTATCTGACCAACTTTACAACCAGCATTTTTGAACTGATTTGTCCGGTCACATAGAGTTTGTAGAATAGCCATAAATAACATTCAGGTCTTCTGACAGGAATACCAAATTCCTTTTAGCTCTTTTTCTGTTAAAATGACCATGTCTTAATTCTTCTTAGTGACTCAGACCAGAAGACAAGCGAATGCAATAAGAGATTTAGTTATGAGATCAGTGATTCAAGGAGTCATGCTGTTTCACAGGATATCTTACAATATGACTATGTGTCTTTATTGGCCTTATGCCGACTAAATATACATGTGGGTTCTATTCTGATACCAGCTATAAGGCTTGCTCAGTTCTGTAGCGCGAGTTTTAAACCTAACATCTGGCTTTAAAGTTTTCTAAAACATAGTCATTGTGCTTTGGAATTTCTGGGTAGGGTTAGATGAGTTTTGTGGTTTTGATGTAGTAGTAGTAGTAGTAGTGATGTACATCAGCACAGGGGAACCGAATGCATTTTTGAGAGAACTTTGAACAAGGATTAAAGGAAAATACTCTGAAATCAGCGACAGGAACTGCAGTGGGGCTGGTCAGCCAGTGTGTGCGTGCGCCCCGGGCAGTTGAAAACAGCTCATGCAAAAGTCTGTCCTGCTGCAGGATCGGTATCAGCACTGGACATAAAAGCAGCTGCAAGAATGAGTACCCTTAACATTATCTACAGCACATTTTTCACTGCATCTAGAGCTGCTGCCTGTATTAGTATCTTCTGTGGGTTAAGTGGTCACTTCCATCTATAGCACTTCCATCTATATCTGACAAGGCATTTTTAACTGTTGAAACTCACAGAATTCAAACTCTGTTTGACAATTCCATATAGGAACAGTTTAGTTGTAGTTTATCTCAAACTGGTGTTTTAAAATGAGTCACTGTTAAGGAAGGAAAAAATACATGAACTCTTAAATAAAGGGGCTTAAATATGGGCTTACTGCAGATACGTTAAGTCTGTGTTATATATTTAAAACAGAAAACAATAGCAGTGTATCAGTAAAATAGAACAGCTGCAATTATTTTAATAGGTAACCACTCTACCGGGCTATGAATTGAATGCAGATAATTACACTCTGCCTGTCTAGGGTCCCTCTATACTTAAAATACTGTTTTCCTTCTTCCTGTCCTGTTAAATAGTATTGAGTGCTTTGTTAGAATAGCTTTCACTTCTCAGTATGCTGCTTATTCTCTTAAAAGCTTGCAACTCTATCCCGGGAAATGTTCTCCTCCTTGTAAACTATTATGCTCTCTTAATTTACATCCTTCTCAGTACTCTTGCCTCTTTCGCAATGTCCACAGATGCAGACGTATAAGATTTGCCCTGTCTTATGTTTCCGCAGATGTTCCAGTAAACTAAACTCTTTTCTGTATTGAGGACACCCACTAATGGTTCTTTTGAAGTCTCTGTTTATAGTTTTACATATTCTTTCCAAATATAAATCTTTCACTGCAGCCTTCATGATAAATATACCCACTCCAATAGCTAAATATTAGGTTTGTCCAGCGTTAGCCATAAAGTTTCCAATTTTATTTATAAATGTAAGTTGTGTGTCAGTAAATTAAAAAAAAAACCCTCCAAACTATGAAACTGACACAAATCAGCAAAATAAGAGGGGCCATTTCATTTGCTTGAAATTGTAAATTGCTTGTTCCATATTTTTTTTTAAACCATATTAATCTCATCCTCCTCACCTTACTTGGTGGCAGTGAGCTGCGTGGCTGATTGCATACATTCAGCAGAAAGTAAGAGAAATATGCCAAGCTGAACTGGGTGGTGATGGTATATAATCAACTATATGAGCCTGGCTGGACGATACTGTGGATCAGGAAGAAGATAATGGCAACAGAGATGGCCAGAGCTTTGTTTTTGTGATTGCTCCAATATGATTTTTAAAACCACTCTGCCTGGAGTGTAGTTGACAAAAAGAGCTTACCTGGTGAGAAGTGAAGGATATGCAAATACTCATGCAAATAGTGGGATCAGATAGATATGTGGTGTCAGCCACACTTCAGGATACATCTCTCCCTCCCTCCCTCTCTCTCTGCAGGTCCCAGAAGGAAAAGTGGTGGTTCTTTCTTTTAGATATTTAGACCTGGAAAGTGACAACTTGTGCCGGTATGATTTTGTGGACATATACAATGGTCATGCCAATGGACAACGCATCGGCAGGTTCTGCGGTACTGTGAAACCAGGTGCCCTTGTATCCAACAGCAATAAAATGTTGGTGCAGATGACTTCAGATGCTAATACTGCTGGAAGTGGATTCATTGCGAAGTTTTCTGCAGCAGAACCACATGAAAGAGGTAATTAACAATTATGTATGCGCTGATGAATATAACTGTACAACTCTATGGAGAGCCACATTAACGCTTAAAAGGATGTGATGCCAGAGATATTTGGGATTGTGCTGTTCAACGTGTTCATTAATTGTCTTGCTTAGCAAATAGCAAAGTGTAACTATTTAGCCATCATAGTTAATCAAAGTAGTAAAGAGGAGGGCTAACTATTGTAAGAGTCGGAGAAGAACTGCACCTAGTAGCACTATGGTAACGGTTAGTCAATAAAATGGGAGGCGAAATTCAGTATAGATAAATGTTGCAAATAAAGGGAAAACACGCTAACTTTATGTACAGTACAGCGGGCTCTGAATTGGCTATTACCACTTAAGAATGAGATCCTAGGTTTAAAATAGATAATTTGTGAAAACAATAGTAAAGCAGCAATTCAGTACTCAATAGGTATCAAAAAAGAAAGAGAAACTTAACAATTTTTTGAGAAGAGAATGAAAACGAAACAACAAAAAATCATGCCACTACAAATCCATAATACATCTGCATCTTCAATACTGTGTGCCATTCTGATGTTCCCATCTCAGAACAGGACATAATAAAACTATCAGAAGCAGAGACGACAAGTATGATAGAGTTAAAGAACATCTACACAAAGACCAGCTGCACAGCATGGACCTCTTCATGCTGGAAAAGAGAAGGTCAAGGGCAGTGTAGGAGAGGGCTCTGAAGTCACGACCAGTATGGAGGAAGTGAACGGGGACCACAGTCACTGTCTCTTCTCCTACAAAACCCAGATGAGCAAGTGGCTGCAAAGGAAAGGAGAGGCTGATTTTTGTCAGTGAGCTGTTAAGCGGTGCAGTGCTGTGCCAGGGGACGTTGTGGATTGCTGATTTCTACACTGGTTTAAAAACAATTAGAAAAAATATATGAAAGAAAAATTTGTTAGGTAGCATTAAACGTAAAGGCATTGTCTTGTGCTTGGGAAGGCCATGAGCTGCGAGAGGCTGGGAGGTTACCGGGAGGTGGTATCGCCCTCCTCAGTGACTCTTTTTCAAGGCTTCTGCTATTAGCACGATACCAGACTAGACAGGTTATTGGGCAGACACAGTGCAGATGATGGGTAATTTACCAGTTCTTCCAGTTGTATCCCTGTACTGATAACTTCTTGAAAGATATATTAAACAACTGTGATGATAGGGTTAATTTAATAAAGAAGGTTCATAATCATATTATAAATAAGGAGTACATACCTGATGTAGATTTGTAATTTGGGACTGGGAGGAGGAGATACGGAGGAAAAACCCCTCTCCATCATGGGCTCTCCACAGGCCGCAGTTCCTTCAGGAATGCCCATCAGCCCTGGCATAGCTCCCCCACGGGCTGTGGGGATGCTGCTCCAGCACCTGGGGCTCCTCCCCCTCCAACCCTGGTGGTCTCAGGAATGCTTCTCACTCTTTTTTTACCCCCTCCTCTTCCTCTACATCTGGGATTTTCTCTGGGAATACGTTTTCCCAGAGGTGCCACCATCTGAGCTGAAGGGCGCAGCCATGTCCTGCGTGGGGCCGTGGCAAAGGCGGCTGGAACCGCCTGGGATGGGCCTTGTCTCCCTCACCGAGGCCCCTGCAGTAGAAGAAGCGCGTTACGTGCATCCCTGTTGCTCTCTGGTCAGCATGGTGCGCTGTACTTGCAGGGGATCAGTACTGTGGGGGACGACTGGAGAAGCCGTCTGGGTCCTTCCAAACACCCAACTGGCCGGAGCGAGACTACCCAGCGGGAGTCACCTGCTCCTGGCACATCGTTGCTCCGAAGAACCAGGTAAGGCGCTGCCATCGCCCTGCTGGTGCAGCCCGGCTTCCATTGCCGCAAGGACTAACACCTCAGCAACAGCCTGCCCGCACAACACGCTGCCTGCCTTGCACTGAAACAATAAAAATGCTATCTGGCTGAAACGTAAAGTTGGGTAAAACAATGTAAAGCAAGGAGTGCAGGCACACCTACGTTCCAGCGATACCCACCATCCTCTCATGTATTACCTGGCTCACTCCAGTAACTCCTGTGCTTTCTCAACATGGTGTGTCCTCTTCTGTGCGCTGATACATTCCCCTATATCAAACTTTTTAAAGCTCCTGTGACTGATGAGGCTTTTAAAACAGATTTTTTTGAAGATGATTTTGTTAATTAACAAAACATCTTGCAAATTAAGCTAGGGCAGGTGATCATCTCAGGACAAAACATGATGATGACTAATGCTAGGTCTAACAACATTTGTAGCATTTTTGGTGTTGCTGCAGTTTGCTAATGAGGTACCCTGGCAGAGCTGATTGAATTTATTAAAAGTAAAAATTATTTTATTCAGCTTACAGCACAGGGAATATATCCAGATGTGTCCCACACAGGGATTTTCAATGTACATTTCATAAAGTTTGTTTTATTTCATATTTTGAGGCTCCATCTCATAAAACGCTTGCTCAATTAGCCAGATGCCATCAAAGCATACGTTTACCACTTCATTAAGACCTGAAGAGATGTCACAGCAGACCAAGAGGGCTCATTTGCCACTGTTTGCCACACATGGCAAACACAAGTGTGTTCCCTACACTGCAGGGCTAATCTCAATCCTCGCTTCACGTTTTCTGGTTGTTGCTGAGCCATCTGCTCTGTACCTTGGCAGGAAGTCTACAACGATTCAATGTTTTGCTCGCCAAGCATGTTTGGTAGGTTGCTTTTCTTAACCACGTCCAGCTTTTTAAATTCCTCTACATGTAAAGACAACTTTCCTCTTAATCTTCTGCTCATGACCGTAATCCTCCAAATAAAAAAGCTGCCCCAGATAAATATATACCTCAGATCTTTCATACTTTTCAATTTACCAAGATATTTTCTCCCTTGAACTGAAACAGTATGTCAGCTTAGTCTTTCCTGTACCCCTCTTTAATCCACATTCCTTGCTTGCTAGATACAGGTCATTTAACAATCCTATAGATAGGCAGTGATTTTTAAAACCTTATCTGTAAACTGCAGATTACTTTGGTTCTTTCCAAATATCTCTAGATAAGCCTAAAAACTTTTCCTAAGCTTGCAGAGAAGATTTAAGAAAGGCTATATAAGCATAAAAATAACGGTATTATATCCTGTGCCTTTTGAAGATCCTGTTCCAAAAATCTGTAAGTTTCTGAATATGTATTTTTCATGTACTGCAATAGTGGCTGTTTGCATGCAAATGAGGCAGAATTTTGACAGTGACAAAAGCCATTTTTGAGGAAGTAGTGAATAAGCATCTCTTCCCAAGTGCACATGAAAAGCTGCTCACACTTCCATTTGCCAAAGTTTAGGTGCCACTGTCTGTACTTCCCTTTCACAAGCATGTGAGCAATAAAACAAGGCACTCTTTTGCTTCCAATACAAACCAGTAATTACTTCATTTTATTACAGAAGATGGAGGAGCTTCTCATGATGGCAAAGAGCTTCTATTCTGTCATTAAATATTTCTTTATTAGTACAAAGTGCACTTATGAACAATAGTAAAGTAGATATTATGGCTTGCTGTTTTGCCTGCACGTGGAAAAATTTGGCATTTCTGCTCCCCATTGCATTACTTCTTTCTATACCATCTTTTTTTTGATCACAAGGGTATTATTCAAATGGGTACTTCCATTTAAAGTGCATTTTTTCATCATGACGACAAAGTTTTTGAAATAAGCCTGTTGCTCATGTCTGAAAACAAGTCCCCCTAGATTACTCATACTTTATGGGAAACAAAATGATGCCTTACACATCTGAGCAGTGCAAAAGCATATCCAGGGAAAACTAAGACATCAGGTGATACCAGGCTATCATTACTATGAATGTAGAACAAGATCATTTTTACTATGGCAGTAAACCAAATGAAGTGTGTGCGATGTACAGATGACTCCTTTTTCTTTGTACAGTCTTAAAAGACTTAATATCATCTGTGTGTGAGACAGCCCTTTAAGGAGAAATCCTGCATATCTACAATCAACACAGTTCAATGTTGTCATTCAAGCCTGATTTGTGCTATTTATGGGAAGGTGATTTAAAGACTGTTGTGCTTCTATGAAGAAGCAACCTAGATGCATATATTACCTCTGTTTCAATCGTACAGTTATGTTGTGTTTTTCTTCCTTGCTGCACACAACTAACAGAATCATACTGCAGGACTTTGTTTCAGAGCCGTAAATTCCATTCCTGTTTTCTTGTCCGTTGTTTTTCTTTCTTAAGTAGAAAAGTGCATAAATACAAGTCATATTGGAGATAACAGCATCAGTACTAGAAATACCGGATATATACTAGTTCTCACTTATGACTTGTAAAGCCCCAACATTTATGGAAATCGTATATGGAAACACAGTTCCTTTACTTACTTTCTCTTGGTTTGAGTCTTACTATTTACTAATTTTCTTTCTATCAATATTTTTGTTTGACCTTTTTATTTCTGCATCAAGTAAACGGCATTGACAACCACAGTGATTCAAACTCTGCTCTTACTGAAGTCAGTGGAATGGCTCTTACCAACTTCACCCTTGCTTTTTCTTTAGCATGTCTTGAATGATGCAATGACACTAAAAGCCACTTTTCTGTGGTTGGTTTGTTTGGTTGTTACAGTTATTTTAAAAGCAGCGTAACACCTAACACCTACTATCCTGTTTTCATTCACTCATAAAAATAACTTGATCAGGAAGTTACTTGCATATATTTGAAAACAAAATGTTTTATAGAATATTAGAGTCACGTGTTGAACTATTCGTTGGAGAGAAGTCACGTGGATTAAAATACTTTACTCCACAATTAGGTGGATTAAGGACTTCTCCTTTATGGAAAGAAAAATCAATTAGTACTTCATAGGAAGAGGTCACTTACTATAAGAAGCACTAATAAATTCTGCATATCAAAACCTTAATGAGTTATTTACACTTTCCCTGCAGCTAATAGAGTTAAAGTTTGAGAAGTTTGATGTGGAGAGAGACAACTACTGCAGATATGACTATGTCGCAGTGTTTAATGGTGGGGAAATCAACGATGCTAAAAGAATTGGCAAGTACTGCGGAGACAGTCCACCAGCGTAAGTAACTTTCTTGAATTATGAACTTCATTACCACTATGTGTCATTTTGCTCACAGTTCTGTACTACGCTTCTGAAAGATTTTTATTCTTTTTTTAAATTAAATATGACATTTTCTACCTCCAGTTGAACTTCCAGGAGTTGCTTCGTATCTTGTCTCTCCCTAGGTTTTCCCTTTTCTCTCTCCCTCTATGACTAGCCCTGGCTCCAACCTGTGTTCTGTCCTGTCCCTCAAGCCTCATTAGAGCACTGTCTAGTAACACCAATACTAATGCTACTGATATAATACCAATACTAATGGTAGCTGAACACTTACATCACTTAATATGTATGTTTTGATTATAGATATTGAAGTACAAGGATCCAGCTGAACTCTCTAGCCCCTTGGCTCGTTACTCATTTTATCCGACTCATTTCCCCCTCAACCACTTCCCTTCTGCTGGTTCCCTGGCTGCTCCTTGCATCGCTGCTTATCATCGCTTCCATCTGTGCCAGGGCACGTTCTCTCATGGCACAGACTGCCTTCCTGTGCGTGCTGGGGAGCACAGCAGGCTTTCACCAGCTTCGCTATCAAATTGCTGCCCCTAAACCCCCTCAACACTCCCCCCCCCTCAACCCACAACTCCCCTGTCCCCCAAAAAACAACCCATCCCAAGCCTCCCACACCCCCAAAAACCACCCCCAACCCAGCCAATGGCACTGTAACTATATAATCAGGTCTAGCAAAAGTAGATCATAATTATTCCCCAAAAAGTGTATTGGTTTTGGGGTGAGGCTAGTAATTTTTAGCTCTCCTTTCCCATTGTTCCTCTTCCATCAAGCTTCTTAAAGCTGAGTAGCTTTAGAAGATGATGAAGATGCATTTTGTTTCAAGAAACACAGGCTATTAAAAAAAATAAATTCATGGAGATGTGTGACCAGACTTACATCTCAGAAGTGGCAGCTACAGCTAGTTTGATTCCCAAGAGCAACTAATTGTGGCGCAGAGGGAGGAGGGGAGGATGCCTCAGTCTTTCTAAGCATAGCTTGCTAGACTGAGATTTACTCTGAGGGTTTTTTTGTGTTTTTGTTTGGTTGGGTTTTTTAAGGTTATGTAGTATACCCTCAGGAGATGAGAGGGGAAGCAGGCATTCTGTAGGGCTCTTTAAAGAGTCTTTTAAAAGATTTTTCTTCTCCATGCAGCAGCTGTGCAATAACATGGCAGCGCTAGAAACAGAGTAAGCTTAGACCTACATAAATTCTTGCCAAATTTCTAATAAATTTCATTAAGGTTAGGGCTGCGCCTGAAATATATTAACTTCAGTTTTCTTCAGCCACCTGAGGCTTTATGTCTGAAGTTACACTTTTTTTTCCTTACTCTTTTTTCTGTTGGTTGGTTCGTTTGGTGTTTTTTTGTTTTGTTTTTGTTCCCCCCTCCCCCCAGTTTGAAGCTTTCTACGTAAAGACATTTCAGGCCCCCTTCTTGTAGTAAAGTTAAAAAAGCTACTCTATAAAAAGATATCGACAACATAGTCTTATGGGTAAGATTCTTCTTTAAGTGCTAGGTAACTCAGGCCATACAATGATGCAAGAGGCTAAATTCTAGCTGTAGTTCCATACATAATCACTTCCTAGTTTTCAGGAAAAACTTTACTAGTAAAAGTAAACTATCTTTCCATATTGCCTCCAACTCAAAGACTGTGAGATGGAGGGAGATTCTGCAAGGCAGAGTTAGTATTGAGTCCTCAAGGCAAGGAGGTGGGGTGGAAGTCTCAGACATTCACTTCCACCCCTTTGCCAAATAACATTCAGAATTTTTCCATTTTTGCCTCACATACGTATTCATAGCAAAGTGACTTCCTACTTTATAGCTTAGAGTTTTATCTGGAAACTAAGATGAATTGTTGCCTGGCAGTGGTGTGGCACTTGGAGTGACTGCAGATGGACTGAATGGGTCTCCAAATGGGTGTTATGTTTCTTTGACCTGAATGCTGTAAGGATCTGTATATATTAAATAAAATGTAAAAAAAGTCACCATCTTCTGAAGTAAAAACACCCTCCCAAAAGGAATTACATTGCAAACACTCCTCTCTCTTTAGACAGAATAAAAAAAGCGACCAGCAGATGACAGAAGTTAGTTACATTACTTAGTACTTTATCACCAGGTAGACAGGTCTTCCATTGATGAGCAGAGCATGAGAACCTCCTTGTGACTTTGCAGATCCATCCCTTACAACTCAACTGTCACTGCAGAACAGTGAGGTATTTACCTTCAAGCTACTGTAAAAAAAAACCCCAAACTAACAGAATATCATATTAGAAACACTTAACTAGTGATGTTCCGTACAAATACCTTCAGTTCCTACCATGAGCGTTTTGTTGTGCGCAAGTTGGATCCAAAGTGCTGGAGCAAATGGACGTGCTTCCTAGTTAAACAGAGCTTAAGCCAGAAGCTTAATCATTAGAGTCTAGTTTGACTCACTCTATATGTAAGCTGTGAGATTTCAGATCTTTTCCAACTGAGGTAAGAACTGAACTCCACAAGATCTTGTCCTTCCCTTGGTTCTCAGAAGGCAGCAGTGAACAACATCCCTTACAGATGAAGCCAGTGACCTCCAGTCCCTGGGGCTTAGCCACCTCTTTCCAGCTAAAAACTAGCCCAGCTGTGCAAGTATGTTTTGCACTGTCAGGATCTGGTCTGGCTGACAGAGCAGTGCAAAAGGAACAGGTGCCAGTTAGTCCCAGAGAGGCAACCAGGAGTTGCTTCTTAAACCACGTCTCAACTGTGGCTCGGCATCTATCCCCACAGCATATCAAAGCTGTAAATTGGTCTGCCAAACCCTAGTGGCCTTCAAAATACAGACATTTTAGTATGGACTTTATGCAACAGGCGAATAAGGGCAGAATAGTGGGCTCAGACCCAGGCCACATAGCTTAGAGATGAGATTCCCTGTTATAGAATGTTAGAAGTGTCCTGAAAGCTAGTTTTAGGATAGCATTGCTTCCTAACCGGAGATCCAATATTGAGCTTGAACACAGTCACTTTCCCTTGCAGAGCTATATATAGGCAGCCTATATATCCAGTGAAAAGGGGGAAAAATACGGCTTTTGGGGATTTTCCACTAGTTCTGCAGAATTCTCATCAAAATTTATCAGCTGAGTTCAGAAAAACAGTAAGGACAAGATCAGTGTTGTAAAAGAACCAGAAATCACGGTGTGTGAACTGAATTGTGAAGTAAACCTTCTGTAAAGAGTATTAGTTGTGTGTCTGACACTAATTATGCAAGGTGGAACTCATTAACCAGCAGATACAGGTAATGTAACATGGCATTCTGTAACAGAAACAGTATACATCAGAAGTATGAGTAAAGTGGATACCTTGAACTCATTTGGTGGTTGCAGAGATTAATTCAGATCCAACTGCAGACCAGCAGGTATACAGTGTAACCACATACCTGATTCCTAAGTACAACTATGATACGTAAATGAATGGTATACATAATAATCACAATTTATTAGAAGCAATTACTCAAAAAAACCCTGCCTCTCAGACATAAAAAGCCTTTTTTAAAAAGGCAGGATACACAGACTAGCTCAGATTTTGCAGATTTGCTCTTGTAGTCCTGGTGTTCAGGAAGCAGAACAAAGCTCTCAGGCAGCTGATAATCAAGTGCCCTCCTACAGCCACAGCCTGTGTCAACGCTGCAGCAAGCGAAGCCTCATCTGTGCAACTGCCACGGCATCTGTTCATCTATAGAATTCCAGACAAACAGGCATGCGCTTCTGGTTATGTCAGACTCCGCCATCAGAGTAAACTGATTTCTGAAACACCTGCAAAAAAAACTGGGAGATGATCACAAGTTTTTACTTCAAAGGCCTGATTAAGTGTTTCGAAGAACTCCTGCTCATGAACTCTGCCAGACTGCCTGGGAAGAAACAACACGGTTGTTTTAGTAAAAATACAACTTAAAACCACTTTCTATTTTCCTCTGTCTTCACCAATATTCTTTTGCCCCTATATTTATTTTTCTTACTCTTTCCAAAAACTGTGGGTTTGCTTGAAAAATTGTTAATTACTAATGAATATTGAGACGAGGTCTGTAAAGAATAAGAGAAGTGCTGCTTTAGCTAGGCGTGCATGCCATACGATTTTCTCTAAAAGTAGTCTTGAACGAAGTCTCATCGCACTACATCCACATCCAGAAGCAGTTAGTGTCACAGTAGGTACTATGCAGTTTAAAAACTGAAAACTAATACACTGAACAGTGCTTGTTCATGACATTTCAAATCCTAAGAAAATAACTCCATTGGCTCTTCAAGGCCTTGGTAATGAATATCCAATCATTGACAAAAACTGAGCCCACAGAAATAACAACTCAGAACATTTTATTGTTAGTGTTTTTGTCAAAGAATTACAGAATCCAACATTGACTTAATTTTCTTAAGGCATTCCAAACACGTAATGTTTTTCATTAAACAAAAACAAATTTTAAAAAACCCCACATTTACTTACCTCCGCTACATACAGGGGATTTCTTTAATCTATTTTCCCACTGTGTTAATCTAGTCCCTTCCATTCCATGGAAATGAAGTCTGCAATGAAGTCAGACAGAAGAATTGAAAGATACTCATATTGACATAACCTTCAGGAATCAGAGGTTTAGGTGATTCACCAGAATGAGTTTCATAACACCAGTGTCTGACATGCCAGCAAAGAAACATATATTGCAGTATTAGTCTGGGGGCAGATACTGCATTCAGACCATTAATTAAAGTGAAGCGCTCTCTCTTTGTTCGTAAGAAGAATGCTATTAATGCTTTCTGTCTTTGACATTCAAAACAATGAAAATATTTTAAATTTTTTTTCTATTTCAGGCCTATTCTGTCTGAGAGAAATGAGTTGCTCATTCAGTTTTTGTCTGATTTAAGCTTAACAGCTGATGGTTTTATTGGCCATTATAAATTTAGACCAAAAAAGTTACCCACAACTACAGTTCTACCTACTACCACAACAGTCCCTGCTACCTCAAGTAAGTTTTACTGCCTTTAATTTTATTTGTTAGAAAAATAAATTATTCCAGGACAAGGAGAGGGTTATGGAAAAGTGTAATAGAAAGTATATTAAAAATTACAGTTTTATGGTTTGTTAGCATTTCAAAAGTTGAGGGAATTAATTAAAATTAATATACTCAAGGGAGTATCTTAATATACCCAAGGGAGAATCTACTTAATGTTATTAAAAAGAAATCGATCCGGGCGAGAGTTCAGTGTAACAGTAACTCGCTCCGGCTGGGAGAATTTTCCTGTCTTTTCTCAATTTTTGACAGTTAACTAGCAAATTCCATAGAAGAATGGATGAGCAAAATTTCTTTTGTACAAGAAGTTCTAATTATTTCAGGAAATAGTTTTATTTAAAGGAACTCTTTCTTGTATACAAGTTAATAAGTAAAAATCTGACTGTATTTTTCTTCATATAGTTATTAAGATCAAGCAAAATTGGTATGGAAGCCACCTAAGCCCTCATCAGATTCTGTAAACATCCTGTCAACATGACACTCTCCTAGAATTATTTTTATTTAAAAAAATTCCGGGATTGGAACTTAAAGAAATGTGTCACACTAAAAATAAGTTTCCTTTTATATTTAAGACTAGACAGCATATATGAAAGATCAGAGGAGGATTTCTCTGAAGGTATTGCCAAGAGTACCTCATTACTGAGTTACTGAAGGGATAAATTCTTACAATTCCTATAACCTGAGTGAGAAAGATTTAAGATACAGTTATAGCAGAAAACCAAATTATTTATGATGTTTTTGCAACATATAACCTGATTTGTACTTAAAACGCATCAAAAGTCAGCACAGCAATGGCCTGTCAGCAGGAAACCAAGAAGCTGTCGTGTTTAAATACTGATAATGAAAGGTATTTAAAACAGATAAAAATAAGTATTATAAAAAACGAAATCATAACGACCTGTAAATCTTTCTGATGTGATGCTACTCTAATAATAAATAATTCAGCTCTTCTTCACTATTATAAAGCACTTTTTAACAAAGTTGTTCGTTCACACACACTTGGTCTCAACTAATCCAGGCTGTCCGACGTCTCACGCTGGATTTGTGTTCAGGGTTTTGCCATTGAGTTTTGCTCCGCAAGCTGCTTATGTGTGGACATGCAAAAGAGGTGTACTTTACTAAATAATTCCAAATCAATTTTTATGACAACATCAGTTTTAGAAAATAAAAACAATGCAAAGTCATCTGAGAGAGGACAGCAGAGGGAAGGTGTTCAAAAGGACTTGTCAGGCAGACAGAAATAAGAAGTCCTTTCAATGTCTGGTCAATTATGCATGGTGTAGACAGTTCTGATCTTAAAAACAAACCAAAGCACACCAAACCTCCTCAATTTAGTTACATTTCTGATCAATCATTTGCATTCAGCAGTGTCCAGTTCAAATAGACTTAGCTTATTATCTTGCAAGTCAGACCTGTTCAAACTTGTACAGAACTTCAGGCATTGATAAAATATTTAACTTCAGTAGGCACTTTCAAGAATTATCTCAGTCTCCATCTTACATAAAAATATTAGTACTTGAAGAAATAAATAAATGTTATATAATACATTAATAAAATTAATGAAGACTAATCCAGTACATATGGTTAAGGAATTGATTTTCTTATTTCATTGGATCAAGTCATGCATTTGTCTGTCAATATGGCTACCTGTAAAATGGTGGGCAACTAAACTTTTAATTCAGATCTCCAATTCCTATTTTGGTAAAGTACCTTACTATACAAACAATAGGCAGTCTCTACTGACAAATCATAGCAAAGTTAGTCACCAACCAAACTACTAAACTCAAAAGTAAAACTTGAAGTGTTAGCACCAAAAAAAAAAAAAAAAAAAAAAAACAAAAAAAAAAAAAACAAAAAAAAAAACCAAAAAAAAACCCCAAACCAAAACAAAACAAAAAACCTGAGAGGACCAAACAAGAATATTTTGTAATGCATAATCCCAGTTTTAAATTTAGAAAAATCAGAGGACCTCAATACGTTTTTGGCACCTACCATACTGGTATGCACCTGTGACTCATCTACCTGCTACAGTTCTTATCCTTCTATTATGGACACTGAATTGAAAGACTCAAGGAACATTGAATTCTTGGTTTTTGTTGTGCTGCACGTAGCATTGAGATGGGAGGCACTTGCCTGACCTAGCAACTGCCACTGTGAGACAGGAAAACTAAATGGCATGGCAACCCACCAAGCACTAACTGTAATTTAAAATAATAATTTGAAAAATTATCATTTAGTTTGAAGTTCTAGGAGCTGAATGTAGTGTATTATTTCTACATTGTATTCTACAAAGAAGTCACTTTATAAAAAGCAACTAGCATATAATTAAAAATACTTCTAGAAATACACACTGGTTGAAAAGAACTATGCAGACACATCAAGGCAGCAGAAGTGATGGCAGTGGGAGTTTCACTCCCATGACCATGTAGATCTGACAGTAGGACTGAGGCTACATCATGTAGAACATGACTAGATATGCCTCCATAGACATAGTAACTTGCTCTTCAGAACACTTTACCCTGTGAGAGGCATTTAACTTTCTGAAGAGTCTCACTGAATATCAATTATGTGAAGACTGAAGAAAAAAAAACCCAAAACCCAGAAAAAACAAAACCAAACAACCCTAAATCAATTAGAAATATGGTGTCCAATTTTTAAACTTTGGATTTGAAAGACAGAACAATGAGTAGGCAGATATTCTAGCACTCATGGGCATAACACTGAAGACAAAGTAATTTTAATGCCATTCAGTTGAACTTCAGAAACTTGCAAAATTTAAAAAATAACCAATTCATTCAATTAAAAGACAAGTACAAGTGTGAATTACTGATTGGAAAATTAGTCAGAAGTTCTTTTTCAGAAAGTATAGGCTGGATAAAACTTCTGCAAAATGCTCCATTCTAAAGGAAATAAAAAAACCACAAAGATGTTCTTCATAACTAATTTAGTTTTTTCTGGAAATTAGGGTTATGTAAGGGTATGGGTTTTTTTAATCTGTCAGTCTCAGCTCCATGTTTCCAATAAATATGATATCATTCACCAATTCCAAACAAATTTGAAAAGGACGTAAAAGCCTTAAAAATACTGCATCCCAACACGTTACATAGAAAAGCTTAGCTGAGTAAAGTACAAAGGCTATTAACATCCACCCAAGGAGGAAAAAAACCCAAACTGTATTCACTTCTTTATAAACAAAGCATTCTGTTTCAGAAAGGAAATATCAACCCCTAATATTAAATAGATACTTCAAACACTATGTTGTACTTCAAAATGTCATCATTAAAAATTATACAGTACTACATGTCATGAAGCTATGTGAAAAATTTAGAAAAAAAAGTCAGGAATTTGAACTCTGATCTCTACCATCACAGTACAGTAGTTTCAAATAAAAGGCCATCCCCTGTCTCTGTAGAGTTACTGTAATATAATGTTGTGGTACTTTTAAGTGTACTACTAGGGCTGTATGGCAATAGGCGACAACATTAAACAAGTTAAATATGTAAGATCACACTGCAATCAAATGTGAATTTTCTGTAACATCCCATTTTATAAGGTCATTAGAACAGATAACGTAGCTGAGACATGTGAAAAGATGATGATTGGAGGTGATGGCAGAGTTATTGTGGTGTTCATCCCTTGCAATACCAGATCTACATAATGTACACATCAGGATTATTCATCTTTCTTCCCTTTTTTTTTTTTTTAACCATACCTTTTTGCATTTGTATCAAATTCCTCATTTCAATTTACTTTTTTCTCTTCAAAAAGTTGTGAAACCAACAGTTGCCCTGTGCCAGCAAAAGTGTAAGAGGAGCGGGACTCTCGAAAGCAATTACTGTTCAAGCAACTTTGGTAAGTAAGCAAAGTTTCTTTAATTATTCACTTGGCACTGTATTTTTAAACTCATAGGACTTTTACTAGATGTACTTCTGAGTTCTCACTAATATATAGGCCGTATCTCTGTACCATCTTATGTGTGTATCTGACATTACTCTCTGTGTTTTAGTCAGTACATTCTTGGAGATATTCTGAAAAAGGCACTGCACATACGTCTGAAACAAACATACTCTCTCAATCTGAAAAGCAAATGACAATGTAAGACAACCTCCTACAGGGAAATACTGATTCAATTACTGTATCATCATCTCATTTGTCTAACCAGGCAATGCACATTTTTATGCTGTACCTGCTGACTATTCCACAATTCAGTTTATAGACTTCTAAAATATTTTTAAAAGAAATTAGAAGGCATGAAAGCTGACAAGCACTGCTTTCCGTGCACAGACACAAATCACTCAGGAAAAACAGCATCTGCTGTATATTTGGATGGCATTGTCACTGCTGATTTACTCAGTTATGTCTCAAAGTATTTTCCCATATTAATACTGGAAGCTTTTCAAATCCCCTATAACATGCCTAAAAATTTGATGGGACAACTTTCCCCTCCACACCACCACTTTTTGTTCGTTTGTTTTAATCTAACTCTAATTTTGTGGCTAATCCCATGAGATCAGAGGAAATCTGCTGTTTCAGGAAAGTGGGGGCAGCTTTGCATCATTTCACTAGAAAAACAGCTGAGCGCTGTGGCTGTACCCTACAGCAGAATGGAGTCACTGCAGCACAACCCCTTACCACTCTTGACCACCAGCCTGTTTTAATTTGCAACCAGTATAGACTGGCCCAAGACCAAAAGAAGCAGGAGCAGGTAGAGAAGGGGGAAAGAAAAAAAAAAAAAAGTCTCCTCTTACTGAGCACACCTCAGCTCTTGTGGCTGATGTTAAGTAACACTATATAAAACTTGTTCTTTTTCCTCTAGCATCAGGATAATAAATCACATTCACTCTCACCTTTTGTCAAATACTTGAAATTTTTCAGTCGTTTCCATGGCAGGAGTAAGAGTAAAAATACTTTATATGCTACTGTAAATGCAAATGTATCCTAAGGTAAGAACAGGAAGTGTGCTCATTGTAGAATACGATTTATTCCAAGTTTATTTGCTGACTTTATGAATTTAGAAAATAAGACCTATTTCTCTTTCATCATGCATTTCATTTTTATTGTTTCTAGAAATATAACTGCATTAACCAGCATTTTAACATCCACAGTTCTCTTTTGCTTGAACATTCCCATTTAATTAAAAGTTCTTGATTAGAGGCAGATAATGTGCAAATTTACAAATGCCTAACCCAAAATGTGGATTATGCAGATTTGTAAAATAAATCTGGTTGGTCATATTTGATAACTGAAGATCTAATTGATCCTAGGATAGAATAGCTTATTTACAAAAGGTGATCTGAGAAGAAAAAGATTGCTAATACCATTTACCATTCCCTTTGGATAAATAAAGATGGCCTACAAGTTAATCTAGTCATCCTAGGAAAAAAAAATTATATCTTAATTTTCATACTGAGAGGTCTTTGGGAGGTATGGTAGTCTAATCTGTAGTCTAAATTTAGCTGAAATGGGCAAACTGGTATCAGTATCAGGCCTCAGACAGATCAAAATCTAGCTCCTAGGGTATTAACTGTTCCCTGCTACTCATTTGAGAGTGTAACAGCACTGGGAATTCAGCTTTTGGCTAGAATGTTTTCAATTCAACTTCTCCACTGTTTTAAAATTAGTCATTAAAAGTAGTATCAAGTTGTACTGTTTAATTGCAATTATCAAAATCTAGAACTGAGCTTGCAAGAGACAGATACATTCTAGGAACAGTTCTATATTTGGAACCACCAAAATTTGTCAGTAGTGAGTGATCTATTACAGGTGATACCCACGTTTTTAGTAACTGTTTCCAGTATTGTTTGTTTCCTTATTACGGACTAATATACTTACTCACTTTTTATGACGCCTCAAAATTTATGTCTAAAAATAACAAAAAATGTATGAAATATGTCAAATGTTTTTTCTTCTAGTAATAACTGGAACTGTAATCACAGCAATAACGCGGGCTGGCAGTCTGCATGCAACAATATCAATCATTAATGTATATAAAGAGGGAAATTTAGCAATTCAACAAGCCGGCAAAAGTATGAGTGCCAAGATTATTGTTGTATGTAAGCAGTGTCCTCTCATCAGGAGAGGTAAGTACACAAAAATAACTGCTTTTTGGGTTTATAAAAGACAACAGTTTTGAAAACTGCTATTTGAAATATGACCACAAAAATCAGTAAAATTAGAGTAATTGTTTCTATAATCAGCAACTAACATTATAATCAATTTAAGATAAAAATAACTAGTTATCCAGGTTTATATTGCATTTTTCAGTTTTACTTATAAAGGATTAGACTTGCTTAGAACAAAGGAGTTTGAAAAACTTTTATTTTTTTTTTAACCCCATGTAAGATAAAGTAAAATCTGATTTGGTTTTCTCCAAGGAAGCTCAGTTAGATTTCGGTTTTACGTGTATGTATTTTGGAGCTAGTTTTCATACACAGTTATTTAGAAGGGAAAAACAACAGCATGCTAAACCTAGAAGAGCGGCAGGTCATAGCAAATGACAAAAATCAACATGTTTACCTGTTGCTTCTCTCCCGTGTACATTTACATCTTTACTATAGAAATACTAGTAATATTAAGCCCAATCTATATCTGCAAACAGCCAGTACTTCTATAGCTGTCTTAAACAGTATTATACAGCGTACATCAAGCAAGATAGTTTCCAGTTAAATCTAACAAGGTCTACCTATGTGGGGTTAGAAGAAATACTGAGACTATGTTTCACTGAAGTAACTAAGTAAAAAAAGAAAAGTTTTCAGCTCTGCCTCCTGAGTAAGCAGGTAGAACAGAACATAAATGGAACCGTAACAGGAAATAGTCAAAATAATTTAATATGCATCAAAAAAACCCTGATAACATTCAGGATACTACTGGAATTTAAGCATATTAATCCAAAGTGGGCAGTACCAAAGTGAAAAATCCTTGTTAGAAATGAGCTTTTGCTTTTACCTTTAGTTCTCTGGAAGCTAGACACCTGTCTGGGAGACGTAATAATATCCTTGATAGAACAAATTGTCTCCTTTTAGGCAGACAATCCTGCTGCCTCCAAACCACATTTTGTTTCTCATCCTAAATCACCATGAATTATTGAATAGCCATTACTGAATAACTAAACTTTTCTGTTTATACCCCTGTAACACCACTCCTTCCAGCCTAAGGCCTTGCAAACCCCTAACCCTTCTAAGCCACTAAAAACATGCAAATCCATCAGATTTCTCCAAAGCCAGGGCTTATCACACATGAAACCAACCTTGCTTGCCTGACTGCCTCTCTATATATCTAGAAAATGTTTGTATCTTCGGGGGAGAAAAAGGGAATGAAAAGACTTAAGTGCATTATCCCACAGGCTGAACAAATGAGAAAATATCCAAAATGAATGAGACATGTTGTACTTTGGGTGTTAGTAGCTAAATTATCCAGTGTTTATACTACATTTCTAATGTCTTTCAGGCTCATTTGAGAGTCTACATTTAATGAGTATCTCCTATGTATCTAAGTATGTAGTAGACACTTAGCTATCTATCCACTTGATTTTTCCATAACTGTACTTTATTGTTTAACAAGCATGGCAAAAGGTGGGTACGGAAGTATAGGCTTTAGGTAGGAAGAAAAAAAAAATGTTAGAAGTCATTTGTAACAGTGCAAACAAATAGAGACTACAGATAAAGAACTATACTTACCAAATTACGTTCCAGATTTCTGTCTTGTAATTGTGTGCTCTCCTTTGTAGGTTTAAACTACATCATCATGGGCCAGGTAGAAGAAGATGGTAGAGGCAAAGTCTTTCCCAACAGCTTTGTCATGAGTTTTAAGACTAAGAACTCAAAGATCCTAAATGCCTTGAAAAACAAAACATGTTAAAACTAAACTCTGCAGCTGCATTCTATCATCTCTCTTGAAAAATAATTTTCACTTAGTATAAGTCATGAAAATACAACTGACACAATGTCAACACTAAGATGATGCTCACCCGTTCTTCCCTCCCACACACCTAAGCATACCCTGGCACAAAGTGGTATCCATTACACGTACCTACCAAGATGAGAACAGATCCTCCTAAGTCTTAAAGCTGAAGATTTGCAGCACAGCCATCTGATCTCAAACATACCAAATTCCAATTACTTGGAAGCTGTTAATTTATAATTGTCCAATTTTTTAAGGAGTTGTGTATGTAAAATAAGAATTCTAAGTGCAATATTTATAGTAACTCATTTTAACTTAGCTTTTTCTCTGAAGTTGTTTTATTACATGGATTTCTGCATTATTATCTGTGCTTAATAAAATATTTTAAGATTAAATCATATACCAACTAGTTATTCATTATGTATAAAGCAGAGTAGGCTAAACACAGAAACTCTTTTTTTATCATTTACATGCTTTTGATGGTTTGGGTCTTGCATAGTATGACTGACAGTACACTTCCTTGCTGATTAAGGGCCTGTTTTTTTTCCACTGAAGTCAGTGAATCGTTGGTTTGAATAGGAACTGGATTTACTCTTCAAAGAATTAGACAACTGTAAAATAGCACCATGCTTTTCTCTGCTGATGACTGTATTCTAGTTAGAAAATGTAACTATTAAGTTCCGTAAGGTAATTAGGGAGAACTAAGGTAAGTGTTAATTTAGTGGTGGTAAAGTACACATGCAAATAGTTTAAATTTTTGTCTCTACTGTGAAAGGACAGACAATAGAGCAATGCTCAGTCTGGCACCAGTAGTGTAAATAGGAGCATATCTGTCTAATGTATTTCATTCCTATATGCAAAAGGTTGAACAAGTAGCTATTTTGAGAATAAGAGAAGGAACAGACTGGAAGTAGTTAGGCAGTGTTATGATGTGAAGAGGTCTTTGTCAGGTCTGTGTGTTGTTACTCTGAAACCGAAAAGCTATAACCAAAGATGGGGGAATAGAAACAGATTATAGGTAAAGATTAATAGTGAGAAGTTGAAGAACATTTTGGTCAAAAGCAGATATGAAATACATGCTTTTCAAACTGGGTAAAACTTGAACACTACTAAAAACTATGTGGATGGTACAAAATCTAAGATGCCTTTAAGTACCTGTTTTCCTCATATATAAATACCGTAGCAGAGTTCTTTTGATAATCTGTAACCACGGGCAGGAAACTGTGATGAAATACAGAGTCCTTATTTGAAGTACTCATTGCTTATTTCAGTAGCGGAATGTGGATTGCCATTCTTCTTCAGTTATTGATTCTCATACGTGATGCCAAGAGGTGCTGCCACACACCGTGCAGCTCAGTAGCACAGCAACGTGTGTTCCGAAGACTTAATGGGTAGCCAGGCAGGAGACAAAAGAATCAGAGGGAGGCCCAAAGGTACTTAATGGAACAGCTCAGTGCGGTAGCCACACTGCACAGATTGCTATGCTTTTACCTTACTGACTAAAGCAAACCATTTCTCTATGGAAATGACAGCAATGTTTGTTTGCAAAGCAGGTGTAATTTTGTAATTTTAAGGATTTTAAATTGTAATTTTAATTTTCCAGTATTGATTCCTATGCAGATTAAGGGGATTTATGCACGGTGCTCTCCACATTTCTCAGCGGCAGGCTAGAGAGAAGCAATGTGGAAATCATGCTCAGAACTGTCTGCGCATAATCTATTTTTATTTATGATGACATGACCATGTGTCACACAACTTTTTTCAGTGAGCCAAGAAGAGTCTGGCAGCCTGCTCCTCCTCTCCCAAACGGTAGGCAGGGAAAGATCCTGCCTGCTCTTCTCAGCACTCCCTTTAGACCAGTTTCTTTCTCAAATCAAAGTACTGACAGCAGTAGCCCTGCAACAGGGAACAGGAGCCAGGACTTAGAAAACAACACGGAGAGTGCCATTTTTTCTCAAGTAAGAATCAGTTACAAAACACAGGTAATAACTATTACAAGTTTGTAAAAACAGATGTAGCGACTGCAAACTTCAGACATTTAAAATCCAACCTGCAACCAAACAATCAAAATTATCTAACCACAATATGATTTCTGAAATAATTTCAACTGAAATAATAATCGCAACTATAGTTCAGCAAGAGAACAAAGTAAGCTGACTTTCAGTAATGAATAGTTTTTACCTTTCTGTTGCAAGTGGAAGTAGCATGAAAATTTCCATCTCCATTTTTCATTTATCAAGGCAGTTAGCTTTAAGAGAAAAGAGACATTAACGTGAAAGGAAAGAAATCAACATTTTTCCATAGTCTCAAAAAAACCACTTAGTCCTTCCATGATTTGCACTAAAACTTGTGCAAAGATATTCTGAATCCTATAGCCAAGTAAACTCCAGCTTCTCCAACCTTTTATTTCTTTTGATGTCCCAGTTTAAAGAAGTATCACAGGCACCTAAAATTTTGTCTCTGTGCATGTCCAGCACTGTTCTGTGAGTGTGTGCATAAGGGAAATCTCGGAGCCCTAACATCTGCAGTCTGTTTCTAGAACAGTCAGTATTAAATTGCCAAATGAGAAAGCAATAGCGTGTTTAATACATGTAAACTAGGAAAATCTAAACGATATGACGAGTCACTAAATAATACCAAGCACTCTGTACTGATTAGTAGCCAAGTAGATAGGAAGACTGCAACAGCTTTCAAACAAGGCAGAGATGCAGAGTGTCATACAACTAAGGTACTACAGAGAACAAACCTCTCTCTCTGGTATCTGTCACTTTACATGAAGGTATTTCAGGGACAAATAAAAACTCTGCAACCCCCAGATCTAATCCCAACCCCCCAAAAGTGCCTTGAAATAAGACAGTTCTTCCTAAGGACACGTCTACACTGTAGAACACAGTGCCACGTGACAATGACCAAGCCAGCTCTGAGTGACTCTACTTAACACATGAAAAGCAATTAGAAGTAGCTACATTAGCATGCTGCTTCATCCAGATAAACACACCCAGCTTCCTAGAAGAACTAATTGGCAGGAGCCAAGTGCCAAGCAGCTAACACCGCATCTAGAATTCAATCGAGCTTATTTGGAACTAGCTCAGGTACCACTTCACGGCACTGCATGAAGCCATTTAAACGACCTTAAAGTTAACAGGATGGTTCCACAAGGAAAGAAGGTAATAACACATTAATACCAGCTACCTTCCTTAAACTTACTATCTTAACCTGACAAAGACACTACTTTCAATATGGTAGCTGATATAAAGTGTTTAAAACATGACTAATATTCATACAACCACATTTTTCAAGGCGCTTTTATTTGTCTGCTTCCTTTCTTGGATGTACACAACATACACAGCACATAGTTCTTATGTTGGTGTTTTATTCAAACATGACATCTGAATCCAAATACAAAATTCAGTGATGCTCTTTGCTTTGAACACAAGAGGTTAGCTTCTTATTCACATGAAAAGCCAACAAACTTATCAGAATACCTCTATACTGTAAGATTTCTGGAAGCAGAGTATTAAACCCTTGTTCAGATATACATAATTTCATAGTACACAAAATATATTACCTTTACAAGAAAGAGTTTTATAAGAATTCCTTCAAAAGAGTAAACATTCATGTAAGCCTCCACTCTATCAACCTCCCAAAATCAACTGTAGTCAAAGACCACTACGGCTACCTGCGCCTTCTGGACATAAGACCATTTTAGAAGAGCACCATCGTAACAGTAAAATTGTCAATCAATCCTTTAGCTGTCATAAATATACTTATTTTGTAATTAAAAATACAGGAATCTCACATTTCTCAATTACAATTTGTCAGCTTGAATTATATATAAGCATATAAAGCCATACAGGACCCTCTAGCATAGAAAATCCACAAAGCCCTTACTTTCCATTGTAAGCAAAGTCAAATCACATGTTGTTTTCACAAAACATAGTATTCCTGACAAAAAAAAAAAAAAACAAACCAAAAAACCCCCACGTTTAGCTTGGCAACAACTGTGATAAAAAAAGGAAAAATGAAAGACAAGTAGGAGATGTAGAACCTGTCTAAAGCAGGCCCTTCTAAACTACATCTGTCCAATAACCAGATACAATGGATGTTCTCACAGAAAGAAGTGTACAGT
Source organism: Burhinus oedicnemus (assembly GCA_008921705.1). NCBI lineage: Eukaryota > Metazoa > Chordata > Aves > Charadriiformes > Burhinidae > Burhinus > Burhinus oedicnemus. Next base: position 2,281,285 of record VFFE01007128.1, on the reverse strand, counting down.
GTACACAGGAATTGTTCAGCATTGCAAACAATAGCACCCACGTGCTCCACCTCATTTTTGTTAAATCACAGGTTTTAATAATTCAAATAATTTATCATCCAGATTTTAAAAATAAGATATTAAACATTAAATGTTCACAAGTTAGTTTTAAAATTCTGTTCCCAATCTTAACATGTACAGTAAAATGTACTTTTGAGGCACAGCTGAAAAATCCAAGCAGGAGTTGATTGTCTTACATATAACCATAAACATTCAAGAAATGGTTGGTCTATTCTGAGTTGAAATATCAATGTTTCCACGAAAGGGAAGGGTCCTGATGATTTGATTTTCTGTATTCTATAAACGTGAGTATACAGTCAATGTTAACATACAAAACTTGGCACTAGAACTGCCTCTTTCAGAGCCATGCAGTCTTTGCATGCACTGTAACCTACAGTCAAACATAATTTCCAACTGTGCTGGAAATTTTCTATTATTCTATATCTGACTTTTCTATTAAAAATAAACATAGGCTGGATTTTTCTTTTAAAAAGCCTATCTTCTCCCACAACTTGAAAAACAAGTATCAAAAAGGAACAAACAGCAAAAATAGATGAAATAAACACATTGTGCTAGTTATGAAGCTCTGACACCTGACAGCCACAGTCTGAGGAACATTTAAAAAAATCCTATATACAAATTTTATATACACACCAAGATTAAGAGTTTAAGAAAATTACTATATCTGTTTTTGCATTTATTTCCACCACTTCAGCATCTAGCTGCAACTCATGCAAATGCATTTTCAAATGTATTATTGTGCAATAATCTTCTTTTCTATTTGGTCTGGCAACAGAATTAGGTCAACACTTTCACCTACAGGTATCGAAAAGTATACACTTTTCCTTTAAAAGTTAGGCCTTAGTTTCTTGGATAAAACATAGCATATTTAGAAGTTCGAAAACCAAGCAGGTCTCTCATTTCATTTCGGAATTTTGACAAGTCTTGCCGCAGTTCATTTAAGTTTTCCACAGTTGCCTGATCCGTGCTTTGCATCTTCTGTCTCATGGAAGTCAAGTAACGGTGGACTAAACAACACATCACCTTTTGATAATTCTCATCTCTCTTTTGCTTCAGATTTCTCCATTCCTTTAAACAAACATTACACACTTACTATGGAAAAGTGATTTTTGAGCCCAAAGGCCTGTATACAATTATACAGAGAATAAATAGGAACAAAATAACAAAGCTATCTTATAGATACATCCTGATGTGCACTAATGTACAATGCATGTAAATTGCCAGCAAAATTTAAATTACATTTGCTGTACCAGCAAAATTGAAAAATCTACCTGGCTTGGTAATTGTCCTACAAGCAGTTAAGAGTTCCACAATCCCGAATGTTCCTCAGTGCACATTCCATCAAGTCTTTGCATTTAGTTTAATTAATACTATTTTTGTCAGCAAGAGGATGCAAAATTACCATGCAAAATGACAGGGTACAATAAAAATGTTTATTTAACAAAAAAAAAAAAAAATCCCTCCCCCCAACAATGAGAGGCTTCATTGATCTTTTCTGGTTATTTATTTAGACACTTCTGTAATATGTTTAAAACCAACTACCTTCCCCAAAGAATAATGCAACCTCACCATTTTTTGAGATTAGCACATACTTCCCTGAGGTTTCTATGAGTTGTCAGTCAAACTGTTCTTTCCAGACTATTTCTGGGGGAATTGGGGGTTGGAGGGAAGGAAGTTGAAATTCCCCAAACTGAAAGTTAATAGAATCTTACGTAAGTAGAAATAGGTAACACTTACTTACATTGGGATGCAACACACATTATTCTATAGTTCCTATTTATCTTAGTGGCACTCATCATGCGACAGGCAGCTTCATGCAGCAATCTGCCGATTCATTTTAGCAAGCAGCACCTTTCCAGCTTCAGAGTCTACAGCTTTCCCCAATCATTTCTTACCTTTAGGCTGTTCTGACGTTTCACTTTGCCACTTGATGTATGAGAGCAGATCCATTTACTGAGACTGTTGAAAAGATAACAGATAGTCTTGGGAGAGGGAATAACATTGAAAGGTGGAGGTAGCGTGCATTTGTCATCAAAGTAGCTAAGCCAAAGCTTGGCACGAGCAAACTTCCATTCCTTATCTTCGTGATTCTAAAGCATCAGAAACATTAACAGAGATCAGAAGCAAAAATATTAGTAGGCTATTTCATAAGTTTTATTTTCTCATACCTTAAAAACTGACCGTTATTAAACTTCGATTATATTGTATTTTAATATATAGATTATATAGTATTTTAATAAATTAGTTTTAATATACTAATATTAAATAATTAAAATACAAAACATATCTCTTCAATTCACTATATACTCTAGTGTAAATATAAAATTCAGCTATGAAGGTATAAACCCCCTACCAAATGCCCAAGCACCACACCTTATCAAGAACAGCATCTTGACTTGAAAGTCTTCAACTCCCAGAGAATTGTACTTTGGATATTCAACATGCAAAGTACCCATTTTATTTGGATCAAAGTAAATAAAAAGTTCATATTTGAAGGACAGATGCCCCTTGTGAGCTCAGAAACAGAACTCATCCATGGAGGTCTGTAGATTAGTCTACACCTCGTAGGAAGAAATTTGTATAAAATCCAAAGATACAGCTAGCAATTATTGGTAATTAATCAGAAAGCACTTACTGCTATCAGCTGAAAACTTTTATGAAGCATTGCCACAAGGAGTTTAGTTAATACTATCACAACTACCACATTGTAGGTACCAACAATAACAGCACCCACAAAAGACTGTAATTCTTCACCATAGCTAAAACGTGTGACAAAGATTGCTACATGTGCCAGGGAGAATATATACCAGAACAGAGCAAAACATGTCCCAATAAACCTACAAAAACAAGAAAAAAAAAAAATCTGGTTACATAAAAAAACACTTAAAATTAGTTTACTTAAGGTAAATTCAAGTTCAGTGAAAAATTCCAGTTTTGTTTAATTACTAGGAATTAAGGGCTAGAACAATTCAGCTATTTCATAGGTATCAAACTCACGAATGGAATGTGTCATTGCTCTGTTGTTCACAAAAAATCCCCGCACAGTCCTTTTCTTCATTTACAGTAAATCCTTTATCATAAAGTTGTGTCAATCCAATCGTGAATGAGAACAAGACAAGGAGAAACATGCCCAGAAATTTTCCAAAATCTTGTAGCATCTGCCCCATTGAAATCTGTGAAATAGATTTATTCCAATTTTAGTAAAACATGTAGTTATTTGTTTGTATTCTATCCTTCAGCCTCTAATCAAGAAAAATGTATCTATTTACATTTTAAATGTTTAACTTAAAATTTAAGATGCTAAACAGACCTGAAAATCAGGAGGTACCCTTGTACCATTTTTCAGTGAAAAATTGTAGATGTTAAAAAGAAAAATTGAGTAGTTTTAACATAACCTGCTAAGTTATCTTTCAATTAACCATAAGCAATAGTATGTACATCTTATTCTTTATTTTTAATACCAATGGTAATAAGGAACTCACAAGTCAATAGATAAAAGCAGTGAGTGAAATGCATTTGAGCATAAATACCATCACAGAAAGTTAAGAAAACACTTAATAAGGACACTGAATTAATCAAAACATTTGGAATCACAATTCATTACTAATCAAAAATTGGTATACCAAAGCCCATCTGCAGAACACAGAATCAATTCACTGTATGTTTTATGTAAGATTTTAAACATACATGTGTAAGTGTGTAAGCACATAAAAATCGAAGGGTATAAATTCTAGAAGATATGACATTAAATTCAGATCATCACTTTCCATTTCAAAATATCCTATACAGAAGCTTGCAACAGTACAAACACGGCATCTTTAAAAAAAAAAAAAAGCTCGTGCATTTTTCCAACACAGAAGAGCGTGACCTGCTTTTCTAGTAAGCACAAATCTTTAACACAGACACAGCATAAACTTTTTACAGCATTTAAATTACTCTTCCTACAAACTTCTTCAGAGAACAACATATTCTTATCAAGAAAGCAAATATATGAAATGGGTTTGGGTAAATCTAATTCTCTATATAAATCAGTGTGTGGAAAGCCTAATCCTGTATCAATCACAATCTGTATCAAATCATAGTCCAGAATTTTATCACTGATCAGGTTTTGCAAGTACAAGTTTACTGGGAGATGAAGTGCCAGCTCCTGCTCCCTCCTGCTGCTCACTAAGTACCCCTGCTGCACAGCAGATTCTCTCTGATCCTTTGCAGTTTGCCACAGACATGGAGAATCTGCAACTGTAGGCAGAGCTATGTAGTAATTATATCATTGGTCAGAGGATGAATGTCATCCCCATCATACTGTTTCATCACATCTATCCTTTTTAAAGAAAAAAAAAACCACAACCCAAACAACAACAAAACATTTACCTGGTTACAGGCAAGAGAGACACAAAGCAGAGGAAACAGGAATGCACAAGAAGTGCAAACCACCCAAAACTGTTTTGTTTGCAATAAAGTGTAATAACACAGCCCCAACACCACTTGCTTTCTTCATATAATCATACTATTCCTTTCTAAGTATTTAGAACTTCTAAGCATTTGAAAGCTAATGATCTAATCTAGGGGAATTTTATTCTATCTTCTGTTAATAATAAAAAACCACCACACATAGCCAACTTAGAAATCTGTATTAAAATAGGTTTTATTACTCAATAGGTAAGGAACTGAATGCTTAAAAATAACTCTAATAGCCAAGCGACCATAGTAGCTGCCTGCCATCCCTCCACACTGTTGGGCTTCCAGGCCGTATTTGATTACCACCATTTGAACTTTGTGACCTACTTTCAGAAAATACTGTAAGAGTTGTTGTACAAGACATACTGGCCAACAGTAATAACATAAGCTTCAGTGTGCCACTGAATGGGGTGACTGTTGACTGTTTTTATTTACTTGGAAAATTTCATAACATAGCCTCCTAATAAAACACTTGTGAAAGATCTAGTACATAAATATGCACATTAAACAGTGAATCCTTTTAAAATGTGGAGAGACTTCAGTGTTCAATCAATTTGTATAACAAGTCTAATGCTTACTGCAACATTAAGACTTTAGTATTTTTTTCAAAGTATGCAAGTACATTTCCATTTAAAAATGTATAGCAGAAAAAATACAAAAATAATTAACAGCAACATAGTCACAGCTAGAGAGAAAAGGGCAAGAAGTAAAACAAACAAAACCCTGAGAGGAGAAACAGGCAGCTTCCGATAATATTAAAGTGGTTACAAGAACTATGAACATTCTTTTTAAAGCACTTTTTACGGTGATTTTTAGAAGACCAATTTAACCAGTGATTATTTTTCTTTTCAAAGAAGGACTATCTGTATGAAACAAAAATAGACAAAAAGATAATTATTTGCGCAGCAAGATTAAGTACTCCAAGCTTCAAGCTGGAGGTTTTCAGTTAGATCCTACAGCCTTGATACAAGACCTAGTGATCTGAGCCAAAATTATTTACTTCAGAACGTCCTTTGGTATAGCTCTAGTTGCAGAGAAAGAGTTAAAAAAAAAAAAAAGAAATGCTGTTCCCAAATATTTATTCTGCCTTTATGCTCAGTACTGACAATGTTTCTTGCAGGAACTTTTCAGATCATCCTCTTGCCATAAAGCTCTTAAAACTAGTCTGTTCATAAGAAGAGAGGACAAAGCACAGATTTGACCTATTAGGACAAATTCCATCAGTATAATCACTAGATGACTATCCTGTTTATTCCAAGTGTATTTTTATTCAACAGACACGTGCAAACTCAGTGATGATGTTGACAACCAGCTATATTAACTAAATCCTATCACTATCAGGGGGAAAATAAATAAATAAAAATCAACAGTACAAGGCAGCAGTGATTTGTCATCATAAACCTCCCAGGAAGTGAGGCCAGAGAAGCTGGAAGGATACTTATGGCAAAGCTTTTTTCAGTAAGCTATGCCTTTAATAACAGGTGCTTTAGTTTGTAAGGGCTTTTCACTGGCAAATAACAAATCAGTCAGCACTGGGGACTCAAGCTGAACAGAAAAACCACAGAAAGGAAAAAAATGCTGCTAGTGGAATAAGAGGTGACTTCTTCTCACAGTATTTTTTTGAAGGAAGCTTTCTTCCTCCTTTTAATCTAAAAAGGATTGAGGGAAGTAATTGCATCCTAAATGTGATGTCTTAATAAGGTCCAGGTTGCCTCCACTGCCCCCAAAGGTACTTGACCTTCTGTATAGTGTCATATTGCAACCTTGGGTCCACTCAGTTTATCTGAAGTTTATCACGAGGAATAGCACCAAGACTAAGATGAGAGGGTCTGTGCTTAAAAAAAGAAACCAACTAAGAAAGCTTAGAAACTGTCATGGTCGCTACTGTTCCAGCATCACAACACAAGACTGTTAACGTTTCCCCCCCCAATCTCCAGATGACTGAATTAAATGTTCTACACAAGTAAAATGTGTTTTTAACTGTCATTATCAGTCACTGGAAGACTCCAGCAAATTCCAAGTAAGAAGAAACCTGTTCTCCCTCCTTGTAACTGGCTATAAAAAGATGACTATTTCAATACTCGAGAGATTTATATTTTTCTAATCAAAGCAATTTGCACAATTCAACTCAGCATGCAACTTCAGCAAGATCACAGACAAGAAAGGCTTTTGATTACTCTTCCTTGCTACACACCGCATTCATCTGTCTTTTAGAGATAAGTTAGGATGATCATTTGCTTAGAACTTTACAGAAAGAACTTGATCCTTACAGTTTTCAAACTGCAGACACTTATGCAGTGTATTAAGCTAACAACAAGTGAAAACAAAAAGAGAGCATAGGTACAGTTACCATGGAAAAAATATTATAAGAAAGTCAACTATACTAGGTGTTCCATTCTTTTCCCATCTACATCAATGTGTTTTACGAGATTACAAAAAACCAAACTTCAGTGATATTACTTCTTTCTACTTTTTACTTTCTGACGTTCTTACTTCAATTTTTTCTTTTTCTCTTTTCAATAAGACTCTTCCTAGCAAATTAAGATCAAGTTTAATATTTTCTCAAGCAGCAGTGATATTCACCTGGAGTGGCCCCAGAATAGAGCTGGTTGTGTACATGAAGAAGAGACGCAGGTAACTAAGAACATTAGCAAAAGCAAAAAGACCTTCTGCCACTAGGGTAGGATGGAATGCATCCCAGTCCTTCCTTTCAGCATAATCATGAAACTGCAATATAAAAAGGACAAACCGAGACATTATAAATACAGAAATGCACCCACCCACCACTTCCTACTTCTGCCTCCAAAACAGGCAATAGCATAAAATAAATTAACACATACAATTCACAGATGGCTTACCTCTTTCAGATATCGCACTCTTTTTAGACAAAGGCATTTTAAAAGCCATTCCCAAGGGAGCAGAAATCAGATTATTTAAATTCAACACCTAACTCTGCCACTCACTTTCTCAGCAAACCATTTATTCCTCTGTTCTGCTTTCCCTTCTACTGTTCTGCACTATTTGCTGAAACAGAGACTTGTGTACTTTATAAACACGTGCATTGTCTAGTGTAATAGACCTCAGTCAAAAACAAAATTAAAATGCTGCAAAGAAAACTAATGTACACATGCAATTGCAATGTGGTGACAGCTGGTCTTAACCAGTTTTACAAAGGTTTAGAAAGACTTAGGACCTGGGGTTCCTTCAATGGAATTTATGATTACAGAGAACAGAAGTCACAAGTAAACTGTTGGTGTAAACACACCCTTAAAGAAGATCTACTATTCAGCTATACACGGCATATCCACAGATCTCTAACTTTTGGCTTGGCTGAAAACATTCTGCATTTATATCAGTAGCTTCTGCTGTCTCAAAACAGACATCCAAAAACTAGGGAAATCAGAGCTGCTTTAAAATAACTTGCCTGAAAGTGTGCTGCACAAAGATGGCAAGAAACAGGCATAGCCATGTTCTCATACATTGCAATTGCATGTGCACAAATCCTTCTGCTACAGAGACTCTTCCTTTATTTCTTACAGCTTCAGTGCCTATAACATGGACCCAAGATGTAAAATTAGCATTTTTGGTTTCTAAATAATTTATAAACTATAAAAATAAATTTTGCCATATACAAGTGGCAAGAAAGCCATCATGTGCCCGTTACATAGGACAGGAGTCCTGCACCTTCGAAAAGGTTATAACTTAAATTAGTAGCAAAGGGCTCTTATCTCAGCAAAGAAACTACTACTACAAACGTGCTGGTTGCAAAGCAAAATGGCTGGGAAGGCAGCCCAACATGGCATTCTCTCTCTATTTTTCCCAAGAAATGGCGCTTTCCTTTCCAAATGACTACCAGCCTCTGAATCAATGCAAGGATAGGGAAATGAGCCAAACACCAAGTTCGGAAGAACTAAACCAGATTATTTCCCTCCCAACTACCAGACAGCTGTCAACTCAGTTTGCAATACAAAATAATGGTGCTACTGCACTGGCTTGAATTTTGCTAAAATATTCGTATTCAATTGGTCTGGCAGCTTGCCATATGCTGTGTGGCTAACAATACATGCAACAGAATGGGAATGATCATTTTCAAAACTTTTATCTTCAATCGAATCCAGATGGCTTTTCACAGAGAAAAGACAGGCTCCTCTATGGTCTCCGGGCTTTTTTCCTTACTACAACAAAAAAAACCAAAAAACCCCCACCAAACCAAAAACAACTAAAAAACCCCACAACCACCTATGACATTTGAGCATATGTAATCAAAAGCTATATAAAACTTTCTGTAACAAAGAAAAGCTTTAGGCAATCTGAACACAGAGATTACCATTAGCTTTCTGCATAGTACTGATCTATGGAATCAGGCAAACTCAAACGCAAAAATCAGATCAGCTGTAGGGGGAGATTTCCCCAAATGAAAATCAAGCCATCTGGAACACCAGCCAGTTCTTACAGAGAAGACAGTAGCTCTGTTTGGGGTCCTTGAGTACCTGGACATGTCTTGATGCATTTTCTAACTCCCATTTGCCTCATCAAATCCTTTTTCAAGCCCAAGGTGCAACAAGCCAGAGATTGTGACAACTACACGGCATATACTACATAGAACACTTAACTTGGAAGCCTAAACTGTATCCACATAGTAGTCTATTACTAATGTTATACACTTAACTACAACATACTACTACTAACATACCACACATAACATATCTTCATATAATTGTAGTACCTTGCTGCAAAATATATTTGCCCAGTCAGTCCCAGAGGAGCTTTGGATCTATGAAGATGGGTGCTCACCTTGTTATGGGCAACTACTTTGAGAGCAAAAGTTGCCAAATACAGGGAATTCATGACAAAACTAAGCTGATTACGGGATTCTTCTAAAAAGTCTTCTAAACCATCATACCAGAGTCTTTTAACATCCGACCACACCATTCCTGCAGGAAAAAAACCAAAAGCCAGGGAAGTCAAGCCATCGCACTGAATAGGCATTCTTCTACAACTAAAGCACTTTTGACTGGCTTTTGTAAATGACATTTTAGCAAAGAGAAAGAAGCAGAGTAATCAAGTAAATTTACTAAAAGCATTGCATTGGATGACAAGCATTAATCATAAGGCAACAAGATGTTTAACCTTTTTGAGCCTCCTTTCCAACTAAGAAACACATTCTCCAATAAAAAAGGGCATGAGAGGAAATGAATAGGAGAAAAATTGGACAGGAAAATGTCAAATTTAAATAAAGGTAGAAGGCTAGAATAGAAATGTTTTTTTCTGAATGAAAACTATTCACCTTTTCCAAAAGCACTACAGAAAGGATTACATTGCTATATAAAGTATCAGGTATTTTTTGGAAGTGTGTAGGTATTTTAAAATTTTTTTAAAGAACAATCAGCTCAGTAACTGTTACTGAAAAGATCCAAAAAGTAGAAACTTTTCCTACCCTAACTGACATTAAATAACATTAGCAGAGAAAAGAGACCATGACTTAAGACTGCAAAAAGCAAAAGTTTAACTTAGAGCAACAAACATTTAAATATTCAAGATCTTTATAGCAAAATGAATTTTACCATTGTTAACCATGTCTGGCTGTACAGAAAAATACAGTTGCTAAGAATTTTACTGACCGTCTCTGACAGACTTGACATTTTTATAAAACTTGAAAGGACTGTTAGATTAAATATAATGACACCTTTGACTTCTACAAATAATCAGTTATTTAATGGTTTTTTGAGTACTTCAGATGCATGCTACTATATTTAGGACAAGAAAAGCAGCATGTGTATAAATGGTAGTTAAAAACGGTTAGACTTGGTTCAGCTTTTAGAACTTTGCAACTTCTCTAAAACTTTGACCCAGTAAGAGCAAGATCCAGTGAATGGAAAAAAAAAAACAAACCCCACATCAGATACTTATGCATGACTTTATTTGTTCAGTCAGCTTTACAGTGATGTTGGAAGGCATAATAAATAAATAAAAAAAACTGTGTGCTGTGCACTGTCTGTAAAAAGACTTATATAAATCTCTCTTCTTCCGGGTTATGAAGAAAATATTTAAACCAGAACCTCTGTGTCCCTCCATAAGATCACCATGTATTTTATGCTAAATTTCTTACAGAATCAGTAAAAGCAGTTGGAGAAGTAGACGATGCTGTAATTGATGTTATATACACACAGAAGAATTTGAGTTCTGTTGCTTTATTTTGCTGGAGAAGACACTTGTAGGATTTAGGCTCAAGAACTTGGGAAAAGAATTACTGTATTAATTCTTTTGAAAGTTAATCTAGAGGAACACAAAACTAGCTGCTAACTTTAAGTGTTAGAAATTCTGCTGTGGCCATTTTGACATTGATTTTTAGAAAGTTTCTTAATGGGACTATGGAAGACAATAATGTAGGTGAATCCTTGTTACTTGGTTCTCTTTATTCCAGTTGATTCTGCCACACATTTTCTAAATACATTCTTTTCAACTTACTGAGTATTTGTAAGGAAACAGTACAATATGTGATTACAAAACAGGCATTTAACAGGCATTAATAAATGCAATTATTATTTAAATAACCTTAAGATTCAATAATGTGAAAAACAATCTGATTTTAATGATTTATGTTACTTATAGGTCATTTTTCAATCCTATCTGAAATACACATGTTAAAATACTACATGAAGGAAATAAAATGTTTTTGTGGCCTTTGACTAAAATTTCCAACACCACCTAACGACACCTTTCCGCCTACATTAGATTTGATGGCACAAAAGAATTTCTAAAATCAGATATTGAATCTCAAAACAAAGGAGGAGTCTCTAACATTGACCTGTACTCCACATCTGCAGCTTTCAAGATTCTTTTAAGACCTGCATGTGTTTGCATGTGGGGTATTGGGTATTTCCAAAATCTGCATGAACTACTCAACAGTTTTAGTACAGCTAAACAACGAAAGGAACCGCCATTACAAAAAACCCCACACTAAAATAACCAATAAACCGTTCACGACTACTTGGATAAAAACTGTGGTGTTTTCAACTATACCACTGCTTTTTAAAAGTCCAATCAACCCAATAACACATATCTAATTACCTCACATTAAAGTAAAAGTTTCTATTAAGTTACCCACCAAATTTTAATGTAAAAACAACACATACCAACCAACCAACCACATGTTAAAAGGTTTTATGAATTTCCAACCAAACCAAAAGTTCATGAGTACTCAACAAAAATTATACCTGTGCTCCCTCTACTGCATCAACCAGAACTAACATGCGTCCTTTCAGGTACAGTTATGATAACCAGTGACAACGACATACAAAAATGGAAAGTTATAATGTGGGAAAATAATACCTGTTCCTGTGTTTTAATACAAGGATGAGCTAAATGCACACCTTCAATTTATTAGACTAAGATGGAGTATGCATACGTATGTATGCATATATAAGCATACACAACATATACTTTTTTCTTTAAACAATATGCCAACTCTGCAACAAGTCCGAATATTATTAATTACTTTTCAAATCAAGCATTACAGAATTGGTCATGAAAGACTAAGTTGTTACTTATTGTTGGTCGCAATTTTGTACATATTCAAAGTCCTCTCCCTGAGCTGAGCAGAACGGTATAAAAATTTCATGTTTACAACTATGGAAGAGATTTTGCAGAACCCTAAATTTTGGCAATCGTTTAAAGTTGGATTAGTCCAACAAAAATGTACAGAATCCTCCCCTTCTTACTTAATTAGAGCACATTAAAATAGAAATGAAAACAGTGCAGGAATTGATTTGATGACTGTAACTGCATGCTTACTCCAACTATTTACAGTCTAGAAAAATTATAATTAAGCTGCATATAATGTACAAATACTTTTAATGTACTTTATGATTACACAAAGATCTTATCTAGATTTTCAAAGAAACAATAAATTTACTAGTAATATTCAGATTCTAGCATAATTCCATACACAGACACACAAGTAATTATGAAGCTCAGATCATTTGTACTACTTTTTTTTATACAATTCATAGAATCATGGAAAATCCTGAGTTGGAAGGGATCCACACGGATCATCAAGTGCAACTGCTGACCCTACACAGGGCAACATAAAGCTAAACCATATATCTAAGAGCATTGTCCAAACACTTCTCGTAAAAGACAGCTGGAAAAATTCAAAGTTTTGTGGGTTGTTCACTGGCAAAAAAACAAAACAAGTTTGACTCACAATGACTGAACCACCTACATACTAAATAATACTACCTATTAATGAAAAATTACTGGAAAAAATCTAAAGCTATGTCTGAATTAATTTTATTCCTCAACTTAGCACCAAGGAAAATTACTCAATGACAGGCTCTTATCTGTTACAAAACTATTAATCTGAGTAACACACACTTGCTTTGCCTTCAGGTTATTTTTCTTTCTGGTTTTTGGTTGGTTGTTTTTTTGGTGGTTTGTTTTTGTTTTTTTTTTTTTTTAGATGAGAATTTTAAAATGTCTAGGATGATACACAGCTTTTACATTAATTTTTTATTGCACAATTGAATCTCACTTGCATCACTCTGAATGCTACCAGTCCTTCTGAAGAAAAATACACATCCCTCCTCTGTTAGATCCTACCACATTCTGCTTCTGATCCTTCACTTCCTGTGATAACTAGAGATTGTTCTAATATTTCACATTTCTTCCTCAAAATATGTTTGATTTGGTTTTTTTATAACCTGTAACAGTATCCTCCAAAGAGTAAACCTGGGTCAAGCAATGAGTAACATGCTAATTTCATAAGAAGGTAGTACGAATCGTTATTGTTCTATCAACATCAGCAATTGCCATCCAATCTACTTAAATCATACCTACCAATTAGCCATATTATCAGAAGATAGTCTATTCTCTCAAGGGCTGGTCCCATTGTATTCTTCTTATTCTCATTGTAGACAAGGGAGTACAAATTAAGTAATAACAGAAATGTGAAATATGAAGCTCCATGAATAATAAACTTCATAAAAGGAGTGTGAATTATTCGACCTACTCGAGATTTAGGGGCTAACAAGTAACACAGGGACAGAACTGGCCAGAAAATGCCAACCATCAAAACGGTCAAAATTTTCTTGCATGTGTGCTTGCGTCGATAGCCTGCCATCTGTCCAAACCATACAGTGTTTAGAAACTGCTGGCAGTTAGACTGAGCAACAAACTGAGGGAAAGAAAAAGAAAAAAAAAGAAACAAACAAGAAATCAGTCTCAGGCTTCTTAATACAGATTACTAATTTACATTATTAAAATTCATTTTCAAACCATGTGTAGTCACCAATGAACAGGAAAAGGCAAGAATAGTAAGTTGAAATAATTATCTCATAAGAGAACAAAAGTGCTATGGACCCATTATGATCAAAAACATCCATTATTTTAATTTCCTTCTAAAGCCAGCAACTAAACATGAATTATACACATTAGACTTTTAATGGTTTTCAGGTTAAGAATGAATTCTGTTTTCTAATTATTTAGAAATCTAGCATATAAATAACATCATATCTCAGCTTCATTGTCTGTTATAAAATACAGTGATCTTATCTGAAGAATAAGATACTGCTATCGTAAAATACTACCCACACTGTAAAACACAACACCTTCTAAGATGAGGACTAAAGTGGCCAAGCAGTTTTATACATATTAGTTCTTAAAATCATTATGGCTCTATTCAGTAGGGTTAATTTTAAGTCAGAATAAACTATGTATCAGTCCCTCAAAAGAAGATCATTTTGGTCTGAAGGTTACGTAGACTATCCCCAAGGTAGTTTCAAACTTCAGGTGCTTATTTGCATGGAGTTACAAAAGACTGTATTTCACTAGAAGATGGTTTGTCATTTAATTTAAAAAATATCAACAAAAAGAACTTTGATATTATCATTACATTTCAGAAAACATCACAAAAAGCTGTCTCTATATTTAACTTGCCAGGAATAAAACATATTCTGCAAAGATACTTTCCTCATATCACACAAAAAAATGTTGCTATTCTCCAACCACTGTGGTGAAAAACAATCTATGCTCAAAACGAGAAGAACTTCAGTATGCTTCTTTAACGCATACCAGAAATGTGTAATGATGGTTCTAGGACATTCCATAACTATGGCTTATGACTTTTAAACACTACGTATTTTAACAGTTTCACAAACAGTTTAGACCTAAATTCAGAGAACAGACAGAATTATAATGCCTTCTGCAAATGCTAAATGAAAATGGATGTTGCATGGAAAGGAAACTTCCTCTCTGTCCCCAGTTCTTGTACCAAAATCCCACAAATGCCCATTTGCCTTCTCGTACAGCAAAACAAGAGTTATAATTTGTCAACGGGTAAAGAAAACCATGACCTACTGCACGAAATAAGTTCCACACTGATGGCACAGAAAGGCGCTACTATTCTGGAACAGAGACGCTATTCAGTTATAGCATAGGTCTGACATAACTCTGAACAGCACAGATGAGGTCTGAGCCAAAGCTGGACAGCTAATGACAAGTGAGAAGATGATAAATCACTTATGGCACCTACGTACCCACACTTCCTTAGGCAAGGACTTAATGAGGATCTGAACAAATAATTACCACTACCAGAACTGTTAATAAAAGAGCAGTAGTCTACAGTCCAACATAGAAAACATTACATTCTTCTCCACAGTAAGTACTGAAGAAACACTCAGTATCTTGCACCATCATTTCCCTGTTTCACATGCAGATGTTCTGTGCATTACCATCGCTTTTATAACTCTTGCAAATTTATTTCCACTTCTGTGTCTACAGGCAGAACAACAAATTAAATTAATTACTAGCAAAACATAATATGGAAAGCCTATCAAATCACTGCAAAGACAAACCTCTTTTTGATTATACTTGATCGCAAGTTTTAAGCGACTTAAGTTCATCCTCTCTTCCAACAATCCTCGCTTGTCTACATGTTCATCGCTAGATGTGTGATTCAGAATAACTTCCAGCTCCCGTGAATTCCGTGCTTGTGCAAGCAAATCTTTAGCAAAGGTTTTGCACTG
Source organism: Burhinus oedicnemus (assembly GCA_008921705.1). Taxonomy (NCBI): domain Eukaryota; kingdom Metazoa; phylum Chordata; class Aves; order Charadriiformes; family Burhinidae; genus Burhinus; species Burhinus oedicnemus. The sequence goes on along the minus strand of VFFE01007128.1, from coordinate 2,265,743 downwards.
TTGAGCTAGCTCCTCATAATCATTTCTGAAAGGCACAGAAACAGTACATACTATTACACTGCTCACATATTTTCCATTAAATCACTGACTATCCATTTTTGGTTGGGATAGTATTTATGCTAAGATAAATTTAAAAAACAAACAAACAAACAACAGTCATATGTCAAGATCCAAGCATTCTGAAGACAACATTAAGTAGGTGTCGCCATGTAGCATGACAATTACAATTCAGTTTAGTCTGCAACTCCACTAGGTAGAGAAAAATTGAGAAACAGACTTACAGTTAACAAACTCTTACAACTTCCATATAAAGAGTTAAAGCTTAGAATTATTTCCAGGAGATGAGAAAGTGCAGTAGCCACAAAATATGCCACTGGTAGTTCATTATTTGGACTTTCCACTTAGAAAGGAAGTTGGTTTGGGTTTTGCTTTAGTCTCATAACCTGAAAATTGAAGTCTATTCATTGAATACTATTTATTAATATAACAAACACAAGAAAAGAAATTACACTATTCGCTTGTCTCACCTGACACACAGTCCATTTTAGTGCCAAGTTAAATCACAAAAATGCAACAGTAACTCTTATTAAGAAAGACAATCAGCTATAAAACCAGAAAATTCATATGTTGTTTAGGAAAGTAGAATTCTACCCCATACAAACAATTGCTTTCATGTTCTCATGAAAAATATATGCTTTTGTGCTGTCAAGTTTCAAAATGCAGAAACCTGCACAGTTTAAACATGAGATTATACTGAACATATTTGTTCATTAAATAGACAGGGCATTTTTAGCATGTAATCTTCTACACACATATGCATATTTTTTTTTATATATATATATATATATACACACACACACACGCACGCGCTGTTCAGAGTCCTATATTATAAGGAGGAAAATTAAGAAACAATACCCGAAACAACCCCCAACACGAGTCAGGTCAGTATAAACAAGGTGTTGCATACTTCTACCCTGATGTAGGGAAAAAAAAAAGTGCAGAATGCTAATGAGATGGTGATATGATTAATAGGTGTGTGATCTTGAAATAGGTCAGCAATTAGCATAATTTCTGTTTATTTTTCCAGAACAGAGCTGAAATTTGAACAGTTGGTGCAACTATATACATTGAACTGTCTACACCTAAAAAGATTTAAAGTAATTAAACTGTCAAAATGACTGCTAATGAAGCATAAATTATACAATATAACTTATTATGTCTAATTATTAGTTTAAACACTTCAATTACAAAAAAATATGAATAAACCTTTCCTAATGCATACACATTTCTATACATGTAAATTCATAAAAGAATTAAAGTTGGTTTGTGTTGTCAATTCCTACCTGAATTCAACCTCAACAAGGCTTAATTCTTTTAAGTCTGCACTAAGTTCAAAAGCTCGCAGGATCGGATCCTCCTCTGTCAACATGATTAAAGCAGGACTGGCCAAACACCGATAAATGTCAAGACGAAACCTGCGACAAAACAATAGCAAGCAAAACGACGATGTTTCATTGATTAGCAGTTTCAAATCAGAACCTATTCCAAAAGTTTGCATAAAACAGTCAGCTGAAAGACAAAACAATTAGATTTCTTAAAATCAGACACTACAAGCTTTAAATGTGATACGTCATGGAAGACATTGTCCTTCATGTACTTAGAATCCCTATTATTCTCAGTATCAAAAATTGGCCAAACTGGTTCTCTCTTCTTTTCCTCACTACTTCAGCTGTTATCAGTACATCAGCAGAAGGCCAACAGTTAAGGTAATATTACTGGTAAGATTTTGACATTTTAAGTGGTATACAGTAGTTTTTATGGTTCTTCAAGTGGAAATAAGGGAGGCAAGTAGAGCATTTAAGGCAATCTTGTATTTTAACAAACTAAATTAAAAACAGTGGGGAGCTTTAATGCACAATGCCAAAAAAAAAAAAAAAATCAGGGAAAGCATCTGAAGGAATGTTTTCCTCTTGCAAAGCCACTCACGTACACTGAAGCAAAGTCTGTTTTCCGTTCTAGTTTAAACTAACAGCTCTTATCTCAAATGCTTCTATTGTTTGTTTGCTTGGGATACCCTGATGCCTTTCGTCATAATGAAGTTAATGACATGGGGTATCAGATGGATGTTACCATTACAGGTACCAGAACGTGGCCTTTAGTAGCTGAATACCAGTAACAATTATCCTTTCACTACCCTTATTTTTCAGTCATTTCCATACACACTGAAGTAATTATGTAATGATTAATTGTATATTGTAATTGCAGTCCACTTATGATCTTTGAGCTCTATGATTTTTCACTCCAACTCTCACATATTACATATTAAATTGTATTCAACCCTCAAATATGTTGTCAGGTTAAACAGGCAAAAAATATTGTTAAGACTGGTAAATCTCTCTCCTCATTTTAACCTTTACTAAATAGCTTTCTACTTTCAAAAGTACTGAAGAAAACAAACAAACAAAAAAAGGTCTTTAGTTTCCATTCATCAATCCATGCTACAAAACCACTTTCACAAACACGATACAGAATTACCCACCTCCTCATTCTGGCTCAAAAAATCCCAAGTATTAACTCACTTAAGAAAAATTTTATTTGCATAGTTCCTATGCTTCCAAGCCAAAGATAGCTAGAATGTTTGACACACAGCTGGTAGAAAGGAAAGGCACTTAGCTTAATACGCACAGTGACTAAGAGTATAAAACCAAAATGAAAAAAAGCCACTGCCTTCCAACAGCCTTTTCAAGCACAAGCCATCCCTGAGAATTACCATCTCTCACAATTAAAGTCTACAATATGTTAAAGGAATCCACTCATAAACCTCACCTTAAAGAGAAAAAGGAAATATACTTAATCTGACCCAAGCAATACCAGAGAATTAAGACAGGATTTTTTTTTTATTACTGTCTATGACTGTAAGTCTTACCTGGAATGTCGCAGACTATCTTTTTTGTTCTTTGCAGTACACAATGTGCATTCACAGCCTACAGCATGAGGTTTGGGTAATGATATGTCTTGCTTCAACAGCATGGTGAGAATTTCATAGTTGTTACGATGAGCAGCTAAAATGACAGGTGCCACATCCATGGTTGTCGAGTACTCTGGGTTCTGAATGCGTTCCATTAGTTTCTAGAATAAAATGTAGGAAGTACTAAATTTATTACATACAGTTCTACTACAGTGTTTACATGTAAGGGCTTTTCGACTGTTCAACAATAATTCTGTCCTTCAAAATATTTTCCTGTGTTTCAAAACATGAAAATAAGGAAAAATTTGTAACAACATTCAAACACCTCTCAGATAAATACTGGAAAAAGAAAAATAGACACAGAAATGTTTCTGGTTTATTTACACAGAAAACCTGACATTCAGTGCCCACTTCCTCCAATATACATGCATGACATTAAAAAGTGTATTTTGCTCTAGTTTGAGAAAAAAATTATATTTACTATCTAAGCGCAGAAAAAATATCCTGACTATACCATACTCTGTTACACAGCACCTTATTCCTTCCCTCCCTCCACCTCTACTTGTGAACTTTTAAAAGTTCGATATTTGAGCATTGCCAAGGTAAGTTTCAACTGATTAATTTCAAGGTTTACAGATTTGCTCGAAAAAAAACTATGAAGCTTCAATACATGAATGCACCCTTTATAGGTCAAGGCTGCTAATTATTTTGTACTCTATTTTTTTCCTCTTCTGGACTAACTAGGCATCTATTAGTATTTGGTACGTATAAAGCTACTGGATTCCTTAGGGGGTAAAGCAAAATATCGTATGCTATCCTTTAAGACAAAAGAGACAACCTCAAACCAGGACAAAAAGTAATCCCTAATGGCCAGATTTTATCACCTTAGAGATGTAGAATTTCATTTAAGAACATTGTTTTAAATACTACGGTTACCCAGAATGCAATAGCACAGCCCCACACTCCCCAACCAAAAATCAAGGAATAACAACACTCAACTACAATGGTTGGTCTGGAGGATCTTTTTGGTCGGTGATTAAGTAGAATGTCAACAGCTCCCACCACTTCCGAGTCAATAGCCACCAAAAGTGCATCTGATGACTAAGGAAAGAAAACAAGTCATATGTGAAAACAGCAGCAACTTAAACAGCACGAAGAGTCAATGCGAAGCCAAACTGCGTTTTTTTTTTTTTTTCTTTTAGTTTATTTTTAAAGTGCTAAAACAATGTTCTGTATTATCACCACACATATGATCAGGATAGAAATTCAGGTTGTCATTCCAGGAGTTAGCATAGCATTATTGACAATTTGTTTCATTCCACAAACAGCAGAAGAACCAATCACAGAAATTACTTTCCAGCAAAGATGATGCACGATACTTGCAAAAATCAAGTTCTAAGGAAGAGCTTACCAGGTTATTAAAAATGTTAAAAGCAAGTGTCTCTGTAACAGAACTCAGGCACATGGGATACTTCAGTCCTTCATTTGTAGTTCTATGGTTAAGCTAGGAACATAAGTTTTTTTCTCTGAACAGGTAACTACTTCTGAAACTTCTCTTAAGTTGAGCTAAGCAGCTTTTCATTTTCCCTACAGTCGGTATTATTCTTTTTAATTCGCTTGAGAAAATTCAAATGTTTACTTTAGAAATAAAAAAAGACACAGTTTTTACTATCGCCACTAAAAAGGAAATCCAGGGAGGGGAAAGGTTGTTCTTTTTTTCCCAGTCCAATATCAAACAACCCAATAAAAGACACAAGTTTTCCCTGCCTTACATACTTAAGCCATCATGGCTACAACTCTCCCAGAAACAGCAGAGACGCTGCATATAGTGAAAAAGTATTGTTGGTATGAAACTGCCTCTGCCATCAAGCACAGGTCAAGTTTAACAAGAAAACACTCCAGAAACACATGCTTGCCTAAACTTAAAATCATCTAATATAATGTGCATTTTTCTAACTGTGCTACCATTTTAAAACTCATTATACTCCACAAAGAGACCTCTGCTTTCTACACTTTTTAATATGTTGCACACTGACTATATACTGTTTATTTTGCTTGACAATAAGGTATACATTATCTCTGCAACAGGAATAACATTTAAAATCAAATTCAGACTTGTTAATACCATTGAAAATGTTACTACACATTTGCCATGCCAATAAAATCCCACTAGAAAAAGTATATTAGTGAGAAGAAAACACTTTCACAATTACTAAAAGGAAAAAGAACTGAACAGCTTATACACATTCTATTTCCCTCCAAATTCTGACAGATTGTTAACAGAGCAGATATATAAAGAGTAGAATACACAGATCAACGACTACACTGAAAATTTTCGGTAACTTGTGCATTGTATACCTGGCAGCCATAATCCAAAAGAAGCTGTAGTATATCCAAGTTTTCATTTTCAATGGTTATGGTAACAGCATTTCGTCCAAGCACATCCACACAATTTATGTTCATTTCGCCTGAGCTGTTTTCCTCTAAGAGTTTCTTAACCATGTAATAGTCACCTGCACAAGTAACGTACGAATGTCAGTTAGTATTATTATAGAGCACTAAAAGCACGTGAATGTCCTAAGTACCAGATACCATCAAACAAGACAACATTCCATAGGTGACAACAGACACTGAATATGTCAGACAATCAAGAAGTCGAGGTAGACAAACATTCTCTCATCAGGGAGGAAATTACAGATATTTTGGGAGGTCTCTTCCAGGAAACCAGTAAAATATGTACTGTAATCCACTCCTTTAGTTCCAGTCCTAAAAACAAATACACACAAAAGCACGGGTACTTTTCAGAACTGGGGCAATAGCTCATACATAACCTGTGAGACACAGGAAACATTAAGTTCAACTACATCACAGAAGTCTTCTCAGTTAAAAAAAGCCTTAGGCTCAGAGAAGCCTTCTCTACAGTGCTACAACCCAGTTTGCATCTTCCTTGAGCAGAAGCCACGTTAGTCTTCTCTGTATTACTCCAATTTTAGCATATATATCTTCAAAGCAGGCGTGATATGATGCTGTAATGTTATACAATTCAAGCTAGCAAGCTTGATGAGCAAGTAAAGCTAACTCCAGTAAGATGTACATAAGCTGCACTTTCCTATTTGACTGAAATACAGACAGACTAGGCTGCCCTGCTTAGTATTACTCGTTTAATTGATTCTTCTTGCCAAAGATAAAAGCTTTGTATTATTTTTGTTTCTCGGGTAACAAATTATTTTGCAACATGGAAGACCATGACAAAGACAGACTTCAGCAGAATACTTCTACATACAGTAGAATACATACAGAGTCTGCAAGAATACTAAACCAGCTGTTATATATATTTTTTTTTTTTGCCATTTTTCCTTGTGCATCCTTTTAGCTCCCTGAGCCTCTATTTATACTTAGAGAGAAAGCTGTGGCTGGGTCCAATCTTCAGGACAGATGACAGCAGTGGCACGGCAGCAGGCAGTCCAGCTGTCTAACAGCAAGGCATCCCGCCACAGAGAGTATCAGAACAAACTTCCAAAGCCTGCTGGCTAACGTCACCGCAGAAATACCCCTACGGTTGTGAACTAACCTAAACACACGGCCAGCGGGCAGCTCTGCCTATAAACACACCAGCTTCTACAACCATGGTTACGTCCTAAAGTACACATAACCATTCAGCACGCGATTAAAAGCCTATCTTCGGGTTCAACGTTTTGGACGTGGTAAAATCAGTTTGATTTAAGACTGTTTCTCTACTTAAAAGGTAACTAAATATATTCTTCAAGTAAGTATCACATTTCAGAAACGAAAATCTCTTCCTATCCACCAACATCGGTGCAAATCACAGGAAACCAGTCTCACTCATCCTGGGGATGTCTAGCTAAGCCCCCAATTTTACAACAGTTATATACTCACAGAATCTTTAATAGTGAGCACAGCAAATACCTTAGGAACTCCTCTGACACAACACGAACCCCCTCACAAACACAGAAGGACCCTTCCCCAGCACCCGCGGGTACGGGGGACAGCGGGAGGCGGCGGGGCTAGGGGCTGGGCGGCCTCGCCGCAGGGCGCCTCCCGAGCCGGCCGCTGAGGCGAGGCCACCCGCCGCGCTGCCCCTCAGCTGCCGCCGCGCAGCGGGGCGCGGCGAGGACCTGCTGCCCCCTTCGGTGCGAGGCGCGGGCACTCGCAGGATTTGCCCCCGGTCCCCGCCCAAACCGCCGGGCCGGGGCGCTGCCGCCGGGCGGAGGCGGCCTCGGGCCCTCGGAGCGAGCGGCCGAGGCCTCCGCTCCCCCAGGGCGCGGCAGGCGGGGCCGGCCCGGGCCGGGCAGCGGGGCCGGTACCTTTGTCGCAGGCTAGCAGGAAGAGCTTCTCGTCCAGGGTGGTCTCCTCCTTCACCTGCCGCACGTCCTTCAGCGCCAGCAGCTTGTTCGGCGAGGCCGAGGCGGACGGGTCCGCGCTCTGGTACAAGGCGGCCATGGCGCCGGCTCTGCCAGGCCCATCAGAGCGCGGGCGGGGCGGTGGCGCGGCGCAGCGCGACCCCCGGTGCCCGCTGCCACCCCAGAGGGAGCGGGGCGGCGATCCGCGACGCTGTCAGCCCCGCGGGCGGGCAGGGCAGGGCAGGGCAGGGCAGGGGAGGGGAGGGCTCCCCGCCGCACTGCGCAGGCTCCAATGGCGGCGTCCCCCCGGTGAGGGGCAGCGGGGAGGAGCGGCGCTGGGGGCTGTGGCTGCCGACCAACCGGGCGGCCGACAAAGCAGCCCGAGCACAGCCACCGCCCCGTCTTCCCCTGCCCCGCGGCTCCGCGGTTCCCCTTCCCTCCCGGGAGCCTCTGGGGGGATGGGGTCGGCCGGGTGTGGGGCCCGCGCCCGCCAGGAGCGGCGGGGAGGATTTCGGGGGCTTCCTTCGAGGGAGCTCTCCGTCTCCCCGCACGGTGAGGCGTCGAGAACACAGCCCGCAGCACGTCCCCAGCGCGTCCCTACTGATGGTCCGTCCCCATTTCTGCGTGTTCCCTTGAATCTGTTTCTCTCCCAGCTGCTACAGTAGCTGCGGCCCTGCTCCCCCCAGCAGCGGGCTGTGCAGCCCGACCTCCACATAGCCGTTAGACTGCCTGGCAGTTGCTTTCCTCTTCTGGGAATACTTCTACAAATCATGCCTATTTGTTTTCCCTTTTGATATTAAAATTGTGTGCCATTTTGTCCTTAAACTTCAAAAAGCCATTTACATGTTACGTAAGCTACCAGTTACAAACTAATTTTTTGTACATTACTGAAGTATGATATACGTGGAACTTAGCACTTACTTCCTTAGCGTATGTTTGCGGCTTATAGAGGCACAGAACCAGAGTCCATAGCTTTAGTGACTTCAGCTGAGATATAAAGATTAAAGGAAGCCAAAAGTCTGACTTTTTTTTTTTTTTAATCTTGTTTAGTTAACACTTGCCCTCTTTAAAACATTGTTCTGAGAAGACAACTCTTTTCAGATGGTGTTTGCTGTCATGTACCCTTCAATATGTAGCTCTTAATTAGCTTTTATGTCAAACTTCTATGCTGAGAAGCATGATATGGTTGCCCCTGAAAAGCCATTTCAATTTGATCAAAGCAAGTTTAAAGTAATTCTGGACATGTAATATAATGAGCCACATAATTGTAGCAGATTTTTTCCTAAAGGGAACAAAACGCTACACCAGTAGTTTACACAACAGGAAATACTGACTCTTAAAGAGTAAGTTGCCAAATGCCTGTGCAGGTAAATACAGTACTTTAGAATTGCATATCTCAGGAAGAGATCATTTATTCTTGCGGTATAGAGATTAAGTGAGACCCAATTTAGCCTATCTTGAATGAGGACTTAAACTGATTCATCTCCAGAATCGGGGCAAAGAACTCAAATTCTGTAAAACACTCAGTCATCATTTGGAACTGGGAATAGAAATCAGGTAATTATCAAATATTAATAATTTATTCTTGTCCAGACAATACAAACCAGTAAACAGAGACAAATGGATCTAAATCCAAGCACTTAATTCTTTCAAATCCCAGTATCCCTTTATATAATAAGAAACTAAATGGATGAATCTTGTTTCTGTTAATATATTGTGCAAGATACTGAAGATGTAAAACTTAGTCCAACTGTTCACTCATCGTGATTCTTCGGTTTTGCCACGCTTAGGACTGTTTCCAGGAGATGAGAGAAAAAATAGCAGCTTCATACTTAAAAAAAAAAAAAAATCTTTCATTTTTATTTAATTTTCTTTCTTTCTTACTGTTTTGGCTTCTGGTAACAACTTTATTAAACATCCAGCTCCAGAATGTTTGGTGAACATTTACAGCTGCAAAGAAAGGAGTACAAATACTTCCTTTGAAATTAATAAGAAAATAATTATGAGCTTCATCTCATCCAGACAATGCACCAGTCTTTCTAGACAAAATCTCTGCATACATGATATACACTCTAGGAAAATCAAAGGAGTAATCTGTAAGGAAATGCAATACATTAATGTGAAACCCCAAACTGGACTAGCCAGCTCTTTATTGTTTCCTTATGCAATATTTTACGAAAAATTAAAAAACAAATCCAATGTTTAGTCCAACGGCAAAAGCTAATGCATATGCAGACCTAAGAACGACATGATCACATTTCTGCTATTTGCTGTTTTTTCTTAAGACACAGACCACAAATGTTCCTGCTCAGTAACAGAACAAAACTACTACATATATTTAAAGATTATTCCCACCAAAAAGTTTCATCAGTGTTATCAATATTCATTAGCTTCCAGACATTATCGTAGGCCTTCACTTGCTCTCAACTGAGGTCAATGCTAAGACTCTCATTGGCTTCAACAAGAGTCAAGCTCTCAAAGAATAAGGCAAGGATGATAACTTCCGTGCAGTTAGGAGTAATATGACAGGGCTGGAATGCACCTTGAGCCTTGTATGACTACATGTAAGTAACACCCACAAAAATCGAATAATGTGTCACAATAGGTCCTGAAATAACATACGTAATATGATGCAGATTCTTACAATGCTATGCAAACTAATACAAATGAAGCTTGATTAATACGGTGTGGGTTTTGTTAAAGCAATACAAATCTGTGATGTTATTTGGTAATGAACATGTTCTGAATACAATATTACCCATAAATAATCAATGTGTTATGAAATAGAATGAAATTTTAACTAATATAAACACATTATTGAAACATAATTAATGAGTATATTTGTGCATACAAATTTTCTCATTTTATACTAAAGCTTCAGAACTCTGTAAACTGCGAGGCATTCATCGTGCTTAACATGGCAGAAAGTTGCATTACATCTCTTCATTATTTGATTTTGTTCAGTCCTCGTCCCATCAAACATGCAAACACTGTCATCACCATTTTTGGCTTCACTTCAACCAGATCATCTGGGAGAGCATATATACGAGCACCGATTTTTCGAGCAACTGAAATGGCATATCTTGGAAAACAAGAGAAAATAAATACTGTTATTTTCCTTACATCTGCTAGTGTGCCAAGATTCACAACAAGAACAACAGATTTTAATAGCAGGATGCGCCTGTTCAGTCAGTATTTACTCTCTGAGAAAATGGACATTATTGTGAAGAAAGCATGTATTAGCAATTGTATTGGCTGATGTTTTGCTACTAGTTGTCAAAGCATTTTTGTCAAAACCAATATGGATTATGGCAGGTTATTAATAAACTAATTGCAGTGGAGTTCTGATAGATCATATGAGCCGTGAATTTGAATTCATATTTTAAATATACTAAAAAAATAGCTCTAGAATATTAGAATTTATAATCTATTTGAAACAAATCAACTAATATTAGTGTAATCTCTCTGTAAATCATTCATTACACCATGAATTTGTCCATTTCTTGCACTTCAGGAAAATAGAAAGCATTCATTTGAAACTTACTTAGCATTATTCAACTTGTCTTGGTAAGAAAGATCTTCTCTCTTGACCATTTCTGGACGAACTGCTTTTGGTGCGATGGCATCTATCAGATCTAGGACAGGTAAACTAGTGCTAATTGATTTGTCCTAAAATAAAAGACTCAAAAGATTAGTATAAGGAATTTGCTTTGCTTATTCTGTCTTCACCATGCAAAAAACCCTACAGCACATCTTACATACCTATTAAAAGACAGCAGCATGTTTTGTTACTTTATTGCATGAAGGTTTTTCACCCACTTTATGAGGTCTAGTGCACTCTTCCGCAATCAAAATGATAAGGTTCACACTCAGTGTTGATATTATTATTATACAAATGGTTTAAATTTATTTAATGAAAGAAACTCCCCCCCTTCCCTAAGGAAGGAAGGGAACTTTGGAAGAAATCCAAGGACCAGACTTTTGAGACAACAAAAAGGTATTTATATTCCCCAACTACTTTAATTTTTCTCCTTTTCTTGTAATGGGACTATGCTCTGCAGTAGTTTACGGCTCATTCTTTTTATAATTTTTCAACTCGGATGGTATTCTGAGCTAGCACAAGCAGCCTGTGTTTTCTATTTAATACACAGGCACGTGTTTTCTTCTATTCTTAAAACAGTAAGTGCTATTGCTGCAATTATTTCTGCCTAACTGTTAGGGCAGATAAGCAGCTCATGATGTCAAACCAGCAGCCAGCACCAGTGAGGCTGGCTCTGGTCCTGCAGGGGCTCAGTACATAAGCCACATGACATGGCTGCCTTCACCACCAGGCCAGAACTGTGATTTCAAATTCAGTGAAGTCCCATAGAGCTACCACATTAATTATACATTTAAAAATAGGAATATAAATCTGCTTGAAGACACTGAATGCATTGGGGTATCTCCCCAAGGCCATAAGCCAAAAATCACACTTCTGTGGTTTTTTAGTATATAAGGTTGTAATTGTTTCTGTAACAATTTTTATTGTTTGAACTAATAGCAATTCAATAGAACTTTGCTTTCATAGCCCACAATAAATATGAGGGACCTCTGCTTTCTCTGCTACACAGTCTGCTTGCTGCAGTAACCCCAAAATACAGATTAAAAAAAAAAACAAATTGTGAAAGACATATATGTGAATGTTGCCAAAAATCAGTAGTAAAAAAAAAAAAGTATACTGAATAATGTCACTTTACATCAGTAGCTCCTTATCTTTATTGGTCTACCATCAACTGAATCACTTTGTGTTCCTGCTGTGAACCACAAGACATAACTGTTTCAGAGTATACAATGAACCTGTATAAGAATGTTATATTTGCATGCAAGTGCAATTATTAATCTACCATTTCAAAAGAATGAGATTCACACAGCATGACACACCTGACATACATATGACTTCTTTCATGTTTAATATGAAAGGAAAGCTTCCTTTATCAATTTGTTCATACTTGCTGAATGAGAAAAGTTCCTGTTTTGTACAGGGTCTGGTGCACATCAAGCAGTGCCAGTGAAGAAAAAAAAGATGTCACTGGTAAACTTGGGTTCCCTCTCCTGGCTCTGTCACACATGAGTACATCTTTTGGACCAGCTGTTATTAAAAACGGTGATTCCCCTATCCCCCAGTGCTTCCAGAATTGTTCTTCACGTTTGTACAAGCATGAGAGTGCCTATATCCAAAAATTTGGAAGATATATGACATGACATGCCATGCCAAAACATTACTTACTTCAGACAGAAGCCCCTTTAAAAGTTTAGCCATTTCTGGGGGGGTTGGTTTCTTTTTTTGTTTGGGTTTTTGTTTTTTTTTTGTTGAGTCTTACAGCAGCAATTAGAATTTCATTTTGTTTCTTATTAATAGAATTGTAAAATACTTTTGAAGATTCATAAACTGTCAGAAATATTTCCTTATACAATTATGCTAGCTGATGGGAGAGCCACTGTTAAAGCCAAATTGTTAACAGATTAGGTTAAAAATCCCAGATCAGATTATACGTGGAAAAAAGAAAAGTAAAATAATTTGATTACCTTGAAACTTGTAATTGACGTTTTCTTATTTGCTTTTGTAAGTGTCTGATTCACCCACTTAATAATAATTTCATCATTTACTTTTTCCCCCTCACCAAGGTCTGATAGTACGTTCAAAGTATACCTTTGGTAAAGAAAACAAAAGTCTGAGTTAAAGTGAGTGGTAGAACTCAACTCTGCTAACAGTACAAAGGCAAAAGTAAAATATTACTTCAGCAAAGTAACAATGCCTAGTACTCACCTTCATAAGGTACCCTTACCTTACCAACTATTTAGTACTTTAAAATCATTTCTTCGGTTGTTGCAAGAATAAGATAACATCCCAAACCTCATAACATTCACTGTTACATCTCCTTCATGTATTTGTTTTACTCAGCACATCATAACTAATTTTACTTTATAAGTTTAAATGGCTCCCTACCATCCAAGTTACCTTGAAAACTGAATTGTAACAGTGAGAAACAAAAAGCACTGAATATTTTGGGGCAGGTGTAAGAAAATTAACTTGTGGAAAAAGTTTGCAATAAAATACTCTTTATTGAAATCAATTGATAATGTATTTTTTTCCTGCTCAGTGCACTAGCAAGATTTTGATTTTATGACAGTAACATTACTATAGCTGTGATGCCCTAAAAATTTCTTCCCATTTTAGCTTCCATAGCATACACCACCTCTTCCTATTTATCCTTCTTTTTTGATTTTACAAATATTTAAATTACTCTCTACTTACAGAAAGACACATGGAATCAGCATGAAATAAGTTGTGCTCTTTTTACTTGCTGCAGGATTTATAATTTTAATCAGTTTTTTAGTAGATAAGGTTTTGTTTCTCTAAATGGATGCGTACACATAACACTACTGTGGTTCCAATCACTACACAGTACGTAATACTACAAAAAAATTGTATAATATTTTATCTTGGAGAAGAGGGATATTTAGAGATGGCTCTCTAAAATACCTGTTGGGTGAACTGAACATTAGCTTTAATTTGCCTTGATATACAGAGAGAGACACATATAAACACGTGCACAGATACATATATACACACACACACCTCTCATATACTATGCCTAACTTACCTTCTCATCAGCTGCCATACCAAAGCCAAAGTCAGAGTTGGATTACCCTCATTTAGATCGTGTCCAGCAATACCAACCAGTGAGAATTTGGCTTTTGTCTTCCCGAGTTCTACTGCATAATTGCAATTCTCAATCTAAAAATAAATGTTGTGTGCAAATAATAACACCTTAGTATGTCTATAACACCGATGTATAATCTATGTGTATTTTGAATTACTTTGGCTTACTGTTACCTATGGTGAGATTTGGAGCTAGAGAAAGATTTCTAGCCTTTCTTCCTACACTGTGATTAAAATAACACAGCTTTTACTATAAATGCAAGTATGCAAGATTCCAATGATAATCTTTTTTCACACTTGAGAAAACCAAATTCACTTCCACTAAGGTAAATGAATTAATATATACTTACATCAAAATTGAATTGTGAAAAATATTAAAATGTGTTGTTCTTAGACAGTACTTTTTTTTCCCCCTCTACGTTTCTGGCTTCATAATGATCACAAAACTAACTGAAAGCTTGGATTCTGCAAGTCTTGCACAAATTCTCCTGATAGCATGTAAAACTGCCCTGTGAGGAAACACCTCACAATATAAGAGCATCAGGCAACGATAGCTGTGTCAGGCCTGAAACTTTTACTTATATACTCTAATTAGATCCTAAATTAAATACTGCCAAAAGGTGTGCACATTTAGAAACTGAAGTGATGTATGCTATAACTGCTATTTATTCCTTGGGATAATATCTGGAAGACATTATCTTCCAGATAGTCTCTACTCCACTCTTGTGAGATGCCACCTGGAGTACTATGTCCAGCTCTGGGGCTCCCAACATAAGAAGGACATGGACCTGTTGGAGTGAGTCCAGAGGGGGGCCACAAAGATGATCTGAGGGCTGAAGCACCTCTCCTATGAAGACAGGCTGAGAGAGTTGGTGTTGTTCAGCCTGGAGAAGAGAAGGCTCCAGGGAGACCTTCTAGCAGCCTTCCAGTACTTAAAGGGGGCCTACGGGAAAGCTGGAGAGGGACTCTTTATCAGGGAACGTAGCACTACCATGAAGGATAATGGTTTTAAATTGAAAGAGGGTAGATTTAGATTAGATATTAGGAAGAAATTCTTTACCGTGAGGGTGGTATGACACTGGAACAGGCTGCCTAGAGAAGTTGTGGAGGCCCCATCCCTGAAAGTGTTCAAGGGCCAGGTTGGATGGGGCTTTGAGCAACCTGGTCTAGTGGAAACTGTCCCTGGCAATGACAGGGAGGTTGGAACCAGATGATCTTTAAGGTCCCTTTCAACTCTAACCATTCTATGGTATTTTTTCCCTTCCCCCTCCCCCACCCCTCCCCCGACTGTCTCAGTAGCACACAAATTAGACAGCCCAGATTACTACAAACAGCATAATGGGAGACAGTGAAACTGGACTGAATTACAGAGTATCTACCCACCTTTTTCATATTACCACCGAGTAATGGATAAGGAGGTCTGTTGACGTGGTTCCAGTCAACTGGCACACGAGTCATATCATACAGTTGGAAGATTATTAAAGCATCAGAGAGGTCACTAAACCAGAGTAAAACAATGCTTTTTAGTACAAAAGCTCATATTCACAATGAAAATGTTAAGTCCTTGAGACTTCTCGAAGTGTAATTAAGTTGCTGAAAAATTCCAATCACATAAATAAAAGTTTGTGTTGCTCTGTGGAGAAACTGGCCTATATCCTATTGCTTGATTTCTGCGATTATTTATGTTAAATTGTGTATTTAATTTCATTATTTTCACAAATCTCAGTGAAGTAAGCACAGCCTCTGGTTTTACCAACTTTAAGTAATTGCTTTCATAGGCTAGGCATAGATAAAACATCTAGCTAAAGAGTTTTCATTTCTTTATCTAGTTCTAGTTTCCTCAGAACTTTCCAAAATGTTAAATACTCATGCTTTATCTGCACGTACAGATGTATTTTGCTAAAGAACAAATCAAAACCAATATACTTACCTTGTGAAAAAAGGCTATTAGGAAAAGTATTATTTTCCCATTATAAATTGCATTCCTGATAATCCCCCCTTCGGCTATGTGCTAAACGAAATTCTCCACATTAAGCTGTCTACAGATGGTATCACTTTTCAGAGGTCAGAAAACAAACTATGAAACCTAACAGCAAGTATACATGCAAGCAGATGTTCCCAGTTGCTCTCTACGTCCCATCTTTTATTGATAGGATTTGAATCAACTGCTGGCACAATTAGAAAGCAATCAGAAGCATCTAAAAAGCATGCTAAAAAGCCTTTCGTTTTGAGGGAATACCACACTGCATAGATTCTTACAGTCTACTCAGCAGACATCTATCCTCTCTTACAGTTTAGAATTACATTACTGTCTTAATAGGTTTGCGGTCATTTCATCTGTCATGAGAGAAAGTAAGAAATCATGCACTATAAAACAGCATTATCTGAACTTTTTAAAAAACATAATTCAAAGTACAAGTGAGTGAGGGAAGCCCATCAAAACTTCCCAAGTTTTCCAATATTTCTAGATCATGAGTAGAATATCTGACTCAGATACTGCTTAATGCGGTTCTAGAGACCAGTTTTGAAGTTCCTATCACATTGTGTGGAAACCTGGAAATCACTGTTCTAGTAGAAATATAACTTCCCTTTCTTCTTCCCTTCTTCTTTCTTCCCCTGTCATCCAAGGGAAATCAAATTATTGATTTTAAAAAAAGCCTTACCTGTATAAATGATTAACGTATGGGCTTACACCCAGTGAATTCATCCAGTTTCTGAAAGTTCTTTCTTCCTTACTTTCTCCTATGGTGACAAATATAATTCTGTATGAATTATTGGAGAAAACACTTTAATAAGCAATGTTTAAATGACTCTCATACACCCACCTCGCAACCCCCCCTGCCAAAAAAAAAAAAAAAAAAAAAGTTCATCCTTTCCCTAACAGTAATTTCTACTGGCCAATAAGCCAAAGCAATCCGATCAAATTCAGAGTCCCTCAGTTCTGGGCACAAGGCCAGAGGCATTATAGGGAGTACTATTAAGACTACATTTTTCTGTGTAAATACAGTTTGATAAAATACAGAAATAGACTGTTGGTTATATTTTAGATAATTATTATTAATAATCATCACTATTTTTTCCAAGATATATTAATTTCCTAAAACCAAAATCAGTGGAAACTGCATTCAACAGTATCTTTGAATCTGTTTGAAATGGCATATGTTTATTAAAAGTTAGTTCTAACATAATTGTTGCAATTGCATCAAACTCCAGAAACTACAGCTCCACTTCTCTCCACACAGAAGTTCCCAGTATTAATTTGTGAAGGTCCTCCCCAAAGCAATAGACCTCACCTTTTTAGTTTTTAACAATAGACCTCATCTTTTTAGTTTTTAACACTGGAGACTTGGCAAGACAGTATTGTATTTGTTATTCTTGCAGTTTTAACTAGCAACTCTGCTTATGAGAAATGCAGAAAATTCAGCAGGAGAGGAAAAAAAAAAACCAAACGAAAACCACAACAAACCTTTGCTTTCCCGATTTAGATTTTTACCTATTTTATCCTGAGTGCCTAAACTAACCCTCATTCTATATAAAGTTACAGTTTGCAGTAATACATTAATTTTCTACAAACAGCATTACCTAAATTTTAACAATGTATCTGCGGCCAATTGCACATGAATCAGTGCTGCATAAACTGTTTTTTCTTACAACAAAGAAGAGCATTTAAGAAAATATTTAGCCTGAACATGTGAGTTTCGAATAACCTCATCGTTTTGTTCCCCTGGGCTGATAATCCACAGTTAAGAAAACAGAAAGGACATTGAGGAGGGAGAAAGGCTCCCCAGAAAATGAAAGAACAGATTGCTCAGGCCCGAAACACGTAAAAATCTGAGTAAGATTCTTCTTTGCTTGTTTTGTTTGTTCCTTAGACGATAATGGTACTGAGTTTGTCTCATGAGGTTTACATAGCGTGAAAACTGTCCCACTTAGTACTGCAGTTCTATGTTGACTACAGAACAATGAATGTTTTTGCAAAAATGAAGCTACTGTATAAATATGTATTTATCATTAGAATAGAAAGAAAACCTCTTTAATATTATTTTTCCATGAAACAGACTTTTGTCATAACTTCAGTTTTTAGACAGAGGTTACAATTTTAATCTAGATCTCTTCCTCTTTTATGAAAAAGCTCTGGATTTCAAAATAGATTTATAAAAAAATTAAGAAATTTCAGCTATAATTGACATTTTCCAACAGCTTACCAGTTACTTTATTTTCCAATTATTATGAAATATATCAGTAGGATAAATATAATCTATTTTCTTTCTAAATTATAAGGCCTTTCATATGTAATACAAGCTAGTATTTGTTTCATATATTTACTTGTAAAAATTACCAGTCACTGATGAATACATGCTGAAACAAAGAAAAATACTATTCTGCAAGGTCTTCAGGCAGTCAGCTTTGTTTACTTCTTCCCACAATAAAATTTAAAAGACAACAAAGAATCACATTTTCTGACAAAATTATTAAAAATACCAGTGTTTTTCCACAAAAAAGATACAATCAAAATGCAAGCATGATATATAATCTAAGTTTATAAAGAGTAACTTAAGAGGTCATAGTATATTGAAGCAGGTCCCTTTTACTTTTTTTCTTCTTTGAATTTTTTAGGCTTACTTAGGCTTTGAGTTGGTTTGCAATACCTAAAATACTGACTGCAAAGTGCTTTTAGGAACACTTGTCCATTGCAGAGACAGTAACAAGATTATTTAATGAAGTCTTACTAAAGAAAACACAGTTACAAAACCAGATACTCAGCAACTGCACTCAGACTGAGAATTTTAAAATGCATGCTTAACACTGTCGAAAGAATCCAAAGTAGCCAAGCAGGATCAAGAGCATGCAAGTTGGGCAACATCCTTCTGGATACTGGGAATCCAGGAATTAAACCCAGAATACTATATTTAATATGCCACTCTAAACAAATCCCTTTATCATGCAACACATAAGCGTTCATAAGTTGTCCAGATGGCTGAGAACTGACCAATTTTTTCTCTCTATTCTTTTATTCAAAATATACCTTGTGATCCTATCAGGTGCATATCTTCTGCTGAGTGGTGCAGCAGATAGCCAAAATCATTGGAAAACTGCAGAAAGGGGGCAGAGCTACACAAAAGAGAGAGGAGCAAATTTGGTAGTATCCTTTATATTTATTGCCATCTCTTTCTTTGAGATCATTATACCATGGAACTGAGTGGGGAGTAACCATAGGGATGGGGCCAAGAATCCAAAGGGCTCCAAATACCTATGATTCTGAAAGACAGAGCTCGAGATGCAATTTGCACCCTATGTTCAGTTGGCCTGAGTGGGAGTAGTTAACTCTCTCGTGGTAACAGCCTTGAAGGCTGCCAGTGGACTAAGCATCAGCAGCAGAGGACATCTAGACTGGAGGAAACATGGGTGGACAGAAGTCCCTCCTCTTCCTCCCCTCAAGAACTCAGCTTTCTGCATGACTTAGAGTCCAAACTCTGCTGCCTTCCCCACAAGCGAGAGGTTCCTCAGAGCAACAGCAACACCCAGTTAAAGGCTGTCCATTGACTGAGGTCAGGACTCCCCTCTCCATCCCCATATAATATCAAATGTTCATTTTGTTACGTCAGTATACCTGAGGGATACTCTGTATACAAGCGCACATCACCAGACTTGTTAAGCAATGTCAGAGTAGTTGTCAATTTATGCACAGTGTTTGTGGTCTTAAACCAAAGAGAACTGCCACATCATGCTCTTTGGGTGGAACAGTCACTGAAAAGATGGAATTTATGCAGGAAAATGAAGACTTTCAGAAAGCTCTACTCACCCACACGTGCCTACAGCTTTACATTTTGGGTCATGGAAGGCCCCTACTGGTTAAACCCACAGAAAGAACTATATGGCATTTGACTTACTGCAAGTTGTGCCCCCATTTTACATGCATCATGATAGACCTGTGGGTTTTTTTTTCTTTTATTTTACTTATGACAGCATATTAAAGCAGTAGAAAAATACAAGAACAATGCAAAAATCCACCAGAAAAGGACAGAGATGATTAAAACACTAGGAAAAAAAAAAAAAAAGAAAAATTGCAGAACACACGCTTTTTTGAGTACAGAAAAGTACTAAGTACAGTACCTACATTAGGAGGGGTCAGATCTGGATTTCATGAAGCAAAATAGGAAAGCATTATAAATTATGAGTCAGATTTCAACAGACAATCTATGATGAAACTATAAAGAAATTAATGTCTTATTTTGTATCACTACCTTGAGAAAACATCAGTAAAAACACAGGATTTTATGGAAAAAATAAAACAAATTAACAGAAAAACACATTAACAACATTGATTTTTGGCTGAAATAACTATTTCGATGGTTTAGATCCACATGACACCACAGGAGTTGTTATTTAGGGGCAAATGTTTTGAACTTGCCTTTGAACAGATAACACTGGCATGATTATTCATCTGTAAAATATATACTATAAACAGGAAATTAAATTTGGCCAGTATTTATCATTACAAAATCTAGCATTCAGGTGACTGTAACTTTTTACAAACTGTTTTTGCTGAGACTTTGATCTCATCTAAATGTTTTAGGGAAGTTCAGAAAGCAGTTCAGCTGGTTTTTGCCATGCCAATGAAAGCTCTTCTAAATTTGACCAAGTTTTCAGTATTTCAAATCACACCTGCAACTTCATGTTCAGCGCAAAGAAGCTGAACTGAACATATTCCACCTCCACACAGCTCCTGTGTACACTTCCAAGAGCATACATTTCTAGCAAAACTGCAGCAGAGGAAGAGCAGGCCTTTCCTTCAGTCATTTGTCCTGGATAGCAGGGACTGCAGTGACTAGGGATATCACAGCTGAAAAGGGAAGACTACCTCTTGTGCTCTGATACCTCTACCACAGCTGGCACCCAGCTGAAATGAGACGAGCAGGGAGCCTGAAACAGGAATGGTCTGAGGGATACAAGATTTGTGACACAGGGATGCAGCAGAGCAGACAAATTATGAAAAAAAGAGGAGCAAAGGAAGATGGACTCACCTAGATGGAAAGGAAACCTGATAGGAACAGTAAGAGGAAGGCAGGAGTAGGCAGTGCAGAGGAATGTGTGAACATTGCTGATGACTCTCCCGAGTGCAGCACCCCTGATTCTCACCATTCCTTTGAGATCAGTGAACAACTGTGAAATACACTGGCAGGAGCCGTTTCATTATCCTAGATTAGCTGGTCCACAGAAAGGGTAACAGCCAAAGATTGCTACCAATTATCCCTTTATCTTTAGCATTACCGATCTGAACTGTACAGTTAAAGTCCAAACTTGCTGATATGCTAGGATCTATATAGGTTGCTAATGCAATAGATTAATATAGGTTGCTGATAAATAAGCTTTTTTTTTTTTTTCAATGTTTCCTGTTTTAAAAGGCAACAAACTAATACACATACACACACACATATATATCTAAACACAGTATGTGAAAAGTACTTTAAAAGACTAGTACAGTTACATAGTATAGCACTGCAAATTAGGGAAAGCTAGAATTTATGCATCAGCTAAAATATAAACAGTATGGAAAGAAGCACAGAAATCTGGAAAGGGAGTATGAGGACAGCTTTTGCTCCTGCAAATGAATGCTAGGTGGTTATTCAGGAATAGCCTTTGATCAGGCTAACACAAGTGAACAATAGTCACAGTAACAGGGACTTCTACTACAGACTCATATTGAAAGCTAGTGAGAAAGCTCTATACACTGGTGTTAACACGGGCACGACCACACAGGGATCCTATATCACAGCCTAGAAGGAATACTTAAATAGAAATCACTAATATTCTTATGTGCTGTATGCTTAGCAAGTTGAGTACCTTCTAATAAATTGAGATCGTAAGATGAATTGTCAGGCTTGTGTAGGGCTGGATATGTGTTAAAGAGATTTGCAACAAAAGCCAAATTGAGTTTAGGGTTGCCTGCAACCACATCAGCTGGAGTTACAAACTGTCTGCAGCCCAATTTATCTGCCTGTTGCAGCATGTATTCAGCCCTCCTCAAGTCATTTTTATCCTAAAAGAAAAAAAAAAAAAAAATTAATTTATAATGAATACTGGCATGTTTTCATTCTGTACTGAATCTTCTGTTTGGCAAATCTTTAAACGACCCATGCCAGTCTCTCCCTCATGCCCCCAATGCCTGAGCTAGCTCTTAGAGCCCATAACAATTCCCCACTCTCCATCTTCCTTACACTTTCTTTCAGTCCTTCACTTCTGTGGCTGCCCGCACAGCATTCCTCATGAATCACAGCAACAGCAGTAGTAGCCACAGGTGTAGTGGTTATATTTCCTTTTCCAGACTGTTGATTCCTGCACAGCATATTCTGCTACATGTCCGATCAGTTCACCATCACTGCTTTAAATGGATATTCTCAACCATAGTAATTACAGGTGCTGCCCCAAATCCTCAGTAAGAGTCTGAATACTTCAGAATGTGACAATCCAGTACCTTGCTTTCCTTTCAATATTTTTGCCTCTGAATCCTTTTAAGTTGGTAACCTATGTGTTATTTTGTTTATTCATCCTTATTATTAATCTACATAGAATAAATCAGTCTTCAAAACTGTGTATCACATACTTTTTGCCTCTAATCTTCATAACACTAAGAGTTACTATTCATAGGGAAATGAGTTAGTAATTGAATTACTATTATAATTGAATAATAGTCAGTAAATTCAGCATTGGTACACTTAACCAGAAACTTGCTCTAGAACAAGAATTTGTTACATGTTATTGATACTGGTTTATAATCCACTTCAGAACATGATCATATGAACTGCAGGAAATTACAGGGAAAAAAATAACTACTATCCTTTCTCAGTCCCCCAAAAAACTCAAAATAAAAGCAAACAAACAAAACAGTTCTCCTTATGAAGGAGTTTGACAGGACTAAAACTTGTATGCAAACAGTTTTGCACATGGGTTTCCATTATTATAATAACAAGATTCTACTTAAGATTCTGATTGATATATAGATATGTGTATCTTAGGCAGACAGTTCAATTTTGTACCAAATACATTCTCAGAATAATCCTTCCAACGAGCATTAGGTAGCAGCTTAGAGACGAGTGTTTTCAGATCTACCTAGGCTGGTTTTGGACCCTCTATCCCTTTCCAGCTTAAAGCTTGATGGTTGCCACACTTTCCTGCTGGTTATTGGAAGGGCTCACATGTTATTTCTGAATGCTATTTGGTTTGAGGAAGGATCACAAGGTTTGTGAAGTCTACTCTTTCTCCTTGTCTGAATTCCAGAAGAGCAGAACTGAAGCAGGATGTAGTAATAATCATGTTGGAGGACCTAACTGAAAATAAAAAAACCAGTTCGACACTACTCCAAGTAAAACATAGCTCCACGTTTTAGACTGCAGGATGCATTATCCTGTTTCAGCAGCACCCTGGAACTTTACTCAAGATTTTACGCATTTAAGCTTTTGTGACATTGAGGAATCTGACTGAGCTTTTGTATGCATGACAAAACCAAAGGGGATTCTGGGACAGCCTTGTAACCAGGATGTTGGATACATACATAGAGGTCTCAGATAATTCCAGTCTATTTTTATGTTTCTGCATACTTACATGAAATCCTGAAAAGTCAATTTTAATGGGCAGTTCATCAAGGTCATCTCCTTTGGGTGCAATCTGATTTAACAGATGGTAGTATGCTCTTGAATCCTAAAACAAGCAGTGTAATATTTTTTTAAAAAATTAAGAAGTATGTAGCCTTTCATAGCCATTTACTGCTCTTATAGTCCAATTCAAAAGCCAGAGAAGTCAAAAATATGGCACTCATTTCAGTGAATATAGATGAGGTCATACAGCCATTTTACTACGGTATTTCACATAGAACTTATTTAGCCAGATGACAGAGAAAAGGAATGTTTGCTAATTATTCTGGAAAATGTTAAATTTATTCTGCTGGATGAACCAGACAGCAGTAAGATATTTAAGGCAAATTTGTATAGTTCACCTACAAAAAAACCCCCAATATGGATCTCATTTTCAGTGTTGGTATTTTATTCCTTCACCTTCATTTTCAAATAGACTGTTTTATAAAAATTTCTCCTTCTTAACTGATGAGGTAATTGGAATTAAAAATGAAGAGCATCCTCTTTTAGGATGAGTCTATAGTGACAAAAGAAATTATATTTACTTGATGCAATTTTCAGTATGCTTCTGGTTTTTCCCCTGCTAAGAAACTAGGAAAATAAAACAAAAACCTGCTAGTTTTAGAAGTATTTAATACTTCTCTTAAATAGCATACAATATTTTTTACCATAGTAGTTTTCACATAAAACTCTAGTTAAACGTTTGCTTTAGTAATAGCCCTCTTGGTGGCATTTCAAAATATATAACTAGCAATTAATGACATTGTTTTCTTCAATGAAAAAAAGTCTTATCACCTTGGGGCATCTTCCTCCTTTGCTTTTAGTTTTAAAAAAGTTAGGTTTCTCTCTCTTCAACTGGACTTATTACAGTACTCTGCATACCTTATGCAGAATGACTGATGAAGAGAGAAGAATTATGCAGCTCTACCATACACCTGAGGAACCAGCATGCCTTTCAGTCCCCTTGTGTCAGTAAACTGGCACACCAGCAAAGCATGGGGATTGAGGGGGGCTGCTCTCTCCTTCGATCAAGAATCAGTGGCTACTCCAGACAGCCCTCTGAATAACTGTTCTTTCCTCAAGAGGTTTCCTACTCTTCTGTAGGATGCTACATACAAAGGGCAATCACGATTAGCATACGCACTAGGAGGAGATATAAAGCCATACACTTCTTCCTTAAAACAACAAAAGAAAGCAAAGATGGGTTTCCGCAGACCCAGGAGCAGGGACGGATGGACAGGAAAAAGGTAACCTATAATGTAGTGCGAATTGTCCTAAGTAACTCTAATAACAACCTTAGAACATTAGAACTTCCCTCATGAGCTTGTCGGAAATGTTCACTTCACACTGTGATGTGATAGTACATGGTATGAGCAACTGAATAGAACATGAGAGATCAAAATAATGCTCTTTCAAATGTTGAAAAACGCAGGATGAACCTATAGCTAGAAAAAGCAGATGGCTACTATTTTTCTAAATGCTTCTGATCTGGCTCATTTGTTTCTATGCATAGTGTGTTTAAATACCATTATGTTCAATTATCAGAGCAATAACTACATACCTTAATGTCTTGGCTGAAGTTACTGATTTTCTGCCACCCTGCATTGGCCAGATGGTAGTTCACCCAGCGTAGCAACAGCTCTTCTGGGGAAAGCTTCATTAACTGATCTAGTTCTTCCCCTTCATTTAGCAAGGCGATAAGAGCTAAAAGCAAGTTTGAAAGAAAGCTGAAGTAATTGCTATTGTGATCTCAGTTGATTCAAAATTGCAGACATTGCTACACCTGGCATTACTCTTACCTTCATTTCTGGAGATCTCAATATCAGCAAAAAGACCAACTTTAATGATCTGCCACAAGAGTCCTAATACCAAGTGTGGTTTTCCTTCTTGCAAATCTTGTGATCCGATATTGACAACTGTACAGCCAATAGCAGATGCTGAGTTCAGAGCCAGGTTTAGGTTTTCCTATTTGGAATATCATTATTTAATAAATTTATGAGATCATAATTCTTCCTAAATTTATTCATATTAAATGTTGTAAGTTTCAGAAGTTAGAAGAAATAATGCATTAGTTCAATGGCTCTCTGCAGATTTTTTTTGTGAAGTACCACGTATCTTATCAAAATTTAATGGAAAACATTATTCACAGAGTTTAATATGGATCCACTAAAAAAATTATGGACCACCTTCAGCAGCTTGGATCACTGAGGAATACGCTAATCAAAATATTTTTTGTAACTTGTAAGTATCACATATACAAATTAAAATTATTGCTCAAAATATCAGGGGCTTGATACTGTGGAAAAACATGCTCATATGGAATTCTGCCCTGTGCAGGAGGCTACTGACATCCCTGTCATCCCATCTTGGATCTTATACAGGCTGACACATTTATTCAAGCAACTGTTAAACTGTAATTGAACAGACAGCCTAAGAAAATCATGGCAATTCAACATCCTGACACTGAAAAGTAAAGCTAATGATTGTCACAGATGAAACATTCCATGAAAAAAATACCTGGCAGCTCTCATAAATATTACTCTCTATTTTGTTTTGTCATATTTTAACTATCTACAGAGACAACACATGTACTATCATCTTTGCTGATAAATCTTCTTTAAATAAGTAGAGATTACAAAACCCACTTGGAGGATTTGGAACATGGTATGTTTTAAATTTTCCTGTTTTAATGTCACAGCCTGAAATGAAAAGTCTGCCAATTAAATGAGGGTTTTATTCAGGATTTTTTTCCCCTCATTAGGCTGGTAACTTATGGATCTACTTCCCTCTTCCAGACCTGTTTTCTTATACCCAAACTAAGGTCTTAAAAACTGTTTCTCTCAAGTATTTTCATGACTTCATACACAACTAAAAATAGAGCTTCTTATCTGCTGTCCAAGGAGATCGTCCCCCTGTACTCAGCACTGGTGAGGCCTCACCTCAAATACTGTGTTCAGTTTTGGGCCCCTCACTACAAGACAGACATTGAGGTTCTGGAGTGAGTCCATAGAAGGGCAATGAAGCTGGTGAAAGGCCTAGAGCACAAGTCTTATGAAGAGCAGCTGAGGGAACTGGGGTTGTTTAGTCTGGAGAAAAGGAGGCTGAGGGGAGACCTTACTGCTCTCTACAACTACCTGAGAGGAGGGTCTAGAGGGGTGGAGTTTGGTCTCTTCTCCCAAGTAACAAGCAATAGGACAAGAGGCCTCAAGTTACGCCAGGGGAGGTTTAGACTGGATATTAGGAGAAATTTCTTCACTGAAAGGGTTATCAAGCATTGGAACAGGCTGCCCAGGGAAATGTGGAATCGCCATCCCTGGAGGTAGATGGGTTACAAGACAGGTAGATGTGGTGCTTGAGGACATATTTAGTGGTGCTTTTGGCAGTGTTAGGTTGATGGTTGGACTCGATGATCTTAAAGGTCCCTTCCAACCTAGGCGGTTCTATGATTCTATGACTCTCCACTATTGAAAATATATCATCCTACTATGCAGTATACAGCCGTGCAGATACTTTCTGCATTACTAAAATATGACCTGACCTTCCACTCAGAAGTCTTAGTAAAGCAAAACGAGAATAGTGAAAATGGAAAGAATTAAGGTAAGCATGAAAAACACAACTTCTCCTGTACATCATATCTAAGAAACAGGAGAATTCAGCAGTTTATTAGAAAATACAATTTCATGCTTTGACATTTTTTTAATACGTAGGAAAACTGTCATTAAAACAAAGATATAGAAAAATATTTCACTTCATTTGTAGCAAGTCCCTAGTTGTGCAGTACTTACAGAAATAGTGAAAGGAGTGAGTTTCTTCTTATTAATAGCCCTTTCATCAATTGTATCTGGTTGTGAAAAGTTGATCATTTTGCTAAGGAAGAAAAGTCAGAGTTTATTCAAACTTTCATTTCTCAATAAATACATTATTTGATTATGAACTCCTAACACTTTAAACTAGCTGTAAATATTTCTGACAAATAAAAAAAAAGACCACCTCATCCTCTAAATCTCCCCTCCCTGTTAAGTAATTGCACATTCATCCAGAAACCTCCAGATAATATGCAATTACAAGAAACTTGAGCAACTGGGTTTTAACAGAGCATGTCTGAGCTGTCAAAAAAAGGTTCTTGAGAAGATTAAAACTGTGAACTAAAGACATATAAATAGTTTCTAGTAAAAATCTTTGTAATATAACCAATATATTTCTGCACTGTGTTTCTATAGTATCTTGCATCTACAAGGATTACAAACACTAATTCACGTCAATACTAACAAGATAATCCCTTATTACCATGCTGTATGAATAAGTACTATTAGTCTACTTAACTAACTAGAAAGTTACAGCACACTAAAGTTAAGGTACCTACTATATGCTCTCTGTTTTGCCATGGATTTAATTCAGGTTTCTGCTCCTCCCATCGTATGATTTAGTAACTACATTTAGTAACTTTAAAAAATATTTGAAATAGCAAAGACTTCTAATTATTTCAGGTAATGAATATATGAACTGTGCAATCATCTCCTTTATAAACAGCCTGCACATATCTGATGTGTGTAATTAGGGATCTGAAGTGGAAACCCACTTCTATAATACATGCAGAGTCGCACAGAGTCACATAAAAAATTTGCTAAACATAACATTTCTATGAACAAACATTTTTTCCATCCTACACATCGGTTGAAATATTTAAGAGTGGAGTCCTGACATTAAAGCCTATCAGAAGTTTTCCAGTTCACTGGGATCAGCATTTAACCTTTGAGATTAATTTCTTTTCTTTCCCACAGCCCTGGACTCACCAAAGAAGAATGCCATCTGTAAGGGATTTAAAGAGACTGGCATCTGATGGGTTCATAGGTAGGAGGTGCTTACAGTCTGGGTCATCTTGTAGAGCTTTATTTATCCAATTAACAAAAGCAACTTTTTCTTCCTCTGAAAAGAAAAACAGCATTAAAATAATCGATTTCCATTTTCATGAACACACACTACTAAATATCAGACTTGGGTCAAAGAAGTTAATCCACAAAAGCCTTTAGTTTCACAGGGGCCAGTTATGAAAATAATCAGACCAGTGGAAAAGCACAGAAAAAGTGAAAAGTACAGATTGATCTTTCTCTTATTGCACCCTCTAAACATCTGGTGACTTTCTGAAGGACAATGTAAAAATCATAGCAACATAATGGGTCATCAGTTTCTCAGCAATTACAATGAAAAGAGGGAAATTTGTTATCTGAAATACGCAACATCTCAATCTATGCACCCTTGGTTTAAAATGCACCATTTCATTCTGCCTTCTACTAGGACTTCAGAGACTGGCAGTATTTTTGAGACGACCATCTGAATTACTGTGCTGTATTTAGTTTTAAGAAACCTCAGTTTTAAATTCTCTTTCATATTTAGTGCAGAATTTATTGATATGTATCCAAGAATGCTTATTGGGACAACAGTCAATCAAGTATCAGTATCCAAATTCCCAGACAGTACAGGTGGCATTCACCTCACCTCAAGAAGCATGCAAGACACCTGAATCATTACACTTCTTTCATTGTCAGTGAGAAGAAATGTGAAATTTTAGTGCACACTTCACGTCGTCATAAACAAGATGGCTGATGAGGCCAGGTCACACGAATTGCAGTCTAGCTGGGTCAGTTTCTCTCCACCAAAAATGAAAGGGAATCTAAACAATTAGCTCTGATGGTGTCCCCCCTACAGCCATCCTTTGAGATGGAATATATCCCCTGCTTTGGACATATACCAACTGCAGCTAGTGCTATAAAGGTAATACCTAGAGAGAGGGTATCACCACCTTTAGCTAACTGAAGTGAATCTTCCTCATATATAGAATCTTAACACACTTCTGGAACCACACCAAATCCCAGACTTGAGTCAATCAAAAAACTTGCAATGTTGTTTATTGCAGTATGATCCTGGAAGGTAGTTAACATTCTGACCAGAAGCTGCAATGCAATTAGGCACAATTACCAACTTAAATGCCATGCAACAGAGAGAGGGAGAAAGAAACAAGAGATCAAATATTAAAAGCAGCTTCTCAAGTATGAGATAGGCTATGCAGAAATCATATGGAAGTGAACAATTCTGTAATGGCACAGAGACAGCTGAGGAGGCCCTTCCACCCACAAGTGACGTGTGTGGGTTTTTCATTTTAGTTAACACTGTGGAAATGACAATGAGGATTCATTTTTATTGGAGTATAGGAATAACAGTAGATTAGCGTGTAATGAAGCCAGAACATTGACTGGAAGAATTACTAGAAGTATGCCAAAGGGACCTTCCCCTTCCCCCCCACCATGCTGTCAGTGCTTGCTTTCATTTTTCCTTCAGCAAAGTTGCCTAACTTAGTTCCTTGCTGCACTCAGAGGTAACAACCAAACAGCCTACATTTTAATAAACTACCACCCATAATTACCTCGTCCATCTCCACATGCTTTCACTGTGTTAATTTGCTTCCAGCAGCTTTTTCCAGTTGTTTTTTTTCCCCCAAGTCTTTAGTGCAAATTCAAAGAGTCTTCCTCCATGCAAAATTTGCTCGTATTTAATTCTTACCTGAATAAGAGTGCTGTGTCCCCTCACTAGATATTGCTGATGTTCCTCCAATTGCTGTAATACCTTGCTTTTTGTTTATTGATTTTCGGAAAGATTTGCTAACATCTTTACTTTTCAATTCCTGAATGATCTGCAATAAGAAAAATAGAGAGCATTTTGTGGTTGAGCATACCTTCAAATAACTAAGTGACAACTCATGTAAGTATTCCAGAGTCAGTAATTAACCTGACCGCCTTTCTTTGGTATTTACATTGACTTCCCTTCTGAAAAAAATTTACTATATGGGTAAAACTAGTTTAAATCCCTTCATGAAACTTGCATACTGTATATCTAACATACTATTTCTCAGTGAAGTGAGAAGTGAAGAAGAGAAGTGCTACCTTTATGAAGCCATGCTATCTAAAAAAGTAGATATGCAACAGTCTACGCGGTTTTTTCCACAGATATTTTGGTAAACTGAAGAAAACAACTAACAGCATACACATTTTCAATGACTATAGCATATCTCTTCCATTTATTTCATCATATACTTTAAAGTAAAAAGTTACTATGTGACAGTTACACATGCACTTCAGCAAGCTGACACCACTTTCCACCTGCCTGCAATGGAAACCACATTGGATATACTGGTATGTCCTAAATTTGCCCAAATACTGTAGAGGTCTCAAAGCTGGCAATGAAGTACAAGTAACAGATACAGTTTGGTACCTGGATCCAGATCTATGAACCACTGCAAATTAGAATCTTGGAAAGAAAGACTAATAACTAGTTCAAAAAGCAAACTGCTGCAATTAGCAGCAGTACTCTAAAATTCAAAGCAAAAACTAATCATCCCTAAACACACACACAAACCAACACAATTTTTTGTTTCTCTTAAATAAAGCACACTAGACAGTGATCCACATAAAAAAAAAAAGTATAAACGTTTCAAGTTTGTTCGCTAAAAGTGAAACACTGTACCTCACTCCCCCCCAAAAAAAAAAATTAAAAAAGGCCTTTAGTACATAGATTAAGCATAGTAGCACAAGCGTTAGTTTATCACTAAGAGAATTCAGAAGCTGGTATCTACTCTTTTGACAGGCAAGGGCTGACCCAATAGTTCCTAAAATATGTAGTCCACCCCCTCATCTTTGAGGCAATAGAAAGTAGGACTCCCACATGCTGCCCAAATGAGATCTCCTAAATTAAATGGGAGAGTGAAATATAAAGACTGGAAAATAATTATATAGGATATTGTAAATTACCACAGAAAACTTTCCCACTCTCAAAATATTAGTTATTTGTATCAAAATAGTACTTAGTTGTACCACTTAATTCAGTTTTCTATCCTAGCTCTCAACAGATATCAGACAGTAAAGAAACATCCAAAGGGAATGTCTTACAGAGACAAACTCTTCAAAGTTGATTCTCCCGTCCTTGTTGCTATCTGTCACTGCAATGATTTTTTCTGCGATCTCCCGGACTTTGTAACCAGGCAAGGGCAGGCTTGCTTCTTTAAACAGGTCTTGAAGCTCATAGTCACTGACATATCCGCTGTTGTCAATATCTGTAAAATGAAAGCACAAGCTGTTTTTATACTTGTCCTTGTTTGAGGTATAACATACTTATGTAAAGAAACAAGTATAGTAAGTGTTGAGAATAAATACAGTGTGAAAAATACAATTCTAGGAGATGACTATTTCTTCTGACACAGATAAGTAAGCATGAAGGAATATTTGTGGATTAAATGCACAACTGGCTAGGAGTTGTGCCATCTTGTTATGTATTTTCTTAGGAGCTATCTTATAAGCCCAAAGCACAGCTATAACAAGATGGCAAACTTGTAAATAGCGAATTTTAAGCAGCTTTTTTTTTTTTTAAGACTCCCAACAAAATTCTCTATAAACTTTCAAGTGAAAGGGATATCAATTATTACATTCCTACCATTGATATTACACCATCTGCAATCAGTAAACTCAAATCTGATGCAAGTTGTTATTAGAAGAGAACACTTACACAAGAAAAACTACTTACACAAGAACTCTACCTGACTCTGCATTTTGTTTCTTATCCTAGTATTTGATAGACATTTTCTGCTCTTCAAAACTTTTGATGTGGTTAGGCTTACCTGTGAAGAATAAATCTGGGATGATCTGTATCTGTTCATTAAAGGTGACCTTCCTAAATCTATTAACTAGCTCTGTTAGGAGTGATTTGTACTGCCACCTTCACTTAGACTTGGCTCCCAAGACCACATGTCAGGAATGTCCATGTACAGCAAAGTATCAGAATGATTTTTTTCAACAAGAAGTATGGTACAGCTCCACAATTGTGGAAAGAAATCAATGGCTGTATCACATAAAAATTAAATTCAGACAGATGCAGTATGATTTGCGTTACTCATGATGAATAATGCAGCAGCCACAGAAGAAATCACAAAAATACCCTTTGTACTTCCACCTGAGGCAAATCTGTGTGCAGAAAGCTGTCGTGAATTCCTGCCTTAGTATAATAAAGCGCCATTTTACAAACCTACGTTTTTATCCAATGTAATACATAAATGAATCAAATGCATTAACTGTTCCTAATTTTTTTTTTATATCTATGCATATTTCCCTATACATGTACCCACATATCTATACAAGCAGAATTTGAGAATGTCCATTAAAATAGCCTTATGTGTAGTGCAACGTCTATGCAATGGGGAGGAGTACTTTTAAAAGCAGAAAAGTTATAGTCCATACACAGTACAGATGAAGCTCAGTCAAATACAAGAAATCAAACATTGGAATAGGCTGCACAGAGAAGTGGTGGAATTGACATCCCTGGAGGTGTTTAAAAGACAGGTAGACGTGGTGCTGAGGGACATGGTTTAGTGGTGGTTTTGGCAGTGTTAGGTTAACGGTTGGACTCAATGATCTTAAAGGTCCCTTCCAACCTAGGCAATTCTATGATTCTATATCCAGCATAACTAGTGCTGGATATACTGCCCATCATTTTATATATTTAATGCTAATATCTTCCATGTTTGACAATAATTTTTAGTCTCTTTCATGATCATAGTAAAGCTCTTGAAAAATATGAATTAATAGTATTTTCCCAGTTCTACAAATGATGTATCTAAAAATAAGTAATTTAAGGGAACGTCACAAGTAACACAATGAGTCAGAAACAGAAGCAAGATGATGTGGCCACTTTCTGACTTGTCAAGGTGCTCTCACTTTTGGATTATTTTTTTTTTACTAGTTAAAAGACCTCTCTTCATGTTGTCTCTAGTATCACAACTGAGCCAATAATACCAGAGTGGATGAATACGCATCACATTACAGCAGGCCAGCAGAGAAACACACTTTCATCTCTAGCCATAATTGACTGCTAAACAGTAATTTCCCCGTAACCCATACTACCCTATGTAGCTTCTGTACAGCTTCGTAAGAAGGACACATTGCACTGCTGACAAAAGGCTAAAGACACCTGTCAAAAAACCATCTTTTTGTGGTTTTGATACTACCAACAATTCACAAATCACTACACAGACAAACTTTATGTCTGCATATGTATTATCCATCCACTGTCTAGCTTGCAGACATGTAACAGCCCACACAATAACAGTGATCGTGTAAAAAGCAGAGGACATGCTCACAAGCTCACTCAGATTACCAGCTATTTTATTTCTCTAGGTTCATCTTTCACTGAGGGTTAAGTTTCCATGATGACAAGCAGAGAGTTAAATACGTGCCTTTTCTCTCAGTTTACCAATACACCTGCAAGCAATTTATCCATAAAGACAGTGGCAATGTAAAAAATGAATACGAAAAAAAGCTAAATGATGCTTAATTTTTTATGTTTTACAGAAAGCATAATGCAGTAAGGAAGAAAATGCTTTTCAGTGAGCAGGACCAGTACAGACAATTCTTACAGCAGAAGTGTGAAAACATGCAGAAGGGAAAGGGTGGGGGGAAAGAAGGAATGCAGATGGTGAAAACCAAACAAATAGAAAAACTGTCAGACGACACCAGTGAGTATCTACCTATCATAAGACCTCTCAGTAGATCGATACATGTATACAGTGCTCTTTTCTTTGGTCTGTCTTCCCAGCTCCTGCAGGCTGTAGACTTCTTGAGCTACAAACTACGTCAAGATGACTGTTTAATAGCAACTCATGAATTACCTTCCATGGATGTACCTTATTCCTTTAGCACGTCTACTCTTTTTTTGGTCTCAACAACAGCCTGAGTCAATGGGTTTGTGGTTTTATTATTTGTCATGAAGAAGAGTTACTACTTGTTATTTTAAGCTTTCTGACTCTCTACTGGGCACCACGGGATACCTGGATTGGCAGAAACTGAGTAATTCCCTCTTCAACTTTTCCATGCCACTTGTGGTCTTACAGATCTCTGACATACAGCTACTCAATAGTCTCTTTACCAAACTGGAGACTCCTAATATTTAACAGTTCTTGCCTAAAGCGACCCTGTTCTCCCATTATGAATGATTACACATATATTTGATTTGCTGAGCTGCACAGTTACACATCACCACCTCAGAACTGCAGCAAACAAGAAATAAAGCAGATGTGAACTTTAACATTCACAACAGTATTGCAAACTGGAAATAAGGGTTAGTTGCTATATAATTCTCACTCTTTCTGTTTACTCTGATTAATCTGCAAACATCCTGTCAAGCATACAAAATTGCACAGCTATTTATTAACACCTGCTAGCTACAAAAGCAAGTCCAAAAAATCTCCAAGTTTAGCTTACTTAAAATGTGAAATCCAATCCAATAAATGAAAATAGAAATTCCTAATTCACAAAGCATGCAAGGAAAGCAAAAACAGTGTCAGTAATCTAACATGAAAATATATTTAACAACTGAAGTTTAAACTTTTTCTTTTTCAGATTTAAGGACTTAAAAAACCTGAATTTTGATACCTACCATGCCGCATATACAATGGCACAAATAATGTAACTGCCCAGCAAGAAAATTTATCTGTTTTCATTTATAAAGTTGAAAGAAATGAATAAACACACACAGTGTCAGTGAAAATAAGGGGGTTTATGTAAACACTCTTATTTTCTTAGATATTACTGGGAACATGGATGGAAGACATGGCCCTGTCAAACCAAAGTGATCCATAAAGACTTCTTCCACCAATCGTACATGGCTTTGCAATGTTAATGGCATCCTATTATTTCCTATTATTTTCTTATTTAAAACATACCTATTTTATTGAATGCTTCTCTTAGTTCTTCAAGGTCTTCACGAGAGATCGTAGTTATGTTGTTTTCCATCTTCGGACAGCAAGAAGCGTCGTCCTCAATTGCTTATACCTAATAATAATAAACAGGAAATATATAAGGCTTTAATTCCAAGCACATACTAATACACGTCACTGATCTTTTCAATACAAGGTACCAGACCTGCATGACATTTCCAGGCCTGGCACACTTAAAACGTTACAAAAAACACTTTAAAGTACATCAAACACCTAGCAATTCTTTTCACTGTAACAGTGAGTGAGAATTCACAATAGCAGCACCCGTTTTCATACACTTGATGTTTTCATGTGCATAGAATAAGCACTGACCAACAATCTACCTCCACTGTGTGAGTGGTTTTCCAAAACAAAAATCATCGCCTTACATTTCAACAGAGAATTTTTAGAAAAATTAAATTCTAAGTGCAACGCAGTATCATTGCCAATTGGTGGCGAGTGCTAGGATCCAGTCCCACAAAGCACTGACCGCTCCAGCACCTGCAGAGTAGTAAACCCCAGTGGGACACTTTCAAGCAGCTGCCTGCAGTGAGTGGGTGAACACTGACCAGCCTTTCCACAGCTGCTGCAGGAGCCACCACCTCCTGAACTTGACTCCACCTTTCTGACAAGCTTGTTGTCTCCTAACACTGTCAAAGAGCCGAATAAAGGCTTTAACTGAACACAAAGATTACAGTCTCGGTGTGAGTCTACCTTCTCTATCCAGCTCCATAACAAAGCAACACAAAACAGAAGGCACCTTCGCAAGGGCTGATAAACCCCCACGCCGTTTACTCTTACCGAAGCTTTACTATGACAGGATGATTCAGACCCTTGTTTGCAAGTGCAAGTTTGTAAAGAAGTCACACACAATTGTCTCAATACCCAAGCTTATCTTTGCATTTGCCATTTTCCACCCCGCACGTGCCACTGGCGCACACGGGGTAAGCCGATGGCAGCGCCCGCCTGTGCCAAGCCCTCAGCAGCACCTGGGTGCAGAGAGCACAGCCTGCTACAGGTGGTGTCGTGCCTACCATAAAGCACAAGTTCTGTCTTTGCTTTTACTTTATAAGCCAAAAGTGACAAAACCCCACCTTACGTTAGTATTTTCATCAAAGTTGTCCTAGACTTTGTGTATGTGTTCCCTTCTTGTTTAGTTGCTTCTGGTTTAGTGCTTTTTGCTTTACAGCAAGACAAATATTCCTGTAATGGCTAGGTTATTATTTGCTGATAATAATTATATTCAGATCTGCTATATACAGCTGCTTCTCCCCCAAAAATCATGCATATCAACAGAACTGAACTATTACCCACTGGACAAGACATTGGAAGGGGAAACTGAACTCCATGGACCTGCTGGATGCCCTTGGGCAAGGCCGTACCTTCACATGCCCTGACTAATTAGGTTACAAACCCTCCCAGTGCAGGGACTGCCCTGTCACTAGATGTTTGTACAACGCCTGCAACAACAGGATCCTTCTAAGCTCTGCTGTAAAACTGCAATAATGGAGTCAGAATTTGCTTCAGAATAAAGGAGAACAAACATTACCAATCTGAATTTCTGACAGAAAGTAATTTCCTCCCCATTCTGGCTGTGACAGTTTTCTTTCAATTCTTCACAATCTGACAACAAGAAAAAATACAAACAAAGCAATCGCACAGGTCACCAGCACATGAGAGAAGAGGCAGCAGGGCACGAGAGCAGCTGTGGTTTGCTGGGGGATTGTGCCAAGAAGATTTCCTGGAGGTCTACAAAGGACTGCCCAAGGAATGAACGCGCACACTGTACTGCTGATGTGGGTTATGCCTACTCTACTGTGAAAACAGTTTTAATACAAAATAAATTGGCTGCGATCAGCCACAAACAGGTGTAACATTGCCTCACTACATTAAACACTGAAGTGTCTCCTGATTTCAAAATTGTAAGTGGTGACGTCACTGCTGGAGATTATTAAACCGAGAAAGGGATTGCACTTCTGTATTAGTGATGACAAAGCCCGACATACTCTGCAACTGGGGAGAACATCTGTTTATTACCAATCGGCTCTCCCTGCCTACCTGTGAAACACAGACGAAAGGAGGAGGACAGAACCACCTGTTGGTTTGCCTGGTGCTCACAGGTTGCCCCCCTTTGCCTGGAGAATGAAGAGCACAGGGTCAGCCTGCCTTTCTTGTGCAGCTACCTCCAGTTACACAAGGCCATCCAATGCCTCAGGCTGGCAATATTCTAATGGCTTCCCATTTACACAGTATCTTTCAGGAGAAAAAGGAGACATGATACCACTTGACAACAACAACAAAAAAGCCAAAAAAGAAAAAAATCCATCTGGATTAAAAATTGACTTGCAAACATTAATTTGTTAAGAAACATAGTTACTCAACATATTTGGATACTATGTTGGAAAGAATGTGGCTGGATAGAGATTTCAGGTGGCCAGAAATTAGAACTTGACCAGGATAATTTTAACTGATAATTTTACTCAAACCTACCAACCCAGACCTATGTATTATGGCATTCCTCCTCATATTATTTTGCCTTTTTTTGAACTCAGAATGATATACTTTTCATCATTTACATACATATTCTATATAGATAAGAGTTCTTAAATGAAAAACATTTTTAGAAATCGATCTTAACTAACTATGCACACGTTTGGATTGCTGGACACTTTTCAATAGGATGATTTTGATTCCCTCAGCAGCATCTTCATCAATGCAAAGTAAGTTTTTACCTCTGATTTTCTAATACAAGAGGCAATAGGAGAATAATTTTGCTGCTGTTTTTACTGCTCGTAAGAGAACTGTGTATGGGAAAGAATAAAGTATACTGCACTATGAAGTACTCACTAAGAATTCTTGATCTGCAGGAAATGCTGGAAAGGTCTCTAGAGCTAAAAAAGAAATGCTGAATGAGGTATCCTACATGTAGCTAAACCTGTACGCATAATTACACGAGCAATGCTCATGAGCTAGCAATGAGCAGCCCCCAACTTTTTTCAAAATACTATTTTTAAATAAACAAAGCAATTATTTGTTCAAAATACTATAAAATACTATGACTTTGTTTTAAAGAACATGTTTTACACTTTTTATTTTTATCTTTATTTTTTTTCCTTCTTTAATCTTTGCGGTGTAGGTTTTGAAGTTTGTGCTTACCTGAAATCATCAGTTAGACATTGCTTTCAAAAAGAAAATGACTTGGAAGTTAAGATTCTCATGTAACCAACTTCAACTAGGGGTCAGGGTTTTAAAGAAAACAAATACGAGATGTAGTGAAACCTTCTAAGATAGCAACTGTATTACCAGACCATTCAAGGAAATACAAGAAAATTTTTGTCACAATAGTATGTGACTGCTGTCTCAAAGTACAAAAGTAAAAATATTTATTTGGACCCTAGCTGCAGCATAAACATTTATTTATCGATACTAACACTGCTGTGTAAGAAAGAGAAAAAACAAGTTATCCGCACTATGTAACTGATTCTCATCTCAGCAAATGTTTCTGCTCCTTTTCAGGCAGTAGTTTGCTATATAAAGTTTCCATAATAACTTTGTTTTCTTCCATGATGCTATATAAAAAAGAGTTTTTAAACAACAGTGGGTTATTTTAATGAGATCCTGTCTACTTTACTTGGGCTAGTATTTTCTCTGTCTTCACTGGGACTGTTCCTGTGGGTCACACAGGATATGGCCGCAGGTGTGGGTGGCGAGTTAAGTATTTTTCCTTCATGTCACTCGATCTTATTTAAGTACTAGATTTAAAATCCTACTCATCCATTTTGCTAAGCTTACTAGCAGCATGTACCAGTCTTCATACTTAAAAGAAAAAAAGACAGTTAAAAATATGTAGTCAGGAAAAAATGACTTTACACACCGATGTTTCTGGAGGTGCATGTAGCTTGATTGGAAACCCGATGTGGCAATTAAAAAATAAAGATATAATGAACTATGGAAAAACTGGGAGGGGGATGATTAAACATTTAAATCCAAATTACTAAGGAAATTTAAAGGACTCTGAAGCTGCAAAAAGACAGAAGACAGTCCTCTAAAATACCAAAACAGCATGTCAAAGCATAAGTGAAACACTTAGCCACGAAGGTGCAAAAGACAGCACCACTTCTGTCATACTGTTAATATTTTAAACTATTTACCATTACCATGAGTCAGATTTTATCGAAAACATCTTCTGCAAAGTTACAGTGCAATTAGTTTCACTCCTCCCCTTTTATGATTCATAATTTAGATTTTGCATCATATTTTATTTCTGGAAATCAAAGATTGCTATTTTCCAAGATGTTGATTATTTCAGTAACACAGTAGAAACATCTGTTCTTGCATGAAGCAGATAAATAAAGCTAATACCCCTGCTCTAAAGAGACGGTCTTAAATACCCTATTATATAATTACAGGGTAAATTAGCTGGTCAATTAAATGGCAGAAGTGCTGCAATCATGGGTCTGGCATTCAGGAGAGATCTACTCTGAGCAGAGACAACACCTAAACTAGTCACACATTTCAGACAATTTCAATATAGAAACAGGGGCCTTCTATCTAAGCTAATAAATACCTTGCACGCACAGGTTTATCACCACCCAATATGACTCAGTCCACAGGCAATTCTGACAAGATTTAACATTAAGCCTCCAAAGTCTATTGGAACTAGGACTACCTGCTGAAAGATACATTCGCTTACATAGAGAACATATTTCTCTGTACTCTGGTAGCGTTCATATGACACTTAGATTTTCTGTAGCCTATGCTTACATTAAACCGTCTCCTGCT
Organism: Burhinus oedicnemus; assembly: GCA_008921705.1. NCBI lineage: Eukaryota > Metazoa > Chordata > Aves > Charadriiformes > Burhinidae > Burhinus > Burhinus oedicnemus. Next base: position 2,225,503 of record VFFE01007128.1, on the reverse strand, counting down.
GCCCCAGGACAGGGTAGGTAGAAACACTGTTTTATGCTGAGAAAGTGCCTTTGATCCTCTTTTAAGTCCTCACTAATATGCTTAACGTGAACTGACAATATTCATCTATCCCTAGCATGCCTTCTGCATCTGGAAGGCTTTTTGTATCTAAACACAATTCACTGGAGTCTCCTGGGAACGTTCCACATCCAACACTAATACAGATATGAACTGCTGTTGGTACCATCATGGTATTTCTTTGTGTGCAGAGGAGTATCTGTGGGTGAGCAACCACGAAGGACAAAGCGAGCAGGCCAAACAGCAGTTCCTGCCGCTTTTTGGACCTGTTATCAAAGCTGTCAGAAAACCAGAGCAGTTAGTTGGCAATAAGGCCCAATAGTTTTCTCCACCCCTGCAGGCAATTAGCAATTTCTTTTCCAGCTCTTAATTTCAAATTCTGTTTGCTTTGTTTCCACGCGCAGCTGCTTCCGCAACAACAATGAACATTACAAATGCTGACTCAAGAGCTTATTTTCTTTTGCTGCTGTTCTTTTTGTCTGGCATTAGGGACACACCTCCGTCCCTGGTGCAAATACCACGCTATTGCTGCATCATCCTCAAATCTGTTGTTTCTAATGACAGCCAAGCTAGCATAATTTGCAAATACAGGCTGTGCAGAAGAATTACTACTTTTATGTCAATAATCAGCTGGTTATTATCCACAATTACAAAACATTAAAATTCTGCTTCTCTTATTGGGCTTTGAATCAAACTGCTATAGATTTTAATGCAAAAAAACCCCAACCCCACAAAGCCCACAGTTTAACCTGTAGCACTCCTGTGTTAGTTTATCTAGGATTCTTTAGCCAATGTGGTGGGAACAGGCTAGCTTTCATGCACCATTAGTCTCTTTTAAGCTCTCACCAGATTAAACTAGGAGTTCTATCCTGTCTTAGAGAGAAAAGAATGCGTTATAAGGTGTAAGATAGAAAAAGAACTTTAAATCAAGGCTATGCATCAGATGGTCCCTTTAATCAGTAAGGAGAGGAGAGAAAACGCTGCTGTATTTTAACTGAGGAAATGCTAATAAAACATTGGTGAAGACTTGCATATTATAAAAATTTGAGTAATGGAACTAACTGCCATTGATATACAGAATGCTAGCTTTATACGAATACACACAGAGAGGTTTCTGTTGTCTTTTCAAGAAGATAAAACTTCCCAAGTTTTTGTTTGCTCTGTTTGTTTTTGGGGAGTTTTTATCCCCCAGCTTACACTGAAAGATCTTTTTACTTAGGCCAAGATTATTCTTGACCCCTAAATATAAAGATGACATCAGTCCTTCAGCAATGTGAAAGGACAAATTATTTTAGGTGTTTCACTGGTGGTCTATAATAAAACAGCTGTGTTTTTTTTAAATTACTGGTGATGAGATTTTTAACTTACTGTGATAAGTTTTTTAATCTTTATGACAAAATGATTAATCAATAGGGTTCGGTGACTTTAATTTTTTATTATTATAGTTTACACTGGTATAAGATATGGAAAGATAGCTTATCTTTCCCTTATTGGTGAAAAAGCTGCAAGAGACATAAATAGGAGAGAATTACACTTCATGTTATCCAATGTAAAAAAAGTCTTGATTGCAGAATACAGTCCTCTAAATGTAGAAAGAATCTAATACACCTGTACCATGACGAGCACTGGGTCTTATAAAGAAAGAAGATACAAAAATAGATCCACTCCTAATGCAGCAAAGAAGATGCCTGTAAACCTTTAAAACAGGAGAGCACCTAAAGCTCAAAGTAATTAACTATATAAATACATATACCTGTATATATAAAAAAATAAAAAAGATTGCAACTGCTGAAGTACGTTGCTAATTTTTGAAAGAATAGGCATGGTACAATTACGGTATCAGGTACAGTTATTAACAGAGTAGTAAGAAGTGGAAAGTTCTTTAAATATCATACAGTCAGTCTGAAACGTCACTACCTGAAAGAGTCAGAGGGTATATTTCTCAACCTGGGCTCATAAACATGGCTGGATACATTTATGACCATCAAAAGTATTTGATTACTAGAAGGTTAGAGGATAGCAATGAAGAACTGTTATGCTTCAAACCTATAAATTGATAATCCATGGAATTTTCCTGAGTCTTTTACATACAGCATTACACAGTGAATAAGGTACAATTTAAGAGGGAAAAATAGTTGGGGTTTTTTTAAACTTCTTCGAAAACTATGTGCACTGATCTTTGCTAGAGGAAGACTATCAAACCAGACAGTGATAAATTTTGTGCCCATGAAATATGTATCTTTTGTAAGAAAGACTAGAAGATTTACATTGAAGTTAATTATTCACTTTATAGGAATTTATACAACGTAGTACAGCAACTCTGGTGAATAATAAAATCAACATTTTCCACTATGTCTATAAGATAAACATAGGTGACTCAAGAATAAACGGTAAAACAATAAGCTGATATACATAACTCTTTGACTAGTCATGGGCCTGATCTGACTTCACTTACTACGTATAAGTACAGAATAATTTCATGAGACTTAAGTCAGGATGAAGAGCAATTCTATTATGAAACAGGTACATGTGTACTTTAGAAAGATACCTTTTCATCCAAACAAAATGCCTCCAGCTTCCCTTGGCTGCCCAGTATACAGAAAAGCCATGCAAATTCATCAGCAGGATCAGTTTCACGTAGTTTCCTTCACATGCATCATTCAAGAGGATCTCAGACTGCCTGTGCTTTGTATTGTTACATTCAGCCCTCCTAATAAAAACCATCAATGGAAACATTACCTATGCCACAAGGACCACTACTAGGAAAGTAATTTTGAAAAAATGCTATTGCATGCAGAGCTTATAGAAGTACCTTTCCTGAAACATTCTCCAAACCTAACTGGTTTACAGTTTAGCTACACCAACACTTTGGGCTGAATTTGCCCAAACCAATTACCTCAGACCATGTGTGACCTGTTCTGGTTTGGTTAATTAGGTATTTTTCTAATAGTTCGACAAGATTCACCTGCCTCTAGCACAGCGCTGGAAGCGTTTTATCCTCTCTATTCTGGAACAGGGACATGAAATCTGACTGTTCCATATTTGCAGGGAAAGCAATGCCTGCTCATCCACCATTAACCCAGATGTTGCCTGATTTATAAAACTCAAATTCCTGCTTGAATCTGTTGTGTCAAGGATTCTTTGAGGTTGTACTCTTCCATTTCATTTGCACTAAGCATGCTGTAGTCTAGAACAGCAGGTGGTATGCAGGACTTCGCCTCTGCAACTGCTCCTTGCAGCTGCCAAGAGAAGGCAAGGCACCTTACCCTCTGGTTCCAAAGACCAAAAGGAAAGTAGGGAAGTCAGCTCCAGTCTTCAAAGTCCCAGAACAGATCACAGGCCATTGCTCCACTTCTTCTGGTCTCATTTGCTTTAACACAACAAGCTGTGGTATTAATGAGCATGTCATCAAGAGCAAATCTGAAATAGTTACATTCTCTGTGAAGCCAGGATGCTGAGGCGATACGAGTCAATACCACTAGCCCTGCAGAGCTATGTGCATGAGTTACTGCTTTCTAACTGTATTTTCTGATGTTTATAAATACAGTCATTCATAACACACTAGTTGTTAGATCACTTTCACAATAACACAGAACAGCAAGGAAGTTAAATTTGTGTATTTCTGCAATACAGTGCATCCTGGGCTCCCTACCTGTTAGCAAACCATTTCCAGATTAAAAAAAAAAAAAAAAAATGCACAAAGCTGCTTCCATGCAACAAGTAGCTTTTCTGTAGGACTTGAGAATACCAGGCAAATCAGTATTGGAAATACAAAACCAAGATTTTTCTCATATGTCTCTTGATAAGAGAACACTTCTGTTTTTCAGAATACAAAAATCGGATTGTCTGCAAAACAATATACCCCTTAATCTGAAGGAAAGTCATCCCAGTTTTGATATGGGCTTTACATTTTACTTGATGAAAACTTCAAGATTAAGTATTCTGAACTATCTGTACATTTTATGTAATTTAAATATAACATACTAGCCTTCCAATAAATTAGGGAGTACAGAATCAAAGTATACAATATAAAATAATAAACAGTTGTGCCATAATAAGCAACAAATTAAAGGACATAAAAATAAGTTTCCCTACAGAATCTCTAACATGGGTAAATTCAAAGAACTCTGATCCAAAGTAATGGTTGAATACAGTGAATCTGCTAAAGTGACACTTGCTCTCTGTTTTATTATGCACAACCTTTGCCTTGGTGAAAGTTCAATAACAGCACGCACATGGCATCCAAGTTCAGTCAAGAGAAGTGAAGACACATAAGGAAAGCGAAAGCACAGCAGGAATTTGAATACACTCAAACCATAAATCTTAATTACCTTTTATGTTATCTCAACAACTTTCATGATCAATTTCAAGTATTTTAAATATCTGTTTCATTCCTCAACAACACAAATATTTAATCAGGAAAAAGAACACAAAAGGCATAAGTACTTAATGTTTAACATAAGCATACCAACTATCCACTAACAAGAGACTGTTTCCACTAAAAAGTGTTTTCAGAACTCATTGGAAATGAAAGAAGCTTATGTTCTCATGGAAATGAAATAGAATAAACAAGAATAGAGTTGCTACAATCTACAGTAGAATAGGATGGTCCTATTATGCCCTTTAAAGAAGTTTGAGCCTACTACTTGCTGGCAAACAGCTTGGAGACAGAGCTAAAGGTGCACAAGTTCAAATGCCTGGATGACTTCAGAAGGTAGGAAGATGTACAACCAACCTATAGCAATTCAACTCTGGAACACCCTAATCAAGTCTTACAGTTGGTCTAAAGGAGATTAGTTACTTTTGCATTCAAGTACAGAACATCTTCCAGAGGCTCATAATGCAACTTAACAGATACTACCACAGCAAAGGTACCAGAGTTACTAAGGACAAGTTTTTCAGGTGTATTCCAGCAACTTCAACTGGAGACAGATGAATTTGTGGATTTTCACTATCTCTAATAATCATGCCATAAATTAACTAGTGATAAACTTTAGAAACAAATAACTGAAATATAATGCAACTGCAATGATATTCCTTCCAAAAGAGATAAAAGCAGCTCTTGCATTTCTATAGCAGCAGTAAGCAAGTGTTAGCATAAACAGAAAGGTTCCTCCAGGTCTCAGTTCCATAGTTCATTACACACAAGGAAAGTCAGAGACATACTCGCTAACATTTTATTTTTACAATAAGAAACTCTTGCATCCAGCAATAAAACCTGCATGCTGTTAACGGTACACAAGGACAGGAAAGAATAGGCAAAAATAGTGGCAGGAGAAGTGGGACTAGGGAATTCCCTTGGGAGACACAAGATCATGCAGAAGACCTTCCCTTTTTTGAGCAAACCCTAGAACAAGCATCTGCTCTAGCCTATTAGAAAACATACATTTGTAAACACCACTAGGATTGCAAAAGATGTGACCTTTGTGGGTGTGGTATTAACCTTCCCAATGCAAATTATTTTAGTGTTCCTTTAGCTTCCACCACACTGTCCAGAGTCTAAAATAATTTTTACCTTTTACTGATACAGTTAAAACTGGTACTCACAAAGGAAATTCCCAAGTCCTGGTATAAAACTCATGAAACTTGCAGCCCATTTCTGAGAGCTGCTTGGCTTACACTTGAGAGACCCATTTTCACCTCTGTGCTTCAGATATATAACATAGTTACCATCAAATCTGCTTCTACTCACAATTAAAGTCACATGTATTCGTAATGAAAAACTTTATTCACATTAAGCATTAATGTGTTTTCCTTAGCTCAAGAATACTACCGAGCCTGCCACTGTAACTCAGAATAATAATGGTAACAGAAGTGAAGCAACCCCACCATCTCATCTTTTTATCCAAGAACCTGAAGTTGAGTTTTTGAATATAAATTAAACATCATAATTATTGAATATAAATTAAACATAAAGGCACTGTTCTGAAAGCAAAAATCTTGTTTTTGCATTTTACACATGGCAATGTCTGTAGTCAAGTAATCTATGATTGCAGAGCTACATTCAAATTAATTAGCAAGGTATTAACAGTTAGGATGGGGCTCAGGACAGATTAAGGTGACTTGGTGGAAGAAACTTCTTTACAAGTGTAAACACCATAATGTTTATACTGGTCCAGGAATCATTTGACTGAGCCTTGAACAGAAACCAGATTTGCCTTTCTATCAACAAGTTCAAGCAACTTAATATACTGTTTCATTTTATATGACCTTTTCTTATCTCCTCTCACCAGCAATATCATTTGCCCTCTGGATGGATCATTTGATACTCTCCAAACATCAGTTTATTATACTGAAACCTATTTCCCATGCTCACTAGTCATTTGGCTTCCTTGTACCCAAATGTGCTAGACCCTCCTTCCTGGAGAACTTCTGCAAGTCTCCATCAAGCACCTCTTCTGCTCTTCCTATGCCACAAGGCTACCCTTGCCTCAATGACCTTGTCCCCGTATCCACCATCTTTACCCATATGAATGTCCTTGCTTGCGTATCACTTCTGAATGCATCCACCCAGTGATCAGGCAAATGCACCATCTCTGGAAGGCCAGAGTTGGCAAGGATCACGCTTTCCAATTTGCATTGGAAGCTGGTGCCTCGTATGTTGCCACCAAAAGCAAGGAAAAAATATGGGCTGAACCAACACCACAGCCACCACAGCACAGGGTGCCAAACCCAGAAATTGTGGCAAGATGAATGCCTACAAAGGTCAAAGCATCATAGCAGTTTTACCATGCAAACGTGTGTTAGATGGAAAGAGCCTATCACTAACATATAGGAAGTTTGATGAGAAACCAGGCAACAGTTTGTCATAAAACCTATTTGATTACCAGCCACTGCTCTGAAGAATAGAATATTTTATTTATTTTTTTTTAAGTCCAAACTTGGTTTCTCTGTGACATGTCATTAAAGCAAACCACACTAAAATATAAATGGAAAGGCTACACTAATAAAAGCAAGTTCATTCAGACACTCCATCCTCAAGTCATTCTTTTGTGCCTAGGCTGACATTACGTATCAAATTTACAACAGCAAAAGGGAGTTAAAAGACACACCAGCAAATGATACTTAATCTCTTTATTTCTCTGTCTAGGCTTATGCACATACAGCTTTTGTTAGCATACAACTACAATAACAAAAAAATTGCATTATTTTTACAAGAATGTCTCATATAAATATTGTCTGATATATATCTTAATTAGGAAACAAATTCTGAAATTCTTATTGAAACATTTGCATCATAAAAACTTTGTGCACACAGCAAAACTCACGCTCAGAGCTCACGATTACAGAGGGACTTCTTTGGTGTCCCAGTACTCTACAAATAAGATTCACAGCTTGGGGTTATGCTTTAATTACTCTTGTACTACTTTTTTATACTATAGCACTGCTAGTTAATTACTAAACAGAAAAGCTAACCAGAAGCAAGAGTCATAACCCAACCTTTTCAAAAACAATCATAAGTCAGATCCTAACCAACCAAAAAATGTCAAAAGGTTTTAAAATTCGTCATACGGAATGACATCTGCCTTCTGTTTTCAGATACCTCACGTTATTCTCAGATTAACTTCTCAAGCTTTTCTCTGTAACTGGAAGGACTAGAAATTTATTTTAACATTAAACAGATTCTCACATAATTTCTCAGCTCCACAAACTGACTTTTGAGAGCATCTTCAATTTTCACGGAAAGCTCAGTTAAATTATGAGAACTGACGATATTGTAGAAGTCACTGACTCACCATCTTCTGGTCTGCCTCTAAATTACAATTTAAATAGTATGTTTCTGAAAGTGATAGTGCTATTAAAGTCAAGTAGTTGCAACGTTATCTCCACCTCAGTATTTATAGTAAGGAAACAAAAGTAATCAGAAACATTAAAATACAACAAACAGCACAGCTTTTCACTATCTACTATCTTCTAGCACAGCAATGTTATTACGAATTTCACAGCCAAAACTCTGCTGCTGCTATTAGCAAATTACAATTTCATGTTACATGCTTCACTGTTTTCCAGAGATTGCTGGATTTTGCAGTCCATCTACTGCAATCAAAGTGTACTCACCTTCAGCTGTTTAATCTGTTACTATGTCACTGATATTTTTACAATATCTTCTGCAAGGCTGTCAGTTTTTGCCCCAAGCCTCTATTTCTTCCAGATTCAGTGCTGCTTGAGAGGTAGGACATATTGTACTCTCTGTTCTTTGCTAAGGAATTTACCTTTCTATGGCACTTTTAACTTCAGAAAAATATCTTTTTCTTAAGCCAACTGGAACATTATGAACCATTTTCCTCTTCCCCAAGAATGAAAATAACATTTAGTTAGCATGTAACCTAAAAAGCAAAACTACGAACAAAGCTAGCAGTGAACAGACTAAGAGGCAGAAGGGAAGGGAGATTTTAAAACAGCGCAACTGCAACACTTCAGAAAACTACTGCCTTTATCTTTCTGTGTGTCTGCCCTCTGGTACTCTGAAGTAGTAAACCTCAGGTTGCTGCAAATACTAAAACTCCAGCAGAGCACCACAGGCTAACTCCTACTAATGAACTAAGTTTTAAGGTCATCCCAGAAGTTAATCACGTGAAGATCATTAGGAGTAACAATAGAAATGCACATTCATTCTCCTGCCCTCAGCAATTCAATTTACGTCCACATATTCTTCATATTCTAGCTAACTGCAAGTACTAAATAGTACCAAACAGATGTGTGTTGCCAGAGTATTTTTCAGTTTTCATTAATTATCAGATGGCAGTATGACCTTCTGTCACCTACTAATTCCTCGTTCAACTCTACATGGTTCAAAAGATTATTAGAAGATTAGACCGATCAGCTACTCTACTACAAGCAAGCCAGGATTTTCTGTCATGGAAAATTCATAGGTTATTTTTGTTTTTCTTTTTTCATTGGTCAAGCTAGAGGAAAAAGGAGGGTCTTCTACAATACACCACAAAAGCAGCTGACAGCATTTCAAAACCATCCAGTCTCTGCAGAGTCCACCTGCCAGTTCATAGCCCTGAGGAGCTAGGTTTGCTAAGGTGTTGAGGGGAAAAGGAGCACATTAGTAAATCTGAGTAACTAAAACTACAGAGAGTATTGTTTGTAGCTTCTAAACTAGAAGACTATGTGGGGCACACATGAAGTTCATTTTCTGGTACTGTAGTTCTTAATAATGAGGCCAGAAGAAAACATCTACAGTTGTTGTTGCCAGCTGTCATTTCTAATCACATTTTGAAGAGGAAAAAGAAAGAAATTTCTGAGCAAATTTTTTTGGTAACTAAACCTCAGCCTTAGGATTCATATGATTAAGAGATAGTTTTCATTTAAGAATATAAAGTTGTCTCTGATGCTTAGCTGAAAACTTTACCATCTTTCTTACAAACATCAGAAATCCAAATTAAGAAGACTTTATACAAATCTTGGGTTTAGACAAAGTCTTTGAGGTTTTTTTTAAATAGCTTGAGCTGGCAACATGAGCAGACATCCCTAAGCATTTAAATCATTCCCTGCAACTAGGCAAAATAATGCATAAAGATGTGCATGATTTTATTACCTAGAAATTTTGTTTCATTTTTTCAAGTATCATATAAACATTCATCTTACAAAATAGTGCTAGGCTAGTAACAACCCTTACAAACGTAAAAATGACAGTTTAAAAAATTTATTTGTTGCTTTAGAATTAATGACCTGAAGTCCCATAAACTGAGAAAGATGCTTATGGAGTTACCCAGTCTAATAACTATAGGGCACAATACAGGAAAATCCTGTAAGCTGGTCACGCAGATTACCTTTGTAAGGAGTCTTTTTGCTTAGTTAAACATGAATTCTGAGTATTCTTAAATTTAATATGTATTTATATTTGTTTTGTCTTAGCCATTTTAAAACATTCCACCGTAATGCAGTCTTCCAAAATTGCCAGATAACAGTACAAAGTCCTTCCAAACCGTGACACTGTCAAAGTAAAATATTAGTACTCCTTACACCACTTGTAAGTCCTAACACTTGTTAGGACTTTGAGAGCAGATTTCCACATGTTCAGCAAGTTAAATATGTAGCTAAAAACTGCCTCTTTCATGATAAAATGATCAAGTGTGATCAACTATCAGATAAATCAGCTTGTTGATAAAACAGCTCTTTTGCAAGGGCAAAACATGTCTCTGGAGATCTTACAAGATATATGTTTTATTTCACATAATATTTTGACTAAATAAGCAAACATTTTGGACTTTAAGTTTGCTACAAGTCTGCACCATGGGGCTCATCCTCTTCCCACTGACCTTCACAAAAACTGAATAACCCTGTCATGTTGTTTACTGTCACTTTACACAGTGACAACTCATGAAAAATAACTTATATTTCCAACCCTCCAAAATTAATGCTCTCGAGCATTAATTAATTAATTAATAGCCAGTAATCTATATTTAAATCCCTACTTTTAAATTTCTAAGCATGGCACAGAAATATTTATTGTGCTATCACTATCAATTAGCAAGTCGCCACTATGCTTACCTTCCACACTTTCATTCCCACCATTACTGGTCTATCCCTCTCTGGTTGAGGAGTCCAGCTGAAAGCAATACAACTGAAGTGGCATCTCTTCTTAGGTAGCACAGCAACTACAGTAGCACCCAATTACTCATCCAACACATGCTTATTTGGTTGAGAAGGACTGATATGGATTGATCTTATTGAGTTTAAATACCTTGATCCTAATTTACTTAGTAAAAAGCAGAATGGTAGCTTAAACTACAGGGCAGAAGAGTTTGTTCCATAGATTAACCACCACAAAAATTATTTCAGGAGGGAAAGCATGCAGAAATTTTGTAATGCAACAGAAATACGTGCATCTATTACTATAGATCATTTCATAATTCCTACCTTCCCCAAGGCAGCCAGTCTATCAGACAGAACTTCATGAAAAAGCCCAGCATGGCTGACCCTGTAGCTGTCTTCCACCACAACAGGAGGGCTCCCACTTTAGAGTGCAAGCCACCCTATGTAAACAAACATAACCCAGTGTGCCAGAAGTAGGGATTTGCTCTGGCACAACAACTACTCTCCTGTTGCTGTCAAGACTCTCTTGGGAGCCACTTTGACAGGACGTGATCAAACCACTTTGCCTATGCTGAAGAAGCCAACCGGGAGGTTTGAGTTTCAGGCAGAACGGGTGGATCTTTCCAAAGATTTTGAAAATTGTAGGGGGTGTGCACACTAGTTTTAATTTTTTTTTTTTAAATCTCTATTTAAAAAAGATTGTGTTCCCTTTTAATAGCATCTTTATGCAAAAGCTCAATCAGCCTGACACATATAGCATTACCATATAGCATTGCAAGAGGCAACTGAAATTTTGCCAGGCATAATTTTATTAGACTGATTAAAAAAAAAAAATGGAGTAATTCCTATATACACAATTCCACTTTGCAATGGCATACCCACATGTACATTTTAGTTAAGATTGATAAAGTTATATTTTATGTTATTCAAAACATTATAGAGTTCCCAATGCTGCAGCTTACAGACAATATACATTTTCCATGTATGTTTAGCAAGAAGTATGTGGAGACACAAAGTAATAGCGGAATAATGAAATCCCTTTGGAAAGATCAAAGATATACAAATATTGATGAACAAGATTATCAGCTTTTAGAAGGATTTTTCCAATAGGCCTTGAATTAGTGAAGTAGTTATCTGTGGATACAACTCTGAGTACATGATAACTCTTTTTTAAAGCAATGGAATTAGTGGTAAGATTTAAATTTATTTATGTGCTAAAACATTTTGCTAATTTGAGATGTGAAAAATATTCTGTCCCATACAATTAAGTGGCTGATATAGGTGACAACAAGTAAAGCAAAATTCAGTTATGAATTGTTTTGTCACCAAATACATCATGTTACTTAAGGGAAAAAAACCCCAGATTTAGAATCAGAGTGAAGGCCTGATGCCAGCTATATATCACTGGCGAAATCCACACTAGTTTCAATTAAATATATCTTGATTCTATAAATCAAGCTTGGAAGGACTAGACACATCACAGAAGTACAATAGTCTGCTCAATGGAAAACAAGAATTTCATACTACTTTACATTGACCTACCTTTAGGATACGAAAGAACAGAATCTAGTTTCCCTTTGTCATAAGGGGATAAACCAGTGCAAAGAGAAGTGGTAGGACATGTGGAAACAAAATGGGAGAAAAGATGTGGAGCTAGAAGAGGAACTTGATAAATCAGCAAGACAAAACCAGTCCAAACTATAAGAATTTTTTGAGGAAAAAAAAAAAACCTACAAGGGAACATCTGGTTTGAAAAGAAACAGCTACCTCCTGAAGCTCACACCGAGACAAATCGTTTAAATTAGCATTCAAGTAAATATAATCTTGCTAACAGCATACAGCCTAGTATTTCAGCTTTACTACATGTCAATGTTTTTAATCAGTCCATTCTACCAAAGATTATTAACAAGATGAAAGGATGAATAGGCTAAGTGAATTAAACTGGATAATACTGGATCCAGCATTAATTTATTTTTTTTTGCTGGTGCCTATTATTATTAAGGAAACATCTGCAAGAGAGCCCTGAAAGTGGGTTGATAATCCTTTTCCCACCAAAAGCATGCATGCAGAAGCACACAATCTGCTTTGTGCATAATTTACTTCTGAGGTTTAGCAATACCATTCTCACTGATGAGCTATTGTGAGGTACTACCTTTATTGTCTTTGGACACCTGTATGTAATAGCAGTCACTAAGCACACATCCCCACATAAAAATCTAGAAATTCATCAAGTAATTTACATTTAGAAGTACAAAAGCAAATAATACGGTATATAATAAGGTCATGACTGACATTTAGTATTTCCTGCCTGTGACCAGCTGAATCAAAGCTGAAATCATGTAATTAGTAATTTTATCACAAACATAATACACTGGAGAATAGAGAAGTCACCCTTACTGTTTCAGTTTGCAGCCCTTTTTTAAAGGTATAGCAACAACGATGCTTTGAAAAATCCCTTAATAAAGTGGCAGTACATGACTGTAATGCAGAATTGGTTCTATGAGTAACCTGGAACTCCTGATCCATATTAAACTTGATCTGACTAATACCAGTTGTTGTTTTCATTGTTAACATCCCTCTGTGTATCACAGCATGCCCACTGGTCAACCGTTGGCTCACTGAATGCCAAGGCTGAAATGAGCTAATGAGACAACATCTTACACAGAAGAGCTCAAAACCTGGGTTTCAGATTCAAAAGCATTTGCAGTTGCTTAGCTAGGTATCTTTTCCCAGCATACGTTTACAATTTATTGTTTCCTTATTGTCTGGCACAGTACAATGGAGCCTTCTCCAGCAATAAAGTTTCTTGCTTGCTAGCATCAGATCCTTTTACTCCCTGGTACTCCTGTTCTACATTTGTTTAACCCATTTATGTAGACCTAGTGATTTCTGGAGTTTTTATGGCAACAGTTACACTGGATGCAGAGTATTTCACACATCATGGTGAATGTTATGAAAATATTTTATTTAATTAATTACTGCAATAAGAAGAGTGGCAACTAAACATTACACACAGACTTTATGTGAAGTGTTAAAGGTAAGGGTACTGGTATCACGTTTTTAATTTAGGTATTTCCATATTACATGCTGTTAAGGTGATGTCCATTCCATTGACATAACCCTCAAAGAGTAGTGAAAGCTCCAAGTACTGGGAAAATATTCACCAAGGAACATATGCTCCTCCAAAAGATAATGAATACTGTTCCAACATATATAGGTTTAATTTATTTGACTTCTAAAAAAAGAGAGGGTAAAAGGCCGAAAACCATGAATCCCCTTTCTTCCTCCTCCATTGCACTGGTTTCTATAGTAAGCCATGGAATGAGGAAAGCTGACATTTAGCAGAACTTTTATCAATATTCCCATGCATAAACTCTATTCTAGTCTTAATCAGTATGGAACACAGAACGAGATGGAAAATTATTTCTCCTCACATTAAATCTCTCAGAAAACAACAATTTACCACTATGAAAATTGTAGCTAGTACAGTTATTCAGATTTTCATTGAAGAAATATTTTAATAAAAGAGGGACCTATGTAATTACAGTAGCCAGAACTTTCAAATGTAGTTTAAATGACATTCTAAATTAAAATACCACACAATTTTCTCCTAGCATGACTAGTACAAAATTTTGCACTTTATTAATTGCAAAGATTTTTAAGCATCACTGTTGCTAAAAGTTAAAAAAAAATATTTTCCAGAACCAATTAAACTATGGAAAAAAATTTCCTAAGAAATTATTATGACAATTACATTCTTTAGTTCTAGATTATTTTTTTTAATTATTATTATTTTTAAAATCAGCTTTTAAGATTCTGAAATTTTTGCCTTAGAGAACTAGATTCCAGGCATCTTACACTCAATCAAAAATTATCAACTCAAAAAGTCTTGATGTTATAACACTGATCCTGATTGTAAATGCATTTCTGCAAGTTTCCTCCGCAGCTACTAGCCTCAAGAATAATACTTTTCTAGAAATACTAGAAAGCAAGAAACAGTAAAAAGATATATACAGGCAAATATTTTTAATAGTAGTACTTGTAGATAAGCAAAAAATAGTCATTGCTCCTATATAAATAATAACGCCAATTTCCAAAAGAATGTATAATCTAATACGCTACATCTCCAAATTACTCAAACGTTTAATTTTACATCATCAATAGTCTTAAGTAGGTAAGCAGATTTATTCATATAAAAAACGTGGATAAATGCTTACAGGACTAGGACCTGTCTAGATTAAATATAGAAATAATACATGAGAAAAGCAGATTTTACTGTTTGATATTTTCTTTCCTCACTTTTTTCCTCTTTTACCTGTTAGTTTTTGCTTAGTAGTTGAACGTACATATTCCACTTTTAGGTTGCTGGCTTGCCTATGGTCCTTACCACCATTTAGCACCTATTTCAATTTTACATATTTTTTTTCTTTTTTTTTTTTTTAAGTCATCAAACCAATATTCAGGACAAGATAGAATTTTAATCTGTGCCCCTTCACTCCAGCCAAGTTGACTAAGCAACATAGGAATAGATAAAAGAGAGCATGCTGGAATACAGTTTTATGGTGTACAGGAACAATGCAATGCGTTCAAAGGTCAGGCAACTACTCTGACAATCACTTTCATGACTATATATGGAAATTAGTCCTCAAGTAATCATACAGACTACCGGGTGTTATTACAGCAACCCATGCAAATGATAAGCCATAAGCACTTCTTTGATATCACATGAAACTACCTAGTACAGTTCAGAGGACCTCCATGCACCATCTTGGCTGCATTTCCTCTGACCACTGTATCAGCCTGTATAATGTTCATATTTTGCAGTTCATGAAGGCATCAAGGAACACACATGTGCATTTAAATGTCTTTACAATCACTTGTGCCTACCTGCAAAAGACAGCTGAAATTTAACGGCAGTCATGCTAACCACACGGGGAAACATCTCACATACATCCACAGAGTGGATGAGCCCCAAGAAGAACAGTAATTCTACCTCAGAATTAAACAACAACAGAGGGAATAAAAGTACAATTAACATGCTCTTGTGCTCTGGGACCTGCTGGTCCAAGGCAAAGTCACTCAGTCTCTTAAAATAAGTACACCGACCTGCAGAGGTGTGTGGTAAAGAAGCAATGAAAGCCAAAGAAGATAGAGGCCTGCTTGTGGAAGAATCGTGCAACTATAAAGTGAGAGGACTGCTCAAATCAAGGGGAAGTAATGTCAGCTTCAACAGAAATCTTGGTACTGCCACATACACTGGATTTGCTCTTCAAAAAGGGCAAGAAGGAGGACCCAGCGAACTACAGGCCGGTTAGTCTCACCTCTGTCTCTGGGAAGGTAATGGAGCGACTTGTTCTGGATGTCATCTCCAAACACATTGATAAACAGGAAGTTATTGGAAGTGGTCAGCATGGATTTACCAAGGGTAAATCATGCTTGACCAATCAGCCTTCTGTGATGTTATAACTGGTTGGCTGGATGAGGGGAGAGCAGTAGATGTCATCTACCTTGACTTCAGCAAGGCTTTCGACACTGTCTCCTATAACATACTCATCAGGAAGCTGAGGAAGTGTGGGCTAGATGAGGAGACAGCGAGGTGGATTGAGAGCTGGCTGTGTGACAGAACTTGGAGGGTTGTGATTAATGGAGCAGTGTCAAGTTGGAGGCCTGTAACCAGTGGTGTCCCCCAGGGGTCAATACTCGGTCCAATCTTGTTCAATATATTCATCAATGACCTGGATGAGGGGACAGAGTGTATCCTCAGCAAGTTCGCTGATGATACCAAACTGGGAGGGGTGGCTGACACTCCAGAGGGCCATGCTGCCACCCAGAGTGACCTGGACAGGCGGGAGTGCTGGGCAGAGAAGAACCTAAGGAGGTTCAACAAGAGCAAGTGTAGGTCCTGCACCTGGGGAGGAAGAATGCTAGGCACCAATATAGGTTAGGGGTGGACCTGCTGCAAAGCAGCTCTGACGAGAAGGATCTGGGGGTCCTGGCAGATAGGAAATTATCCAGGAGCCAGCAATGTGCCCTTGTTGCCAGGAAGACCAATGGAATCCTGGGCTGCATAGGGAAGAGTGTGGCCAGTAGGTCGAGGAAGGTCATTCTTCCCCCTCTACTCTGCACTGGTGAGGCCACAACTGGAATACCGGGTCCAGTTCTGGGCTCCCCAGCTCAAGCGGGACAGGGAACTACTGGAGAGAGTCCAGCGTAGGGCAACAAAGATGACTGGGGGATTGGAGCACCTCCCTTATGAGGAAAGGCTGAGAGAGCTGGGACTCTTTAGCCTGCAGAAGAGAAGGCTGAGGGGAGACCTTATTCTTGCTTACAAGTATCTAAAGGGTGGGTTGGAGGAAGATGGAGGCAGACTCTTTTCAGTGGCTCCCAGTGACAGGACGAGGGGCAACAGGCACAAGTTGGAACATAGGAAGTTCCATTCAAACACAAGAAAAAACTTTTTTACGGTGAGGGTGACAGAGCACTGGAACAGGCTGCCCAGGGAGGTTGTGGAGTCCCCTTCTCTGGAGATTTTCCAGACCCGCCTGGATGCAGTTCTGAGTAACATGCTCTAGGCACTCCTGCTTTAGCAGGGGAGTTGGACTAGATGATCTCTAGAGGTCCCTTCCAACTCTGAAAATTCCGTGATACTTAGCTTTATCTATCTGTATGAATTTCTGCCCGAGTTCTGTCTGCAAGCTACAAGCTCTGCACACCTTAGACTCATTTCACCAATATGAATTCTGCCTTGGAAGAGAAAATACAGAATGGTCTCAAGGCACACTGTTTTCATTAGCAGTGAGTCACTCTCTCCAGCTGGGTGATAATACACCTGCTCTTCCTCCTGAGAGTCAAGAGACATATAAGTATAAAATACTGGGATAAGGAAGAAACAAGGAGATGCGTTAAGAGTTTATCAAGCTGCTAATCGTGTGTTGAAGAAAAGCAAGGAACAAAGTCAGGTGTTTCAGTTGGTGTTTCTTTGGAGGGTTTGGGGAGTGCTAGGTTTTGTGAGTGCCCATAAAAAATGCTTTTATGGGGAGCATCTAGAAGACTTCTTATATCCTCACAGCACAATGAAGTTGTTATTATGGGCAGTCTTATAAGACCACAGTAGGAGGAATAACTTGATGATATGGTCAGAAGGCAGTAGACGGGGCTTTGCAACCCGGAAGGAAAAAAAAAGTCTCCTAACTTCACTCCCAGTGAGGGATTGGGAGCAGGAGATCTCTCTTTAGTGAATTGCTATAAGTACTTATTACAAAAAAAGAAAAAAGCCTGAATTACATGCTTGCTAAATGCTTAAAGAAACTGCACCACAAATTTATATAGTATTCCACCTATGACAAATGGAAGCACTTATACAATACCTATATTAATATGATCTCACTGTTGACTCAGGAGACTTCCAGGCAAAAGCACTTTTTTTTTTTTCCATTAATCATTTTGTGTGCCCCATTTATGCTTTATCACCACCACAAAAAAAAAGAATCATCCTATGATTCAATAAATTCATTGTATTTCTTAGGACTGAAAGCTAAAAAATATTATAGCCTGCTGAAACTCTCCTAAGAGCCCAACAGGTATCTTGCTGTCTTTCTTAAGTTTATTAGGGATAACACAGGAATTTTAACTCTACATCGAATTAGCAAGTAGGGCAATTTACATCTTTCTTAGTGTGATTGTTGTCTCAGGCTTGGAAGTTTACACTCAAAATGCTGTTTTCACAATGAATAGATTTTTTTTTTTCATTGAAATTGCACAGAGAATTTTGTGTTCAAAATAACACTGATAACAAACCCCAGACGTACTTGGTCTTCCTGGACCATTAAAGTTCTACTTAACAGAATGTGTGAAGCTACACGGTTTCTGCTTTCTCTCTAGGAATGACTCCTGAAAGACTAATATTTTATGAAATCAGCTAGTAGAAAACATTGCAATACATGTTGAAAAACAAACTAAGAAAAAAACCCAGTTACATTTTGTAAAGTTTCTCTAAGTATTCCAGGTCCTTCCCATGTTAGCAACCTTTGAAAGGTCAGCAGATTTTTTTTAATGAAATGGCATACCTATATTTTGTAGGACAAAAACAACCATCAACGAATGAAAAATTAGTAATAGCTTCCCCAAAAGCATCCATCTGAATTGAATCAGTAATTAAAATACACACATGCACCTACCTTATGGACTGTTTTACATGCAAGAGACATAGCCCTAGCACAGTGGAAACAGGCAACAGAACTAGAAGCCTCTGAGAGGATTTTATTTCAGCCCAGAAACAACACTAAGACGAAGTTCATGAACAAACGCAGAAAGAGCTATACCTCCCAATCAGAAAAACAAAGCTCAGACTTCAACTCCCCCCTCACACACACTCTCCCTGCTATTCCTACCTATACATAAACCCCCTTATTTTATCCTTTCGTACTCGGATGTCTTGCAGACTTGCTACACAGGTAGGGCGGGTCACGAGCTCCCGCTGCCCCGCGCAGCGCGGGCGGCTGCCAGCCCTCACCGCCGCTCTGCCCCGGCGCGGCGCGGAGCGCTCCGCACGCCGCAGGACGCTGAACCGGCCTTTCGGGTGCTTTCTCAAAACCTTCGGCAATTCACGCATTTAAACGCGCTCGCCCCCTCAAATAAACATAAACAGAAAGCAACGTACGCTAAAAGTTTAAAACAAACAAACAAACAAACAAAAAAACATAGTAACGGCAGTACTTTAAATGTTAAGTACGCTCCTCACCGCTACCTACAGAGAGGAGCGCCAAACCGCACCTGCCACAACGCGCCCTCCCGCCAGCTAAGCTTGCCGCTTTCACCCTCCTCCCCGCGGACAGGCTGAAGGGGTGACACGGAGAACCAGCCGCTGCCACCTGCCTCGCTTCCTCCCTACCTGCCCGCCGGCCGCCGCCTCCCGGAGTGCCGCGCCGCCCGCCGGGGCCCGCCGCCACCTGCCAGCCCCTGGGCGGGGCGGGCGGACGGGCACCTCCGGCGGCCAATGACAGGGCGGCAGGGGTGGCCCGAGGCGGGAGTCGCCTGGGGTCGCTCTCTGCGGCCCGAGGGACTCGTCTCACGCTGACAGAGGTCGAGGCCGCCAAGGCCGGGGCTGCTCCCTGCCACCCTGAGGGGAGTGCCGCCGCGGCCGGCCCGGCGCGGCAGGGAGCTGCGGGGAGCGCTCTAGCGGGAGTTTCGCAGCCAGCACCCAGGTTTCCTCCTCGCCGCCCCTCAGACCGGGGCCGTTCCCCTCCCCCTCGTTTTCAGCCACTCTCAAGACTGCGGCTCTTCCCTCCCCCGCTGTGCCCTGCGAGTCCCCTGGAGCCGCAGTCCGTGCTCCGCCGAGCCGCCCGTCGTGGCCGGGCTCCGGCTGGCGCTCCCGGCTGCTCCTCAGTGCCCGTGCCGGGAAAAGGCCGCGGCTCGACGGAGAGCTCTCGGCCCCTGCTCGGTTGTTACCTGTCTGTGCATTGCACCGAGGAGGAGAGCCCTGCTGGGGCGGCGAGGTCCCCGTGGGCGGCCATTAGAAACCGGGCACTGAGCCGCCGCGGCCGCGCTCTCCTCTGGTAGCGAAGTGGTTAAACTTCGGCGGCGGCGCAGAGCCGCGCGTTGGACGGCGGAGGAGTTTTGGGTCCTGCCGGACGCCGTCACGCAGTTCCCGCCTCGGCGGCGCGCGGCCCGTTTCAAAGCGGGAGCCATGGCTGAGCAGGGCCTGGAGATGGCCTCCATGATCCCGGCGCTGCGGGAGTTGGCTAGGTAGGACGGACCCAGCCCGTGTGGGGAAGGGGGTGTGGGGTGGTAAGCGTGGCTGGCCTCGGCATCGGTGTGTGGCGTGGGGAGGTGGAAAAGTAGGTTCCTTCCCCACCGCTGTGCGAGGTCTCCCGGGGCTGGGCCTGTGCCCACCCCTTATCCTGGTCGCTTTCTCCTCCCGCTGCCTGCCAGGGTTGCTCCCTCTCTCACGGGTGGTGCTGGTAGAACCTGACGGGAGAGGCATGTTGGCCTGCATAGTACCCCGCGTCCCTTGTGTTTGTAGCGTGGTTTCACTGAGCATTAAACGACCTTGAAAATGTTTGGCTGTAAAGTTTTGATGGCAGCATCAAGATTGCAGCTTTGTGGTAGGTGGCTCGTTGACATGGAGGTACAATTGTATGTTGAAGATTTGACCTGGCAAGAGCTAGTTGCCATCTTCATCACCTGAGGAGTTGCTATTGGTACCTCTAACGCAGGGTATTGGTAGCTAATCAGTTCAATCGTTTTGGTTAATTGCAAAAGTGGAGCGAGTTCTTAGTCTTATCTTTTTCTGCATCAAAGCTGGTTTGCTGCTTGGTAGTAGCGTGTGGATATATCCCTTAATCTGCCAGGTGTGGATTTAATATATATCAAACATAATTGCATAACAAAATTAAATTATCTTCAGCACTTCATGAAACTTTTCAATTCTGAAGAATAAGGAGAAAGAGGAACAGGCAATATGCTGGTTGCTAAAACAAGGAATCAATTTGTATTTCTTTTTGAAAACTTCTAGAAGAAAAAAAATCAGTGTTTAACATTGTATTGTTGAGATAGACTTCAAATAATTATTTTATATTTTAAAATGGATAATGTCAAAATATTGTACTTTTAATTTTAGTGCTAGTCCAGAAGAATACAATACAGTTGTGCAGAAACCAAGACAAATACTCTGCCAGTTTATTGACAGAATTCTTACAGATGTAGATGTTGGTAAGTATTACATCTCTATCTTTTAAAATGATTATTTGCTTTATGCTTTAAGTAATTCCTGCCAAAAAAAAGTTACAGCTGTCATTTCAACAAAGATTTAGTAGTTGAATTCATTACCATTTATGACTTACTTTTTAATAATTTCCACGATGAAGTATTTGCTGTTATGACGTGAAGTAACTTCAGACAAAAAAAAAAAGGGGGAGGGAATGCAGTGCAGGGTTGTATGAATATAAATGCTTGCAACATGGAAAATCAGGTGTGTCATGTAATGTGATTGTTCATTGAGCAAGTCTTAATACAGGGTGTTTCAGAATTGAAATACTTTGATGTAAACAGCTTTATTTTAAATTTTAGAATTCTAACAAAGCCTTATTTTAGTACTCCTTAAATCATGTTAAGGTTCCAATTATTACAGTACTTTAACAACATTTTGGTAATGATGAAATCCATATACTACAAAATTATCATATGTAGTTATCTGTAAATTTGCATCAAGGAGAATCGCAGTATGGGTAAGTTACTGTTTCCAAGCTATATTTTCATGTAGCTGTTGCAGTAAGACTGATGTTTTGTCTAGTGAATTGATCAATTTAAGTATCATACCTATGTTACTCTCCAGATGATATGTTTGTTAATTCTATTATAGTCCTGAAAGGGAAAGCTATAAAATAAAAACAAAAATCCATTCTGCTTTAGATACTACTTTTGAATACATAACTGTTGTATTTTATTATTACCATGTAACTTTTCTGGTTAATTGCAATCTGGATCTGAGATAGTTTCCTTCTTATGCTAACTAACCACAAGGAAATTGTATAAATCCAATGTGATTCACATGTGTTTCAATGGAGCTATACAGCAGCATTAGATATGTTTAGTATTTTGCTAAACTTTCTGATTCAGTAAGCTGAACTTACCATTTACTTCTATTTCTTGGAGATGTAAAACATTTCTTAGAGCTTTTTTCTACCTGGATCATAAACCTAGGGAAAATTGTGTGATTAAAAATTAAAATGTTAACTATTTGCTATTCTTTACTCATGAAACAGTTGGATATAATACTAACTAAATGTCAATGCATGTAGTGTTAATGAATAATATTTAAGCTGAGTAATTTATATTTTTCTTCATGCAGTTTGGTGTCACACAGCAGGTTTATAATATGCGTAAAATTATTATCATGGATTAATAAAGCACACTCCCAATTGCTAATTATACAGTTTTAATACTACATTGTAGTATATTATATAATAAATTTCTTCTTTCTCTTTAGGTGTGAACAAAATTTGTGAAGTTGATTTATTGCAATGCTAATTCAGAAATGTGTCTCCTTTTCTTTTAAAGTTGCGTTGGAACTGATTAAGAAATCAGATTCACAGCCAAGTTCTGTAATGTTGCTTGATTTTATTCAACATATCATGAAATCTTCCCCGCTTATGTTTGTAAACGTGGATGGAAATCAGGAGGAAACCGAATGCAGTTGCATTGGTGAGTTTGTTGAAAATGTTTATGTTGAAGCTTGATATTTCCAGGATTTAAATTTTCTGACAAATTTTTTCCTATTTTTTGGTAAGATCTGCTGAAGAAATGTCCCAGTGAAGGCTCTCTGTTTACTAAGCCTATGTGCATTTATCTCAAGGAGTTTTCTTCTGTTTTACTGATAAGCAACCTGCTCTCAAGGACGTGCTTATAATAGGAGATTTTGGGTTTTATCTTAATAATTTTCTGTTTGCTGTTTCTTTTTTATTGTCCTAGAGTTTAGTAACTGGATCATAACAAGGCTTCTCCGAATTGCTGCAACTCCAAACTGCAACACGTTGCACAAGAACATCTGTGACGTCATTTGCTCTTTACTTTTTCTGTTTAAAATGAAGAGTTGCCCCATTTTTGAAGTACTAACAAAAGATTTGCTACAGCTTTTCCAAGACTTAATCTTCCTGCATGAGAGAGATGCACGAAAGCATCTCAGGGGAGATGTACTGGTCTGGCCAGTGACTGTAAAGAGATTTTCAAGCAATACAAGTGACAATGTGGGATATTTAAGATTGGCACCATTACAGCTGATGGGTATGCCCAACGTAGAGTGTTTGGAAGTTATATTAGTGTCTATTCTGACAGATATTGTTGCAGATGTGTTTTTTGTAAGACAAGATATTATTCTCTGGGGGATAGGCTGCTCCCTGTTGGAGTACGGCAGTCCAAAAGTTAAAGCTTTGGCAATAAAGTTTTTAGTAAAATTAATTCATTTAGGAGGACCTCCAGAACAGTTGGCCAGTGTTTTCTTCACAGTCTTTTTTGGAATTCTACAGTTAGCACTTGAAATGGATACTGAAGAATCCGAACTCTTTGGAGAACCATTCTTACTGTTGGTGAGGACATTGTTGCCTTTTGAAGCAGATTCTTACAAAAATGTTGAACCTGTCTACCTGAATATGCTACTAGAGAAGCTCTGTGCATTGTTTGAAGGTGATGTGTTTAGGTATCTTCAGTCTGAAAAGCTGAAAGCTGCTTTTTGCCATTTACTGCAATATTTTCTGGAGTTTGTTCCAACTGGCTATGAATCTGCCTCACAAGTAAGAAAAGTCCGTATCAGTACCATATGTGGAATTTTTGTGAATGTGCTTGGAACTCAGGAAGAACAAGAGGTAGGTTAATTTTAAAAGCTGTATTTGTCATGTGAATAGATAATGTACAGAAACCTACATCTGTGCAAAGAAGAAAATCTAGAAAATACTATTTTTAGTTGCATAATTAGATTGATACTCATTGTTTCTCAGCTGTTTCACATATTTGTAGAAGTCTGAGTTCTTTAGCTAGTTGGATGTAGCTGGGCCTTATGTTTTCCAGATGTATTAAACTATTGACAAGCTATGCAGGCATAAGCATCTGTCTGTAATCATGGTGTAAAATGGGGGTAAGTCACAGTGTATGCCCATATAAGGGCAGCTTTACAAGTCATTTCCCTTCATCTGAGCTGCTATTACTTTCTAACCATATGCTTTTAGTCGTATATTTTGGGGATAGGCAGATAGAAAGGTTTGAATTAAAATAGAATCATAGAATAGTTTGGGTTGGAAGGGACCTTTAAAGATCATCTAGTTCACACACTCCCTGCCCCCCACCCCCCCAGTGAGCAGGGACATCTTCGACTAGATCAGGTTGCTCAGAGCCCTGTTCAACCTGATCTTGAATGTTCCCAGGGATGGGGTATCTACCACCTCTCTGGGCAACCTGTGCCAGTGTTTCACCATGCTCATTGTAAAAAATTTCTGCCATATCTCCAATCTAAATCTACTCTCTTTTAGTTTAAAACCATAATGAGGTGTTGATATGCTGAGTGTTCCCTCTACCCCATACATCCACTTGTGTATCATATGTATTGTCTCTTAAACTTAGTGTGTCTGTCTTGCTGGCTTTGGAAGCAAGGTGTTATGGCAAGAACTGGGAAACAGCTGTACAAGCTGGTAGGAATGCAAGAAACTGCATTGTCTGTGAGAGTTTTCATCTTGTAATTAAGATTTTTGAACAGAAAGGGTTTTAAGAACATTGTTACCATAATGTTTTGAATTTTTATATTTTAAGTCAGAAGCAATAATATCATGTCTCTGAGAGGTAAGGCATTATATGCATCATGGTACCTCTGTTGTTTTTCCATTCCAGTATCTGGTGAGTCCACTTTATACAGCATTAGAAACACAAACGGAAGAAATCTTTCAGGAGCTTCGTCAGAAACAGCTAGATACTTCCGATACTGATGGGTGGAGCAGCAGCAGTGATGAAGTTCCAGAGAAAAAACGACGACTAAGCCTACCAACAAAGCATCCAAAGAAATTACCTACACCAGTAATGTATGACACTTATTCAATAACTACTTTTATAGTAATTTGGCTAGTGAATAATAACAAATGACAGTTTTTTGAGGCAGTTTCTCATAACAGCCACATTGAAAGATCTTCTGGGAAAAGATCTAAATGATATTTTGAAGGGTCGGAATCTACAGATGATTTCTAAGTCAAACTTTAGTTGAAGAGACTGTATTTTTAATATGTTCAGTGCAAATTATTTTCATTTTTGCACACTGAAAACAGAGAAGCTGACAGAATACATACAGAACAACAGAATTATATATGTGGCTATGCTGTTGCACTGGACGTGCTTAAAGCAGGTCTAGTTAAGTCAGATTGTTCTCGGATGAACAAAGCTATTTCTTTCAGCCTCTGCCTGTGCTGTGCTTCAGCTTCCTGATTATCTTGGACTTACTCCAGCATGTTGATCTCTTTCTTGTATTTAGGCACTCAAAACTGGCTCCAGCATGCTGTACTGCAAGTGTGGGCTCATGATCAGCCTTCACTCTTGATAGTACAGCCCAGTATGTAGTTGGCCTTCTTTGCAACAAGGTCACACTGCTCTTATATTCAACTTTTCTGCAAGTCCATTGGGTTGTTTTTTCCAAAGCTGCTTGCTAGCTAGTCAGCCCTCAGCCTGTTCTGTTGCATGGAGTTTTTTTGTGCCAGGTGCAGGACTTTTCATATGTCTCTGTTGACCTTCATGAGGTTCTTGTCAGCCTAGTTTTCCAGCCAGTTGAGGTCCTTTGAATAAGCAGCATTCTTTTTATTCACAGAGCTACCTGTCTCATCGTAGAAAGGAATCAAATTAGTCTGGCCTTAGTAAATACATGCTAGCTGTTCCCAGTTACCTTCTTGTCCCTTATGTGGCTAGAAATGAGTTTAAGAAAGACTTTTTTCCATGACCTTCCCAGGGACTGCAGTTAAGCTGCCAGACCTATAGTTCCTTGAATTGTCTTTTTTGCCTTTCTTGAAGATGGGTGTAACGTTTGCCTTTTTGTAGTCATCAGGAACCACTGGTCGCCATGACTTCCCAAGGATTGTAGAGTTACACCTTTATAGCCTTTCAGATAAGTCTGATTTTCATCATACTTGACTTCAGAGTTAGTATCTTGTTCACCCAAATAGCATGTTTAAGCTAAAGCTTTGTTTGGATTTTCCTAATCCTGTATCCAACATGAATTAACTCTAGTTTTGCTATGATGATTTATCTTTTCTTAAAAAAAAAAAAAGTATGTGTTGGAAAATAATTAATATGGTCAAATTACAGACTTAGTCCCGTAAATATGGAATTGAAGAGCACTCTATGGAATGCCATCACAAAGAAAGCTGCATCCTTAATACTTATCCTTGAGAAAGACATTCTATCAGCAGACATTCTTCAGACTGTAGAAGGGATTGCTGTAATTCTGCGACTAGCTGCTTTGTGCATAGTTCATTGTTCGCCCCCAACAAAGTCTACCAGGTAAAGGTACCAAGGTGAAACCGTGAAATCAATAGTTTCTTGTAACTTATTATGATTTGTGTGGATTACTTTAATGCTTGCCCATGTATCAGGACAAGTATGGTATAAGTGCTGTATGTTTTGAAGAAGTACATTTTCATAGTAACTCTGCTTACAAACAATACAATATTAAATGTTTATAGTCTGTTGCATTGATCATATGACTTCTATTTTAACAGTATAGATCATAAAGTAACTCATCCATGTAACTCCGACACATATAAGAATATTCCGAGCTCCTCAGATTCAGTGGTGAATATACAGTTCACGTGGATTTCCTCTGATTTTATCACAAGAGTAGTAAAAGCCTGCAGAAACCTGTTAGAGGCTGCTACGCAGGTTGTTAACCTAGAACAAGTGATTGACAGAATAGTCAAAATCTTTGATGCTTTGCTGTATGCACAAGGTGAGAAATCCTTTAAACTAGCATGTCTTTTATTGGATTTGTAAATTAGGAATGCATCTGGCTAAGTTGGTCTGCTATGGTAGAGGTACTGAAATTATGGATCTTGTGTTAGAACTCCAATTCCTGTACAAAAAGGGTTAAATAAAAAAAAAAAAGCATTCTTTATTTAAAAAGCTTCCTTTGGATTCCTTTTTGAACATGATTAAATAGTTTTTGTCTGTACTTCTGTTGATTTTTATCTGAACAAGAGACTACATGGGGATAGTGAATATGCATAAGAACGAAATGAACTTTTAGCAGTTTTCTTTTTAAAACACATAGAGGCAGCATGCCTTACTTTCTCGGTTTCACTCAAAGATTTCAAAGCTTCTGACCAGCTTCAGCAAATGTGGCACGCAGGAAATGTACTAAAAATATTAAGTACTTGAATGTTTCTTTTTAAAGAAGCTAGTAGGATGGAGGACAGACTTTACTAAAATTAAAGTGTTAGGAGTTCAGCTTGCTAGCCATCCCAAAGTCCACCTGAGAGTCTTCATACAAATCCAGAGATACCGAAGTTGTATTCATTGTGCTGCTCATGTATTACATGCTGTCAATTATTTAATGAAATTTTTCAGGTATTTTGATGTAGCACTACATCATATGTTATTATATGTCTAAAATGTAGGATATCAACAGGTGGGAATAGTGATACTAATCTTTGTCAATAGAAAAAAATAATATTTTGTAGCAAATAAAGTACATAAGATGTGCATCTGTTTTATAAACTATACAGAGCTGTAAAAGTATCAGGGTTTTTGTTGATTTCTTGTGGTTTTTTTCCCCCTAGTGAAAATTCCACTGAGTGATCAGATTCTTGATAACTTATGTGGATTGCTGTCTCTGCCCTGGATTTACAGCCATCCTGA
Organism: Burhinus oedicnemus; assembly: GCA_008921705.1. Taxonomy (NCBI): domain Eukaryota; kingdom Metazoa; phylum Chordata; class Aves; order Charadriiformes; family Burhinidae; genus Burhinus; species Burhinus oedicnemus. The sequence continues at coordinate 2,197,525 of VFFE01007128.1, read as the reverse complement.
TAATTCTTCTTTTAAGCCATGTGCTTTTGGGTTTGATCCTGTAGTTTTGAGTGAAAAAACTGCACAGAGTTTCTGTAAGTATGTTGAAGTATATAAAACCTAATATCTCTCTGGAATTATTGTTCTAAAGTAAAAATTATTTTCTTTGCCCTCTTATGATGATTGGTAATATTCAAAGTTTAGATCAAGTAATTATCTGCTTTATTTTGTTTTTTCTCTTTAGCACCCCAAACTCAGTCACACTGTATATTCCTTCTGTCTCTCCTCCCAAGAAACATTCGTCTGGATTGGAGAAAATCCATTTATCATTGGGCACTACAAAGTCCCCATGAAGTAATTCGGGCTACTTGTGTTAAAGGATTCTCTCTCCTGCTTCATCCATCAAGTGTGCAGACCTGCAGTATGATTCCCAAAGCTCTTTTGTATGTATTAATGCTGCCTTTCTGTCTCCATGTAAGAAGGGAAGAGGACACATAAGAAACGTAGTATAAGCACCAAAATAAATATTTATTTCTGTTTCATCCAGAATTTGCTAGATCTTATTTTCAGAAAACGTAAGATATCAGCAGGATAGGTGTGACAATGTCTGTATGATAGAATAGGGTTCGCTTACCATGTCAGTTACAAGTTACTTCACTAGTTGATGACCCCATTTCTAATTAACAAATTTAAACTAGGAGGGGAAATGAGATATCTTTGTCAGTTAAATATAAGTGATCTTTGCTCATATGTCCCTTAAAATCTTTCCAGTTTCTCTGCATTTTGTGTATGTGTCTTGGTGTCTTCTGTCCTATTGTTTCTAGTCTTCAGTTTCTTTATAACATGCCAGACTCACCATGCCCAATGCTGCTTCAAACCTTTAATAGAACTTGAGGATAATCTGAAAAGAAAAAAGATAATTTACTGAGACAGATCTTTAAATTGTCCTAATAGTGCTTCCAGTGTAGTTGGAGAATTCTGACAATGTAGAACTACAAATTTCTAGGTAAGTGATCTATTAAAATGGTTTCATTTTTGTTTCCATTTCAGAAATCAAATCAAAGATGAGTCTGAGCTAGTCAAGGAGGCTTGTGCTGCTATAATTGGGAAACTGTCTTGCTGTCTTTCTGGTACATTCAGTGTACAACCTTCCTTAGCAGACTCTGCTATTAAGCATGTTACTTACGATATTTTATGTAGCAGCCTTACTGTGACTTCTGCTCATGAAAACACTTGTTCTGTGCAAGCCTGTGTTTTCAAGCCATTTCTTATTCTCCTCGAGAACAAAGTATCCAGTTCAGTAAAGCTAGGTATGTGACTTTAACTTTATTAACATTTTGCACTTCTGTATGAGGTACTAAGTCGCTACTTCTATAACTTTCTCTATTCCTTTTTTTTTTCCTCTATTTTTTTTTTTTTATAGCTATAAAGGTGTTTGAAATGTTGTATTTCAGTTGATATCACTGCTGATGTTTGATGTTGTCATTGATACTCTTTTTAAACTACCTTGGCATAGTTTTGGTCTATGGCTATATCTAGAAATGTAATACTTGATAAAATCTGAATTTAAATAGCTTGTCTGGTTTGACAATATTTACTTGTTTGATAAAAAAACATAGTGTGCTTTATGGCTTACTTGCATCACTGTTTTGTGCACTTCAATACATCTTTAAAAAGCATTAAAAACATATTTTGCTTTCCTCCTCCAACCCATGCTGCCCAGCATTTATAGAAAATATACCTCATCTTTGCAAACACGTGGATTTTAACACTGATGAGTCCAGTGTGAAGGTTCTTGTTGAGTCTTTATTAAATCTAATGGAAGATCCAGACAAAGATGTAAGAGTGGCTTTCAGTGACTGCATAAAGAACATACTAGAATCCTTAGGCTCTGAAGAAGGATTCATAAAAGAGGTGAATTCATATTTATTTTGGGTTGTTTTTCCTAACTTACTATGTTTTTTGTTTCACTGGTGTCAAACACTTTTTTTTGTTTTCTTTTCATGTATTCCAGCTGTTTGTTTCAAGAATGAAAGAAGCCTATACAAATGCCAAAATATCAAGAAATAATGAACTTAAAGATACCTTGATTCTCACAACAGGAGATATTGGAAGGTATTTTTAATAGTGTCTGGCAAATTGCAAAGTAGGGTCAGTTTGTGATACAAAGTAACTTTTTGTTCAAGTGTAAATGTAAGATTAAATTACTTATTTTGAGGTTAGGCTTTGACCAGAGTCCTTTGCAACTGTTTTAAGCTATTGATTCATATGGAATGTTGCTCATTTACTTCTGCCCTGTCATAGGAAGTGCAGGTAAGCTATGCAAATACAATGATGAGTCATTTTGCGTTATGGTCATTTTATATTCTTAAGCCATTTTATTAATGCAATGATTCTTGTTTTCTTTTTAATTCTTTTTCTTCTGCTTTCTTTGTAAGGGCATCAAAAGGAGATTTGGTACGATTTGCCCTCTTGCATTTGCTACACTGTTTGTTGTCCAAGTCAGCTTCTGTGGCTGGAGCAGCATACACAGAAATTCGATCCCTGGCGGCAGCTAAGTCCATAAAACTGCAAGCTTTTTTCAGTCAGTACAAGAAGCCTATATGTCAGGTAAAAAAAAAAGAGTTGGTCGTTTAGAAAGACATACGTTTAGGTTCTTTTTGTGTATTTTGAAAATCATATTAAAAGTAAAAATTACAGTATTTTACAAGGTGAAATCTCATCGGATAAGAGAGACAATTTAAAAAACAAAACAAAAGAACCCCCACAAACATTCAGAAGGAATGGGAAATCTTTGACTTTTGTGATCTTCTCCCCCCAACAGTATTGCTTTTCTTTTTTATTCCCTAGATGCTGAAACATGCTGAAACAGAGGAACTATATAGTTTCTTTCATTGTGTGGTACCATTGCCACAGGAGGCTATGATTTAAAATTGGAATTGAAGTCAATGTTTTATAGGCATAATACTGACATGATTGATTTGTTCTTTTGTTATACCCATTACCTAAAGACAGAAGTTCTGTTTAAAAGAAAATTATCAAAAGCAGATTCTTCTAATTTTGAATTTTTTTTTTTAATAATGCAATGTCTGAATCCAGGGTTGCAAAATGAAATCAAGTGGATGATAATCCAGCTCTATCACAAAGTAATAATCATAGATCTGTGTGCAGTAAATGAGAAAGAAAAACAGATGCATAGAAAGAGGAGTGAAACTCTTGTGTTTATTTTTAGGGAGCAAAAAAGGGGAAAATAATACCAAATTTCTTCATGCTTAGTTTCTAGTGGAATCCCTGCACTCCAGCCAGATGGCAGTACTGAGTGCTCCATGCCAGGGAAATGAGCTACAGAAACAAACAGCTGCTCACCAGAGAGAAATGGCTCTGGACATGTTATCTGAGATCGCCAATGTATTTGATTTTCCAGATTTAAATCGCTTTCTCTCAGTAAGTTGGTCTTACTTTTGGTCTTGCTTTTTTGTTTTGGTTTGTTTTTTTGTTTTTGTGTGTGCTTGTGGATTTCTATTTTAGTCCACAATTTTTCAGTGAAGGTCACAGATCTGATTTTTTTTTTTTTTTTTCCTCTAGTAGTTGTTGTTTGTTGTAATACAGAATACTTTAGGATTGCTGCAACTGGGAGCTCAAATACAGAGAAACAGTTTTATCAAGTTATAGTGATAGCTACAGTGCTAATTCAAGTATGACAGATGATGAAGTAACTAAAGTCATTGAGTATATCTATATTAATGATTTGGTGCCCTTGGAGGGGTGCTTTGTAAGCATGCGATTTTTTGCATGGTCTCTGCTTTCTTGTTTCAAGTGAAGAAAGCTCTTGTTCTGTGGATAGATCTGTTTTTGATCTGGTTAGATATCTGTTTTACTTGAAGCCCAAGTAGCTTCATACTCAGAGTTTGCTTGTTGGTAGATGGGAAGTGCAAAACCATTAAGTAAGCAGTGTTCTAGTTGACTGGTAGGTTGGTGGAGTGTTGCGTGTGGGTGTGTTGGCTTGTTTTTGTATGTGGATGTGTTGTTTTTTTGTTGTGTGTCTTGTTTGTTGAGTTTTTTTCGTTTAAGATTTCCTTTTGTGGAGAATCTAGATGGATACAGAAAATGCTAGCTCACTTATTGTTTGCGTATTTCTCAGTATTGATTAGATGAAGCACCTCCTTAAGTAATTATTTTTATTTTCTCTGCATTTTTACTAGGTATTTCCATCTTATTGAAGTTCTTCTTTATCCATACCTTTGGTCATATGTATGACCAGAGATGTGTGGTGGTGTACTGACACAAATGGAACAAAGCCGAACCCTGGGTTTTTGGAGGGGTGGGTTGTTTGTTTGCTTTTTCTATTAAGTGTTGTTTTTAATTTACCAGCGGACCCTACAAGTTTTGCTTCCTGACCTTGCAGCCAAGGCTAGTCCTGCAGCCTCCACACTTATTCGAACCATAGCAAAACAGTTGAATGTAAACCGAAGAGAGATTTTAATCAATAACTTCAAATACATCTTCTCTCATCTGGTCTGTTCCTGCTCCAAGGATGAGCTTGAGCGGGCGCTTCATTACCTCAAGGTAAATTGTATTATATATGCAGATTAGGAGCAACAACTGATGAATAGTGAGCTTTCTGCTCTATTTAAGTTAAGGTATTGCAAAGCATAGGTGGGGAGATTATATATGCAGAAGTTTTATTCTTCTTGTTATTTGTAATCTGTTCTGTTGGCTCTCAGGAACTGTTGTAAGATACTTTGCAAACTTAAAAACTCTGAAACTTGGTTAATCTAACACTGAGCTGATTGGAAGCTTTTTCTTTGATTTCTGTAGTAAATCAAACAGAGTCTGATGCCTTCTGTCTCTGTGTGCTAGTTTCATTGTGATGAAATGAAGACTTGGTTTCTGTTTGCTATTTGATTATAGAATGAGACCGAGATAGAACTGGGCAGCTTGCTGAGACAGGACTATCAAGGACTGCATAATGAATTATTGCTGCGTATAGGAGAACACTATCAACAAGTTTTCAATGGTTTATCAATATTAGCTTCATTTGCATCTCATGATGATCCCTATCAGGGACCTAGAGAAATAACATCACCTGAGCAAATGGTAAGGATGTCAAAATATTCATGTTCAGTTTTGTTCAATGATTTTTTCTTCTCCAGTCTGAGAGTGAAGACAATTTGACATTCTCTGAACATCACTTATTTGAGGCAAAAAGTGGAGGAAAGTCTGGCATTTCATATTAAGTGTTCCTGTAATAGGGAGATAAATACTGAGTATGCATTAAAAAAAACCCAAACCAAAACAACCAACCAAACAACAAAAAAAAACCCCAAAACACAAAAAAAAAACCCAAACAAGCAAGCACCACCCCACACCACCACCACCCCCAAACTGCAAAGTCTCACCCAAACAAAACAACCCACAGCTGAATAGGGATGTCTTTCATTAACACATATTTCTTAAGGAGCAATGTATGTATTCGAGCTGCTTCTCATTTGCCTTTAGATTTAGCGTTTCATACTTGCTTTTTAATTTCTTGAGCTTAGGAATGTGTTAATAGTAAGATTATTTGAGTTTTTTAATTTTTTTTTTTTTTTCCCTTCTCCCCTTCCTCACCAGGCTGATTATCTGCAACCTAAATTGCTTGGTATCTTGGCTTTTTTTAACATGCAGTTACTGAGTTCCAGTGTTGGTATTGAGGATAAAAAAATGGTATGTAAACTTAATTTTGAATATTAAAATGAAGATAAGCAAGGGCTATTTTAATATTCCAGACTTACTTACGTGATTGTGCAACTGTTGTTGAAGTCTCAAAGATACTAAGGCTCTGACATGAAAACTGATGGTCTCACTGTGGGTAGGACTTCTGTGTAAGCTCATAAGTTTTTGGTTTGTTTTTTTAATGGTCACCTAATGTACATATTTCAGTCAGACATGGTCTATGTAACAAGTCAGTCAACCAGTAATTATAGAGGAATCTAAGTGTATGTTTTATGTGTGTGAAAGAAACAAAGTGGAAGATGAGGGAATATGGGAGAAAAGTGGAGTTACTGCAGGGAACAGGGTTATAAGGGCACACAGCTAAAGAAAATAAGATGCAAATCCAAGAGAAACTGGGCTTTATTTGTTTTGCTTCTCACAGAACAGCTCCTTTCACCTTTACAGTAGAAAGCATTTAGAGAGAGCTCACAACTTGAGTCAAAATCTGAAAATTCGGCTCTGTTGAGGCAGTGCTTCTAGCCACAAGAGAGGTCTTTTAGCCAACTCACAGAGGTAGCGCAGATGATTTCTGTAGGGAATTTTTCAGTGCTAGAGTGCATATAACCTTTCCATTGATGGACTGCATTTTCTTTGGTGTTCTTTCAAGCTTTTTGTGTCTTAGATATTCATGTTGAGATGCTCTCATTTTCATAGCTTTATGTCTTCATGTTTCTGAATTTCTTACTTTGTATAGCATTTCTTCTGCTACACCTGCTATTGTGTCTATCTCTTCTTGTTCTGTTGTTTGTTCTTGGTGAGCTTCCCCTTGCATGACCTTTCCTCAAGCTCAGGTTTCTTCCCATGTCACTGATCTGTCATGCTGGACGTTGTACTACCTTGTTTGGTACAGTGTTACTGTGGCTGAAATATCTCCTGCTTTTTCTGCATCTCAGTATTTCTCTTCTATCTTTTATCAGTCCCATTGACAACTGAGCTATTACCTGTTCCCCGAAGCTAACCAATCACTTTTGCCAAAAGTTGTATGTCAGTTCTGTTGTTGGTGTGTTCTTGTTTTGTAGGGTTTTTTAATGCAAGTTTGTTTCTCTCTATTTCCAAAACCTGCCCTTTTCAGCTTCCAAAACTTTAGCTGTATAGTCAATCATGTCTCTAACCCCCAAATTCCTTACTGAAACATCAAACTGAATTTGATGTCTTGTAGGGTATGACTTCTTAAGCCAGGGTAGCCTGATTTTATTAGAAAATACGGCTTCTATATGTTTTACTGAGTATTGAATACCCTAAAATTACTTTTCTTTATGTCTAGGCTTTAAACAGTCTCATGTCTTTAATGAAGCTAATGGGTCCCAAACACATCAGTTCAGTAAGAGTGAAGATGATGACTACACTGAGAACAGCTCTAAGATACAAAGATGACTTTCCAGAACTGTGTTGCAGGTGAACTGATAGCACACCCAAACAGTGACGTACCTACCATTTCTGTCCTTGAGTACACTGGGGTTTTTTGTAGTCAATAATCTAAACCACAGAGCTGAAATAACTTAAAATGCTTCTCATGACTCACCTAAAATTTCTTTATGCAGAGAAGAATCATTGATTACTATTGTTTTGTTGTCTTTTCTTGTTTAGAGCCTGGGATTGTTTTGTTCGAAGTCTGGACCATTTGTACCTTGGCTCCTTGCTTAGTCATGTGATAGTAGCATTACTGCCCCTTATACATATCCAGCCAAAGGAAACTACAGCAGTATTTTACTTTCTCATAGTTGAGAACAGGTACCGTACAAAATATTTTCAGTTCTATGGATTAAATCCTGTAATAGAAATGGGCATAACCCTATATTAAAGTTGTCCAGCACTGAGATGGGAAAACTTGTTTTTCAGCAAAATAGTATGTTATTCTAGAAAATGTGCACTTCTATAAATTATATCTTGATTACTTTTGTTGGATTTTCATTTTTCTTGCACTGTATCATAGCAACAGTATTCAAATAAAAGGTGACAACAGGAATAATAAGGCTCTTGTAGAAGGCCACAGTAGCAAAACTGAAAGAGATTCCTTCGTGGTAGGAACACAGAATTCTTTTTTTGATTGTATGTTTTCTTTTCTTATGAGGAAAACTGGAAATGCATTCGCATCAAATGGGATTACTCTCACCCTTTGGCCAGTGTCCAAAATAAGGAGGGCCAAACCTGGTAGAGGTGAATGGCAACTCTGAAAGTTTTGGAAAAAACTGTCTTTAAAAGAGAAAGTAATTTAAAGTATAGAGGAATAGCTGTGGCTTAGTTGAGTAACAAGAGAAACAAATTGTTTTGTATGTGCGCTTAATTAGATAAGAAATTAATGAAATTTACTTTTTTCTGGTTTTCAAGCCTGTGTTCTTCTAGTCATTACATTTAACTGCTTTCTTCTGATGGGTTTTTAAGATTTTTTTATTATTATTTTTTTTCCCCCTGATCCAACTGATGTTTGCTATGTTCTTTGCAATTTATCTTTATTTTGTAACTATTAGGAATGCAGTACAAGACTTCTTACATGAAATATATTTTCTGCCTGACCTTCCAGAACTAAAAGAAATTCAGGTCGTCCTTCAGGAATACAGAAAGGTACAGCTTCTTTTATTTGTTTATTTTTAATGCATCAAATGAATTCATGACAAATGAGGAAAACATGTAAAGTTTATTGTTAAGCAGAAATAGTATTTATCTGCCTCCACAACAAAACAGAATTTGTGTATTGCAGGAATACTTTCAATCAGGTTTCTTTAGGAGTGAAATAGGCTCACATTTAACATGTGTGTTTCTGTAGAATCTCCTGAACACTGACTTTTCATCTTTTTGAGACTAAAGACATTATAAGATTAAAAGTCAGCACTATTAGCTATAGCAATGAATGTGTTACAAGAGAAGCTAATTTGATCCCTCCTCCGTATTCTCTTTAAAAGTAACAAAGTTTGTCTATTTCTAGGAGTACTTTATAGTCCATTTCTTTTGCCTGCCCTCAGAATGGTTAGGTAATAGATGGGAATTATCAATTATTTAGTGAGAATGAGGGAACAAAAGTAAAAATTAATTTGATTTTAGATAATGAGGTATTCAAAGCAAAGCATTTTGTTCCTATTTAATAATTTTTATTTACACCATCATTATATTTACACAAAAGTGTAAATATAGCACCTTTTTGAGGGAAAACATTTTAAAAAATAGACAGACAGTGGTGTATGGATATAGGTGAGAATGTAGGCAGAAAGGTAGTTGTTTGTACATGTTCTTGCTTATGTTCTTTGAGATGCTGCTTAACCATGTTCCTGCTATATTTAACTTCAATTTCTTATGTCATGTCCTATTCAGGAGTCCTCCAAAAGCACTGACTTGCAGACAACACTGCAGCTGTCTATGAGAGCGATTCAGCATGAAAATGTGGATGTTCGTATTCATGCACTTACCAGCTTGAAAGAAACATTATATAGAAATCAGGTATAGAAAACCTCTTCCAGTAGAATTAAACATAAATCAAAGTAGCATCTGGACCAATAATCTAAAACTCCTTACTGTTACTGGATGTTCACATGAACTGTGTTATTCTCCTCAATTTATTAAGCTAGCTGCTGCTTAATATAATGGGGAGAAGGGGTTCTTCATCATGTCTTCTTGTTAAGAGGACTGACTTTCAAATCCTCCTAATCAGTGTGATGCTGATTCAGCAAGGCTAGTGGTATATTTCTTATCTTTCCCAGCTCTGAGGAAAGATGTATCTAAAAAGTCCATTTCAGCAATCTAATATGTGGTGGTGTTGTCTGTTAGAACATGTATAGCTTTTGCATCAGGAGACTAATGCATTAAAGCCAGCATTTTTTTTTTTAATGTAGTATCTGAAAGAATTAAGATCTGTGTGATTGTCTCACACCTTTGATTTTTTTTTTTTTCTCTTCCTTCTTTGCCTTCCACCCTCAAAAACGTGAATCCATTGATCATGTTCAAATAAATTTTTTAGCCATGTACAAGTCACAAAGATACTGCTTTACAAATCTGTGTGGTTATTAGCCCAGAGGGGTGTGTGTGACCTATTTAAAAAAAAAAAAAAAAAAAAAAAAAAATCTGTCCCCTGAGTAGCTATAAGATTGTGGGACACTCTTCAGTCAGAAATTTAAAAAAAAAAATCCTAGCTAAAAGAACAACCATTGTGTGTATTCCTGGCCAGTAATTCTTGCAGCTCAGGTCAGCAAAATCTTGCCATGTCTTGCTTAGTTAGAAGTCTAGCAAAATACTCGAGGCAAATCAAACTTAATTAGTTCCACAGCTTGTGGAACTATTTGCTCTGTTACATTGGCTGTGGTTTCATTTTTCATTAAACATAACAATGGCAAGCATCTTCACATTATTGAGAGAAAATTTTTTCTGTATTTGGACTAAATGTGGCTGGGCCAAAATGAAAAAGAAAGGAAATCCAATTAACATGATGGGCATTGTTTAAAGGAATTGAAACCCTAGGCTTTGTAGCACTGAGAGTGAAGAAATGGCGGACAAATGGGAAATAATAAGGGTACAAATGGCAGCGACACCAGAAGGTATGACAACAGCTGCATGAAAGAAGTTGAGAGAAAGTATCAGAACTCATGAAGAAAAGGGACAGATAAGTGAAAAAGATAATACAGAAAAGAAGAGAGGTTCTTGGTAAGACGAGGAAAGAAAATGAAGTTACTAGAGAGGTGTATGATAATGAAATAAAATATTGGCCATGACAGCATGATTAATTGAGGCCCAAATCCCTCATTCTTACTTATTTGTTTAGTCCTTCCTAGGGTAACAAGCAATTTAGGGGAATCGGGCTATAGTTAGAAAATGACAGTAACATAAAGTCATGGGTAAATGAAATACAAAGTAAGAATGAGTTACAGATGGAAAATTTCTGAGATTATTTACCATAAATATGATTGTAGAATAACTTATCTTTATTTTTCAACTTTGTAGGAAAAATTGATAAAGTATGTAACAGACAGTGAAACTGTGGAGCCAGTCATCTCCCAGTTGGTAACTGTACTTCTAATCGGCTGCCAGGATGCAAATTCTCAAGCCCGACTACTTTGTGGAGAATGTCTAGGTGAACTGGGAGCCATAGATCCTGGCAGGCTTGATTTTTCGACAAGTGAAACTCAAGGAAAACACTTTACATTTGTGGTAAGAAGTGTTGCTGTAGCGTTTTGTTTAGTATTAAGGGTTTTTTAAAAGTACTTGGGAGCAGGGAACCTCTTTAGACCCTTTGAAAATCTATACTTGCTTTCTCATCTAAAACAGCTCAGAGTCAGGCTTCAAAGTGATCTTTTCTAGATTAAAGATACAGCCATTACTCTGTTTGTCTTAATAAAACTGCTGTTCTGTTTGTGATTGAGGCTGGTGTGGAGGATCCAAATTTTGCCTATGGATTATTAATGGAACTGACCAGAGCATTCCTTGCTTATGCTGATAACGTTCGTGCTCAGGATTCTGCAGCATATGCAATTCAGGTAAGATATGTGGTTAGATGCTATTTTTTCTTCACAAATTATTTCGTATTACACTGAACACAATTGTGCAATATAAATGTACATTTTGAAGTACACATTTAAGTATTTGAAACTTCATCCTATACAGCTTTAAATTACAAGGTAAAAGGTTATTTGGGATAGTGATTTATTTTATTTTTTTTTAGTTACTTTTTTAAACTCCTCAGCGCTCGTTTAGAATTCTGGGGAGTTGTCAAATGCAAGATCTGTTTGCTTTTGTGTCATGACATTTTAGGAGAGAGCTGGTATTTCAGAGGTAACTAGTAGTCCGTACATAGTGATTCACAGGGTAGTGCTGAGACTGACTTAGAAATGGTGCAGGTTCCATAGGCAGAAATGAAAAGCGGTAAGTATTCCTAAGAGGGTTTCTGCTTACACTTTTAAGAAGCAACTGAAAGTAAGCCTACCCTTATTTTCAGACTCTAGTCTTTTGTGCTGGTTTGCCAACTCCAAGCTAGTTGGTTGGTTGGTTTCTTTGGTTGTTTTTTTTCTGTTGTTAATATCTTTGTGAAAACTTCAGGGCAGTTCTTTGCTCCAGGAGAAAATAAGTGGCCCCATGTAGTCAGTGGAACAAGAAAATTTCATTAAGTCTATGCACAAGGAGGAATCAGACTAACTTCTAGTCCTGGTTTATTGGCAGATGTGAAGAATACAGGATAATGTGGTCAAAACACCAATTGGAGAATCTGGGGAATCAACAGTTAGTTGGAATCACCACTGCCTAGTAATAGGGAATTCATGTTGGATGAAAGTTTTGCAGTTATAATTTCTAAATTAAACATTCTGTAACGTCAATCTCATTACTTCTGTATATACACCAATTTTTGTTGCTACTGTGGTCATGAAATATTTTCAGTGCTAACTTGGTCGCGTAAACCATGCCTTTTCAGGAGTTACTGTCTATCTATGACTGTAGAGAGACAAACACTGACTGCCCAGGCTCCAGGCTTTGGAGGAGATTTCCTGAGCATGTGCAGGAGATCTTGGAACCTCACTTAAATACACGGTATATGACAACTTAAGTGATTTCTTTTCATAACAGCTTTTAAAAAAAAAAAAACTTTTTTTTTCCCCAAGGCTAGTAATAATTTCATTTGGTTTGGTGATTGTTACTCTTCTGTGAAGAGTGATACGCGTATAGATATAATTCAAATAAGGTCTTTCTACATAAAGCTGAATTAACACTTCCTTGAATGTAATTGTCAATAAATCAAACGAGCAATATTCTGAGCTCATACTTTGCCCATATCTGCCTGTTTGTCCCTAGAGCATTGTCTTATACAATGTTTTGAAGCTTTTATTTCTATTTTCTTTCTTCTGTACAAATTCTCCCTAGGATTTGAGGTTGTACTCAAATCCATTAGTATCCCTTTACTGCTACTGTTTTGAGAAGTAAGAGGAGCTCATTGGGTTTTAATTTGACTTTTTATTTCATCGAATTAACAATAAAAACAATGTGAAGAAAACTTCAAATGCACCTTAGTTTCAAATAATCAACAATGTTTCCTTTCTGTTTCCTCATGAAGACCTGCATGCTTATTTGTGATAAGGTTTACCTTTTTAGAAAACAAACTTTTTGGCATTTCTTGGTTTTCATATAGGTTCTGGGCTTCTCCTGTCAAAAACATAGTACTCAAATATTTATCAAACTGCATTTCTTAAAACTGAACAGCACTTTGAAGTATACTTAATAATTCTGGTAACACGTTAGATTGTATTTCATGTTTCATTTTAAGAAGCTCTAGAATAAAATATGTTGACTACTGAAAGTATTTTCTTAATTCTTTTTTAAAAGAGTCAGAAGATGAAACACATGATTCCATTTAGGGAACTTCAGAATTAACATTGTGCTATTGTTTTTTTATTATATTAAATTAAAAAGTTAGTTTTATTAAATGGATATTTTTAAATTACAGGTACAAGAGTTATCAAAAGGCTGTAAATTGGTCTAAGATGAAGAAGCCAATTTACTTAAGCAAATTAGGTGATAATTTTGCAGAATGGTCAGCAACTTGGGCAGGCTATCTTATAACAAAGGTAAGAGAATAAATCTGGTCTCTGTATTGAATAAATCTGCTCTCTATACAACACAGTTCTTGAACTGCATTTTGGTTTCTGAAAATTGGGGATGGATGGGGGAATATGCCTATTCTCTATAGGCCTGCTAAAGCACATACCTAAAGACTTCCTGCATCATCAAGCTAACCATGCACCTTCCCTTCCCCAGCATTATTGCTTTTTGTCTAGGCTTCACAGGCAGTGTCAAAGCCAAGTCTAGGAAGTTTGCCCTTGTCCAGAGACTCTTGTATAGCTGAAGGCACTGACAAATGCTTCTGAAAAGCACCTGAAGTGCTTCTGGAAAACCTCACATCTACCTTCTCAGTTCCTGAAAGATTTCTCTCATTTCCCCACAGCTCCACAGTCCCAGCACATAAAAAGTACTTGGGTCTTTCTTCCTTTGCTTTCCCCTTTCCAACATGTAAGTGACCTGCTGAAAATTTCATTTCTAAATCAACCACTTTAAGAAGTGAACTTAATCACAATAGCTCAGTAGCTACACTGTCCTCTATTTCAGACAGAGAAGAATGGAATGGTTTCATAACTTCCTACTTTTTGCAGACTTTTAAGGCTGAGTGTTGAGTAGACTCTTGGCCTTAAAGGTTTTTTTTGTACGGCCAGTGCAAGTTCACAATGGTGTAGAACACATAGAAAAGTGGAACATGTAAGCAATGCTTGCCTGTCTTTTTGTGGTATCAGCAATTGATACATGTAATAGCAGCTGCCATCTGGGATCCCTGTTGCAGGTTTAAGTCTGATGAAGTTTCTGTAGGACACAAGTACTTTGAAATTATTTCATGGAATAGAATTTGTATTTGTCAACAAAAATAAACCTATTAATTGTTCAGACATTTGCACTTTGTAATGATGCTTTCCCTGGAAATCATGTTTTTCTATAGGTGCGACATGATCTTGCCCGAAAAGTTTTTGATTGCTGCAGTATTATGATGAAGAATGACTATAAAGTGACAATTTATCTGCTTCCACACATCCTTGTTTATGTTTTGTTGGGATGCAGTCAAGAAGATCAACAAGAGGTGAGATGTATAAGAAGATAGTGTTCTTCATAGGAATGTTCAGGAGCTGTTCTTCCTAAGAGCTGTTCAACTCTGCAGAATTACTGTAGAACTACATGAACAAATTGTATAGGTGTTAAACTCCTTTTCCTGTATGAATAATATAAATTTTCTGCCAAGGTTTTGAATATACTGATAAAAGTTTGCATTGAACTGCTCTTCTGTGGATTTCCAACTATTTCTTCAGTAGGGCCTACGATGAGATATGCAGTTCATTATGACTGCAGTAACATCAAGATCTGGAGTGGTACAAAGAGGAGGAGAGTACAATGCAAACAGGGAATAAATTGAACTTGTGTACTTCCAAGAATACAGACCCATAATTTTTTCTCTCCCTTGCATACACTTACAATTTAAGTGGAAAAACTATATAGCTCCAAGATTCATGCAGACCAGGGTTCATAAATGTCTTGTAGCAAAGCAGGGATAGGAGAGAAAAGAATCATCCAGTCTGCTTTCTTTCAGTTTGCTTTCGTAGAAGCTGAAGAGACTGAAAAATATAACTTTGTTCTGTTAATTTGAAATGTCACAGCTAAGATACCAATGTTTAAACATCATGGGCGGTAGAGGTGTGTTTTGATTTTTCTTGTGTGAACAAGTACATCCGCAACAAGCGTCTGTTATGTATGTTAACTCACATTCTGTTGACTAAAACACGAAGCAGCTCTTTCAGCGTGGTATTTACATACAGATAAGCAAAAAGTAGATCTGTGATTTGGTAGCCAGTAGATAATTTGACTCTTACCGAACCTGGAAGTATTGTATTTGCAGCACAGGTGCAGTAGCATTCATTGTGTTTTGAAACCTAAAATTCCAGTAATCATGATGGTTATTCTGAATCCAAGGGTTTGCTTTTCAAAGGCTTTCTCCCTGTATGGAATCTCCTGACAACAACTGCTACTTAGGCTGCCATTTCTTCCTCTTAAGATTGTGGGACAAACAGAGCTTGTGAATAAGCCCAAAATTATTAAAATATACAATTAAAATATCTAGTATTTTTGTTTGATTTTTGTGTTAATTGCTGTTTCCTACTATTTTGATGCCTGTGTGGCACTTCTGTCTTTTATCGTATTAATGTTTGTGTAGGTTTACATGGAGATTATGGCTGTTCTGCAACATGATGACCAGTCTGCTAGGAGACTTGAAGACAGCGCCTCTGATCTAAGTCAGCTGAGCACACAGACGGTGTTCTCCATGCTTGATCATCTAACTCAGTGGGCTAGACATAAGTTTCAAATGCTTATTGCTGAGAAAAATACTAGCAAGTCTAGCAAAGAGAGAGGTGATCTAAAAAGTGAGTGATGGTTATCTTATTTAAAGTGGCGTTTACATTCTTCAAATAAGTATTTAAATTTGCTGCTTCACGTTATAGTAATACTGCATTCTTAAAAGATCATAATATGTCAGTCTGCTTTATGACTTCTTACTTTTATATTGTGATTTCCACCCCCTCCCACCCCAAATACATTGTTTTGAATGCCTATTGTAAGAAATATAGATTCAAAATTAAAAAATGTAATGCTAATATCTTGGTAGTTTTCTAAAGGTTCAGTTTAAGATATTCTATGCTGTCTTGCAAGATGTAGGAAGTTCAGTATTGTTTTAAATAAATTATTGTTGACAGAAGAGAAAAATATTTTCTAAAATTATTAAGGTTATCTCACTAAATTGTGAAATGAGTTAGCTGAATCTTGATGTATAAGGTAATTCTTATAAATGAAACCTCAATGGACAGACTCTTTAAATTTTTTATTTTTCTATAGCATCAAGTGAAGACTGTGGAGAATATCAAAATGTGACACGTTTTCTAGACCTCATACCTCAGGATACACTAGCTGTGGCTTCCTTTCGCTCTAAGGCTTACACAAGGGCTGTGATGCACTTTGAGTCATTCATCACAGAGAAGAAACAAAATATTCAGGAGCATCTTGGATTTCTTCAGGTTCTGAAGTTGTTCTTGGTTTTTGTTTGCTTCATTTTAAAATGAAAATAGATACAGATGAATAAAGCTTTGTCAAATTCTTCTTTGAGATGGGAAGAAGAAAAGATGTAGTCAGGCTCTTGCTTTTAGATAAAAGTGTTTAGTCATCTGTCTTTCAGCAATATTTAGTACTTCCCCTTGCTTGGCATGCTTCTGACATGAAAAGGAAGGAGTAGCTTTCTAGTGTATAGTAAAAGTTTGAAAAATCCTGAAAACAGTTAAATGTGGTTTTGTTGAAAGTATAGCATTTATTGCTTTTAGTTAACTGTGCCTTTTGTCAGAGAAAACACAGCCAACTGTAATAACAAAACAAACAAAACAAAAAAAAAAGCCAAAATATGTTTGAAGGAAAGCTAGGTGGCTCATTCTAAAGTAGAGAAAGAGCTAATGCGAACGCTGTTGAAAATTATTTAAATTATTTTCAAGAAGTATTTTTAACCTGTGGGATGAGCCTATTTGTGGTTCCTTAAGGTTTATATTCCTTAGTGACATTTCAAATTTGAAAAACTTAGTATGTTGCTTTTCCACCTTAAGTAATCTGCAGCTTCACATTATACAACTTTATCATGTAATAATAGGATATTTATTTTTCCCTTTATACAGATTGTTTTAGGTAACTTGATGTGTTGTTCCTTCTTATTCTTTCTATAGTATGAGATCATGAGTACAGTATGCTAAGCAAAACTAGGGCTCAACTTTGGAAGTAGCCCAGCAAAACTGACACTTCCCATGAAAGCTTAATTCCAAGAAGTCCTACAGAGTAGTTTGTTCTCTATTTTCAGGAAGATGCATGATTCTGAGCACGTTATATATAAAATATCTTCTTGTTGTCTTAGAGTTGTTTTTAATGTCCATTTCAAATTCTGTTTGAATAAAGAAATTGTATGCTGCTATGCATGAGCCAGATGGAGTAGCTGGGGTGAGTGCAATTCGGAAAGCAGAACCATCACTCAAAGAACAAATCCTTGAACATGAAAGTATTGGCTTGTTAAGAGATGCGACAGCCTGTTACGATAGGGCTATCCAACTGGAACCTGATCAGGTAAATACAAGACAAATTCTGTACTTTTTTTTTTTTTTTAATATAGGTACTATTATTATTATTTTCTTAATCTTCGTAAGCTAACACAAGACTAAGCCAAAAATACCTCTTCAAGATATTTAAGTAAAATGGGAATATAAGAGTTTACTGTGGCAGTTGCTGAATAATTATTGCTATTGGAAGTGTCTTGTCAACTGAAACCAATCTCTTATTACGTCTATACTGTAATTTGCAGGCTTGGGTTAGTAGTTGGATGCTTGTGCCCAGGTTTTTCCTAGGACAGCTTACCAATTACAGTTCAGCCTTTGCTTGGGAAGGCCTGGAATTGGATTGCTTAAGTATCAATTAGTACTGGTACATGCCAAAAGAACTATTAAAGCAAGTTACCACAGGTTTCATTCAAAGTAATTTTGACTTAATATTTTTTATTATTGACTTCCAGGGAAAATGTTCATAACATAAGAGCAATTGGAAATTGATTAAAGAAAACTTAAATATTTGTCTTCTCTTCCCCTTTCCCTTCCTTTATTTGGAACATATAAGGTACTGTAAAGCTGAACAGTACTGGAAGACCATCATGCTTTTCATATGCCAAAGTGAATATCTGGAGATGTGGTGATATATGCAAAAAGCAAGTTGAAGACATGTATTACCCTCTCTATATTTGAAATTCTCTTCTAATAGAAATTGGTAAAAAGTTTCCCAGGCTAGTATATCCCTATGGTTTTCGTGCACTTCCCTGTGAAGTAGAGGTTATCTAGCACAACTGATAAACAGGTATAGTAAATAGAGTGTTTTGATGGCCCTACTTCATTCCCAGAGTATGGAAAACATTATTACGAAGAGTGAAATTGCTTTGGGTTTTGGGGTTGTTTTCTTCCTGTGACTTTTTCCTTCTTATTGTTGTTCATTTTTTTAAATCAAATTTTTATTCACAGCTCTGATATGGGTATTAATTCTGTGATTAATAAATTAACATCAAACTACATTTGCCTTGCGGCGCATTTCAAAAATTACCTATGGTGATTTACGTTCTTTGGTAATCATAGACTTTTTCTAATTTTGAGCATTCATTTAGCTTATGGTGCAAATGGTTATGCCTTTTCACATTATAAAAAGCATCCAAATGGATCTGTTTCCTGCTTCAGACTGCCATGAATTTCGTGAACGTATGTGTGAGGGTTTTTTCATTTGTTGTTGGTTTTTATTTTTTTCTCTATTTCTAGATTATTCATTATCATGGTGTAGTGAAGTCCATGTTAGGCCTTGGTCAGTTATCTACTGTAATTACTCAGGTCAATGGAGTGCTTGCAAACAGGTACTACAAGCACCTAATACAATGTTTATTTGAGTAGTATGAAACTCTTGTGTTACACCTATGTCTCAGTAGCCATTTCTGTGCATTACCAAGCATTTGAGGCTTATCAAGCATATCCCGTTAGCAATGTGAAGCTAGAAGACTTTAAGTGCTTTGTCTATAAACGTATCTCAAGACTTACAGAAATGTTAGTACTTCTTGTCTTCACTGTGTGCGCTGTTGATATGTGCTTTAATTTGCTAAATAGAATCTTTCATTCACTGTCTTGCATGTTACTTGTTCCATAGCTATTCTGTAGCCTAATAGTGGATTGGAAGATAGACAAGGGGTAATGGTTTTAAACTAAAAGAGGGAAGATTTAGACTAGATCTAAGGAAGATGTTTTTTACAATGAGCATGGTGAAACACTGGCACAGGTTGCCCAGAGAGGTGATAGATGCCCCATCTCTGGAAACATTCAAGGTCAGGTTGGATGGTGCTCTGAGCAACCTGTTCTAGTTGAAGATGTCCCTGCTCATTGCAGGAGGGTTGGACTAGATGATCTTTAAAGGTCCCTTCCAACGCAAACTGTTCTATGATTCTATGCTAATTTTTAAAATGTGTCACAGAAGTTAAATATACTAGTTGGAAATTGAATTTGTGGGATTGAGTTGTACAGCTATTACTTGTTATCAATGCATATCCTTTGGTTTTATTGAATTTTATTAGAAGCAGGCTTACCTTGCTTCTTTTCAAGTAAGAGAAGTTTTATATAAGGAATGTTTGCTAATATAATATAGAACTAACATACTGAGGGGGGAAAGGAAGAAAATTGAGTTTCAGCACAGGCTTTTATTTCCTTTGTTTACTTTTAACAGGTCTGAATGGATTTCTGAATTGAACACTTACAGAGTGGAAGCAGCCTGGAAACTGTCACAATGGGATTTACTGGAAAATTATTTGGCTTCAGGTAAGCTATCATGATATCAAAATATGAATACTTCCTTGCATTTCTGAACAAGTGTATGTTTTAGTCTAATCAACTTGAATCAAGGGGCAGCTATTGTATTTTTTCAGTCTTGCGTTTTACTGGGCAGAGGGTTGGTTCTGGCAGTCTTCTAGATTTTTTCGCAAATATATTTGTTCATAAACTGTACAGTCTCTGAGTAGAAATTTCAAGAGAGCATAAGGCCAAATTTCATCTTGGTTTGTTTGGGGGGGTGGATTGTGGGGTGGAATTATATAGTGTTTCTCAAAACTCAATTAATTAGTTCTGAGAAAAACTTATTTTTCCAGCAGTACGTTAAGACAAATTAATATGTTCAGATCAAGCTGCTTAAAGAAATGGAGTTTGAGAGGCTTTTTTTTTTTTTTCCTCCCTAAAGATGTGAAGTCCACTACTTGGAGTGTCAGACTAGGACATTTATTATTATCAGCCAAGAAGAAAAATGAAGTGGATTTTTATGAAACACTCAAGGTTGTTCGAGCAGAACAGATTGTACCCCTTTCAGCAGCAAGCTTTGAAAGAGGATCCTATCAGCGAGGATACGAACATATTATCAGGTTTCTGACTTTCATGTCACTATTTTCAAATCCAGAAATCACATCACCAAGTATGCAACAGCAAGAATTTTTCATTTCCATAATAAATGGTACTGACGTGCGTTTTCTGTCACCTCTTTTTTTTTTTTAATACTCAGCCAACTAGAAACCTTTGATTAATTAGAAATTTATATTTATCCCTCATGAAGAATATTCACAATAAAACTGTTGGCTGTAGTCTTTCAAAATCATCAAGCAAGTTTCAACAATTTAATTCCATGCTTAAAGTAGTATATATAGGACAGTCACTCCATTAACTTAAGAGCATTGCTTTTAATCTGTATGGTGGCCTAAAAGCACTCCCTTTTATCAACAAAAAGCTGGAAAAATTGAAACCCCATCCCTTTCAGTTGTTTTACTTTTTCTTTTTTAATAAATTTTGAAGTTGGCTGTAGTAGACTAACAAGTGAGTAGCCTTTTTCTAATGAAAAAGGCTTAATACTTCCTCTGCACTGTAAATGTATTCTTAAGGCAAGATATTGCATGAAACTAGTCAGTTGAAGTACATATTTCTTAATTACTTCTTAGTTCTACTTTGTGTTGGTAATTTTTTCAGTGTTATTTAGGAAATGGAGTTTGAGTTGAGAAGAAGTGTTTCAAAATAGTTCGATTTAGCTGTTGATCTGGGCTACTCAGAAGACTTCAAACAGTCACTGTTTCTCTGTCAGATATACCCCACTACACTTAAGACTCTGCCAATGAGAACTTAGGCATTTATAAGCTCTTGGCTTTGCAGCTGTACAGTGACAGCTAATAATAATGGTATTTTTAAATAAAGGGAATAAGTTTGGTATTATGGAGGTGTTTAAGTAACAGATAGTATATTGCTTCTAAAATGGTATTTGTTGAAAATATCAGACTTTTTGAGGAATTATTGCCAAAAGTAACGGATACAAATATTCTTTCTAAGGATTAGCTTCCTCTCCAAGTGATCTTCATTGTCTCTGTGTTCAGCAGCTTAGTGAATGAATAGTGAGAAAATAACTACTGAGTTCACAAATCCTTGATTTTGTGTGTTTGGTTTTACTGCATGTTTGCTTTTAGAAGTCCTACTATTTGAAATTACTTACGTGGCCAGCTTTGAGAAAGAAAATGGCAAAAGCTGTGTAAAACTTGCATGTGTCTCAAACAGCAACCAATTTTCAACTATTTTTTGCCTTTATTTTCCTGACACAGGTTGCATATGCTGTGTGAGTTGGAACATAGTATTGGACCAATGTTTCACCAACCAGATGGTGACCACAGTAGAGATTCCCTGAATTGGTGTGCTCGTATTGAAATGACCCAAAACTCTTACAGAGCAAAAGAACCCATTTTAGCACTGAGAAGGGCTTTGCTTAGTCTCAATAAAAGGTGAGAACATAACTATTTCTTGTCTGTCTATGCTGTGTTCTCAGTAATATTCTGGTTTTCCACAAGTGTGTTAGAAGAGAGAAGATAAAACTCTTAAAATTTATATTGTAGACAAAAGCAGTCCTCTCCAATATTACATACTGTCAAAATAGAAGGGAAAAGTGATGTCTGTAGGGAAGAGAAACAAGGGGAAAGAGTATTTGTTTCTAGGCCTAAATGGAAAAAAGGTGAAACAGGTGTATTGCAAATAATTTTAAATGTTTGCTATGTAGTATATAGATATTGAGAAATTTTATTTGTGTTTCAACACATTATGATATTTACTTCAGATTGTCAAGTAGCATTCATGACTGAAATTTTTCATTTTCTGCCAAAATATCTCTGCAGCCAGGATTACAGTGAGCTGCTTGGTCAGTGTTGGCTCCAGAGTGCTAGAGTTGCAAGAAAAGCTGGTCATCACCAGACTGCGTATAATGCTCTTCTGAACGCTGGGGAATCTACACTCTCAGAACTTTATATAGAAAGAGCAAAGTGGCTCTGGTCCAAGGTAAAGAAAATAAAAATGGAACTTACTTTCTTACATGCAAGAAAATAGTTTTCTTCAAGAAAAAAAGGCACACAATCAGTATACACAAAACAAGTCAGCTGGGACTATCAACACATTCTAATTGCAGTTGAGCCACAGGAGGCTTTTACCACCAACTGCTAGTTAGCCCTTTTCAGTATCCATTGATTTTTCTGGCAGCTATGTATAAAACTGGTGAATTACCTGCCCCCGTGAAACCAGCCCAGGCAAATTTAAATTATCTTAATAGTAGACCTTTCCTTAATTTGTATCCTTTTAACTAACAGAGGTAGGCAGCAAACATGGCAGCAATTATTGTGGTAAACCTAAAAGGACAGCAATGCTGAGATAACAAGGGAATATAAGAAGCATTAAGTCAGTAATATTCAGTTACTACAGCCAGAATGGTCTACAACATGCTTAGGGACATAGCTTTGCGTCAATAACAGCTGTAAGATGGAAGTTTTACATCTCTCTTATTTGAAGTATATAAAATGTTTTCCTCTTGCCCTTAGGGTGAGGTTCATCAAGCACTCATTGTTCTCCAGAAGGGGGTTGAGTTATGTTTCCCTGAAAATAAAGCACCGTGCAGTACCAAAAATCAGCTCATCCATGGTCGGGCAATGCTGCTAGTGGGCAGATTTATGGAAGAAACTGCTAACTTTGAAAGCAATGCAGTTATGAAAAAGTATAAGGTAATTTAATATAGTAGTGTTAACAAGACAGTAGTTTTGAATAATAATAATAATAATAATAATAATAATAATATATCCCTTAAGTAAGCTATCGTTATGCTCCTGATGATGTCAACCAAGGATAACATCAATGGGATTAAATGGTGTATCATTGTGTAGGAGGGAAGTAGTTCTTGTAAAGATGTAACTGTCTGAATTAGCTTTAATGTAACACATCACTACTGGCAAGTCTACAGTTCCCAACAGTAGGAGCTAAGAATACCTAATATAACTCTTTTAAAGTAAAAAACAAATTACAGGAGCATGGCTTTTTTCTTATGCATGCACAAATTAGAATTCCTCACTAAAATGTGGGCTACTGTAAATAGACAGTGAGATAACTTGATGACACGTTACGCTACTTTTCAGTGTTACTTCTCTGTTTGGTAGTGACTTAGAACTGTGCTTTAAATATGCTTCTGATCTCTGAAGAACTAGGAAAAGAGGCAACTAGTATATTTTTCTTCAACAACACAGCACTATGCTGCTTCATCTTGCTATGCCAGTGAAATACTGGTTTGGCATTGATTAATATTGCCTACTAAACCAGTAGTAGATGCAGATCTTTATGCTTCCTTAAAAGTAGTATATCTCCTATCCAAATTTTGGCATTTGATACTGTTGATACTTACTGCTGTCTTACTAATTAAAATACTCCTTTAACAGTCATTTAGAGAAAAATCTAACGTATCAAATAATGGAAAGTAATGAAATCTTGATGGATTATATTAAAATACTAACCCTTAAAATTCTCTACTGTCTAAATATTGGCACTGGAAACAAGCCAGTGTTATTGAAGAATGTACCACTTACTAAGTTATTTCTTTTCTAATATGTCACACACTTTTGTTTTTCTTTTAAACATCATGCTTTTAGAAGGAAAACAGAAATGTGAAAAACATCCTGCTGTTTCACTTTTCAAAAAAACTAAAAGAAACAGTATTGAGTTTATCAGGATCAGGAACTTGATTATAATATTTTTAATGAAACTCCAGTCTTTCCTAGCTGAGGAATCCTATATCATCCGGTCTTAAGTTATCTTGCTGTCTCCAAATCCTAAAGGTATTTTAAGAACAGACTTCTAGTTTGTATAGGCATTTATCTTGGGACAAAATTACAATTTTGGAGTTACAATTAATACTTCGTTGCACATACTTTGCACAAAGGTAGGTAAGACAAGATTCTTGTTTCTTAAGAATCTTTTATTTTATTATTGTTTTATTTTTTATTTTACATTGAGCATCCTCTCAGAAGTAATTATCTTTATTTATTTATTTTGTTGCAGGATGTTACGATTTTCTTGCCAGAATGGGAAGATGGACATTTTTATCTTGCTAAATATTACGATAAATTAATGCCGATGGTAACTGACAACAAGATGGAAAAACAAGGAGATCTGATTAGATACATAGTTCATCATTTTGGGAGGTTAGACCCTAGGAGAGCTTTACTTAGTTTCTATAGAAGGATGACTGTTACACTGAAAAGAACATTTTATAGGAATATATTGTCTTCAGCAATTTGAACTCACCCATATTTTTATACAGTATTGTAAAAATGCTGCATGCTTCCTTTTTTTTTAATACCTAATTAATTTTACTTCTGACTAAGCAATTGTTATCTGTCTTGTGTAAGACAGTTGATTATTTCATCTGCGGTTTTGATTAATAAAAACAAAACCTTTGTATATTAGTAAACTTTTTGTTGGTGCAGATCCATTAAAATGCTGAACATTAAATTTCTAAAGTCCAGAATGGAATGTGAAACAAATAAGGATGTAAAGTTTATAATGCTTCTAATATGCATCATTAACATGCTGTGATTTAAACATGTAATCACAGGTCTCTACAGTATGGAAACCAATTCATCTATCAGTCAATGCCAAGAATGCTATCTTTATGGCTGGACTTCGGAGCAAAAGCATATGAATGTGATAAAGGTAGAACTTTTTCCCAGTGCATACTTCCTGTGTCATACTTTTGAATATATGATTGAAAAAGCAGTGAGGTATATTTACAGTTCTTTATTTAGACTTATTGCCTGAGATTATATGGAAACAAGAAAGTACTATTATTCTTTTAAATTACAGGATGTTAATATGCAGGAGAATATTAATTATTCAAATTAAACCCTCCAGAACTTTTTAAAAAATATATAATGAGATAGCATTGTTCCCCAGCTAACTTAAGTCAATAAACAGATTTAGGGAAAATCCTTGCATGTCACCTGTCACCTCTTCTAAGTTGCCTTGTGAGTAATGAGTAGTGGTTTTGTATACACTTGCTAGAGTAAAGTGTTAGGCTTTGGGGCTTTTTCCGATTTGTCTTGGTTCCAGTTGTTGAAGGAATTTTACTGAAATTTAAATGGCAGGGGCAGGGAGGCTGGAAATCCTGTGGGCAGCATTGACACATGTGAAACTACTACCATAGAGTATTTTGGGTGAGAGATTTTTGTACAAATGAAAATCGCAAACATTGCCTGCAGGTCTGGAGTGAAGCAGACAGTTGTGGCTCCTTGATCTTGACCTGGTTCTATATACTTAGGTCAACTGAATTTGGCTGCAAGCATATCAGATGCTGCTTTCTCTGTTGTTGTGCTATTCATTCTGGTGAATAGGGGTGGATGTAGGAGTAGATGTGCTAATTTCATCCCCTGTAAAGACTTTCTTCATTTCTTCTCCACTAAAGTACATTGGAATCCTTTTACCAGGGAAATACATGGAGTGTTTTTGTTATGTTCTGTGCCATTGCATCGCTTTAGAGGAGTAATAGATGTGATGTTTTAAGAGTGTAAGGAGAGCTTTTCCAGTATTGTTTGCTCCATGTTGCTGTTGTCTGTGCTTGTTTATTTCTTGTTATTCTGGTTAGTTAAATAGCATACGTATTAAGTCATTGTGTGCTATGTTAAAAACAACTTTAGAGTAGGAGCTTTTACTTTTCCTTGAGGTTTTTTTGGCTTATAAAAATTACCAAAAAATATGTTTCTGTAGGCTTGATTTAAATGACATTACATTTCCAGTGGAAAAAATGAACATAATATTGTCCTCTTGTGTTTTTCAGCTAGTCGTTCAGAACGTGTTCAAATGAAAAATGATTTAGCTAAAATAAATAAGGTGATTACAGAGCACACAAATCACCTGGCACCTTACCAGTTTCTGACAGCTTTTTCTCAGTTAATCTCCCGAATCTGCCATTCTCATGGTGAGGTCTTTGCAGTTCTGATGGTGATTGTTGCTAAAGTGTTTTTAGCCTATCCGCAACAAGCTATGTGGATGATGACTGCTGTGTCCAAGGTACCTTGATAAGTATAGCTACACCTTTATTAAATTTGTAAAACTGTTTTCATCAGAGAGAAATGTGAACATAAACTATTTTACTTTAAGACGATAAAAAGGAATTGAGAGTTTCAGGTGACGTGATACAGTGTTGTGGAACTGGGTATCAATGCTATCACTGCAGAAGATTTTATTGTAGTCTAAAGTTCAGATATTACAGTTTAAATGTTCCAAATTAGAATGCTAACATGCATTCTGACTTGTATGATGTATTAGGAAAGGAAATTTGCATAACAAATAGCTGATGAATTGGGTAGTTATGGGCAACAGATTTTGTTGTTATTAGTAATTTTAATAGTACTTCCAGTTTTATAATCAAGTAATCAGCTCTGCCTTGATTAAAATGAGATAGATACACCACTTAGCCCTACTGCTTACCTGGTAGTAAGGTCATTCCAAAGCAAATTGGAAAGCATGGTGCCTACTATTTATTTAAGGCTGGTGAAACAACATTGAGGATACACTGGCATATTCTTGAATATTGGTCTCTATGTTGTGGACTCCCAAGAATGGTTTCAGAAAGTAGTAACGCACACATACACACATCCCAACTGTACCACTTCAGTACTTGTTCAGGTACCAAATTTCAGTTGGAGAACATCCTTCTCCAGCTATTAAATATGACAAGCAATAAGTACAGAAAAGAATATATTAATTACCGTGGGGGTGTTTTTTTAGGATTCTTTGATTTGACTGTTTAATAAATTTTAACTTTTCTCTTTTTTCAGTCCTCATACCCTACGCGTGTCAATAGATGTAAGGAAATTCTAAACAAAGCTATTCACATGAAGGAATCTCTAGGAAAATTTATTGGAGATGCAACACGCCTTACAGATAAGCTCTTAGAACTATGCAACAAACCGGTACTTACAAAAGTAAACGAATTAATGCATGTAATAAGATTATTCAAAAATGTTATACAAAAGCTTCTTCTGATAGCTTTTATTAGCTAATTCATTACATTACTGCAATTTAATAGAAACTACACTAACTTGTAAAAGATTTTTTTTACTTTTTTGCAATAAAAATATTTTTTTAAAAAGTAGAAAATAGCTCTAAATTGAGCATATTGTGTAATATTTCAGTACATAATGGTACATTGTTTTGTGCTTTTATGTATGATTCTTGTCCAGTAATTTTTACAGAGTTTTACTATAAAAATAGGCTGGTCGTATTTTCATGAACAAATTGACTTGATAATAAAGGTAAAAGTAAATAAATTCTTTCATTATTCTGTATTTACATTGAGTGAAAAATACGCATGCCATACAGGCTGGATATATTTACTTTTGACCACTCCCATTTAATTTGAAATGTAATTTTTCTTATTACCATAAGGATTTATTATTCTTTTCTATTCATTATTTAATGTAAAATAGCAGTAATATTTTAAGTGTTTATTGTTAACTTTTGAACAACTTTTTTCCCCCCCCGCAAGGTTGATGGAAACAGCTCAACATTAAGCATGAATATTCATTTCAAAACACTTAAGAGATTAGTAGAAGAGCACACATTTAGTGAAATTCTCATTCCCTTACAATCTGTAATGATACCAACTCTTCCTTCAATTCCTGGTACGCATGCTAACCATGACCCTTTTCCTGGATGCTGGGCCTACATTGCAGGCTTTGATGATACGGTAAGCCTTTAGTTGGCACCTCATTTTAAGCTTCATGTTAAACAAATGTATCTGCAAATATATCTTTGTTCCCTAGAAATGGAGGAGTGAGTAGGAAAACTTCATAATTACTTTTGTGGAAACTGAGTGGCTTCTGTCCTAACAACCTGAGACAGATATGGCCTCTCGGTACTTAGATAAAGTTTTGGCCTGAGGTTAATACACTGTAGCACCATGGAAGTGCTAATGTGATTGATTGCAGTGGTTTATTACAGTTAGACACTTTATTTTTGTATGATCTGATACATGTGTTAATAAATTTAATTTTTTCCTTAGGTGGAAATTCTTGCCTCACTTCAAAAGCCAAAAAAGATCACCCTAAAAGGTTCAGATGGGAAATCTTACATTATGATGTGTAAGCCAAAAGATGACCTAAGAAAAGACTGTCGGCTCATGGAATTCAACTCCCTTATTAATAAGGTTTAAGTTAGACAATCAGATTCATTATACTTACTGACCAGAACAAAATGCTGAACTATCTAACAAAAAACCCCCACTTACCTTGAGATAAAACTTACTGGAAGAAAAGTAAACTGTTGCAAAATATCTTATTTCAGCTGAAATCTACAGCAATTGATAATGTATAACTTCTTATGGACTTGTGAAAACAATAACAAAATGTAACATTTTGCCAAAAGGATTGCTTATTCCAACAAAAATATAGGGGAAGAGTTATTTACAGTAAACAAATAACTGCCAACTTTCTTTATTTTTAATAAGAAGTAGGTAAATTCATCTTTTCATACTAAAAGTGTTGCTATACTTCTTATTTTAGTTATATTTTGCTTCTCAGCAATATGCTTAAGATTAAGGTACCATGTTTTCCATGAGGTTAAAGCAAATGATAGCATCTCTGAGACACTAAAAAAAAAAATTATTTCAAATACTGCTTTTAAGGGATTTAAGCCATGTACAAGTTATGCAGTTTGACTATTTTATTGCAAAATTCTCTTTAATTTATGTCGGAGAACAGATGAACACTTTGCTTGCGTTTGACCTACTGCAAACAGTGACGCTTAGAATTTTAAATCCTAGATCATGTGATTGGAAAACAGATACAGATAGAATGGTTAATGTTATTGATACATTTTGATCCTATCTTATGTTATCTATTAATCTCATTTTTCTTTTCTGAATAGTGCTTAAGAAAAGATGCAGAGTCACGTAGGCGAGAACTCCATATTCGAACCTACGCAGTTATTCCATTAAATGATGAATGTGGCATAATTGAATGGGTGAACAATACTGCTGGTTTAAGAAATATCCTGATAAAACTTTATAAGGAGAAAGGTAAAGAAATATATTAGACTATAGTGATATTTTATTTTATTTTTTAAAGGTCTTGTGTCATTATTAGTAAATAAACAGCAAGGATCAGACTACATTCCGGGAAGATGCAGTCATGTATTTTTAACTATCTGCAATATATTATTATTCATATGTGTAGTAGAATTTACTTTTAAATGGAAGAGAATTGGTGCTTGCAATAAACAAGTTCCTTATGAGAACTGATAACACAATCATCTTAATACGTTCTTTTGTACAATGATGTAAATCATTTCAGCAGCAGTGCCAGCAGCGTGGGAATGTATGTGCAGCACTGAATAATAGTCTGTGGACTTTTTCTTTAGATTTGGTCTGTTGTTTTTAATTTCTGTTAAATGTGCATGAGATAATTAAGATAATTTATAATTGAATCAAGGTTGAAGGTACAGCAACTTCCCAGGGGAAAAGATCAGATTTCTTTTGAATTTCTTGTTAACAAAGCAACTTTCTGGTCAGTGCAATAAAACTGTGGGGGAAAATTTCACGCATTATCTGGATGTGTGCAGACATCTGGAAGTTAGGAACACCAAACATCTCAGCTGAATATAATGAATGGCTTTGGGGGGCTGGGTTTTTTTGTGTATGTGTGTTCCCCCCACTCTGCCTCATGGCAACTGGTAAAACTGGTGGCTTGTTTGCCAGGTCTTCTGTTTCGCTTAACGTTATGCTTTTTTTATTTACTTTCCAGTACCCCATTACCCATGTGTTCTGTGGCTTATTTTCCATTTATTTCAACATTATGAAGACGTTTATCTTCCCTAAAATACCATATTGTAGTAGTACATATATGGCTTTATATTTGGGGATCCCTTTTGTTTAATTGAGATATCTATTACAGGTATCTATATGACCGGAAAAGAATTGCGTCAGCATATGCTTCCAAAGTCAGCGCCTTTGTCTGAAAAGCTGAAAATGTTCAAAGAAGTCCTTCTGCCTCGTCATCCTCCTGTCTTTCATGAATGGTTTCTTAGAACATTTCCTGATCCTACTTCATGGTGAGTGACTGGGATTAGGCTAGCTCAAGAATACCTACTTTTTGTATTTCACTGAACATTACTGATACTATTGAATAAAGATAGATAACCCAAGGAATTGACTTAGGCATATCTGATTCTCATTTCCACAGGTACAATAGTAGGTCAGCCTATTGTCGTTCTGTGGCAGTTATGTCAATGGTAGGTTACATACTTGGTCTAGGAGACCGTCATGGTGAAAACATCCTGTTTGATTCTTTAACTGGTGAATGTGTGCACGTGGATTTCAACTGCCTTTTCAATAAGGTGAGAAATGCTACTTGCTGAACTTGCTCTTTATTTTACATGCAAGTAAGTTATAAATTTCTACTTTCTTGGGATTTTTTCCACTTTTTTTACTTTAACATATCTGTTGTGTTCTCCCTCTTACTTTCTTATTTATACCCAACAGTCCCAGGATATATAAGAGTATGTGATTGTTCTGTATACTGCATTAATGAAAGACGGCTTTTTGATTTAGCCAGTATCGGATGAGCTGATGTGTGAATACACTGAAATAGCCCAAATTTTAGAGTGCTTGTATTTTGTGACTTTCTGCTCTCCACTACCACCCTCCAAACAAAGCTGTTGTTACTACATTCAGAATTCTGCTGCTGTGAAGAGTTTCTTTGTTTTTCTCACACAAATTCAGCATAAAAATTCCAACAGTTCTGTAAAAATAAGCAGCAGAAATTGTGGCCAGAGTGGGATTTGGAGTCCTGGTGTTTCTCTTGGAAGATACTTTTGGTGTGGGACATGTGCCCTTATT
Source organism: Burhinus oedicnemus (assembly GCA_008921705.1). Classification (NCBI taxonomy): domain Eukaryota; kingdom Metazoa; phylum Chordata; class Aves; order Charadriiformes; family Burhinidae; genus Burhinus; species Burhinus oedicnemus. Next base: position 2,166,466 of record VFFE01007128.1, on the reverse strand, counting down.
AATTCAGATAAATGAGGTAGAGATATTGTTAGTTTATTTCTCATGCCTTCTTTTCAGTAAGCCTAAATGGTCCTACATAACCTTTAATTAAAAAAAGAAATGTTTTTAAGCTAACTTGAGTATTATAAAAGAAAAGCTAGCATTTTGCATGAGACTACAAAGCAGCAATATATATTTAGAACAAAACTGTATACTCTGTATTAGTGTAGTAAAACAGGGAAAAGAGGTTATTTGGACATTGGTATCCTTCATTCGCTGCAATTTCCCTTTAACAGCTGAGAAGGACTGTGATCTGAGCAAACATCTCTTGTCAGCTAGGAAACCGCCACTGACAAAGATAGGGAAAAGACCTAGAAACAATTCATATGTTACCTTTTACTTTAGTAATGCTCAAAATGTTTAGGGCGTACTCTTTTTTTATCAATGTAAAGGGAGAAACTTTTGAAGTTCCGGAAATTGTTCCTTTTCGTCTCACTCACAACATGGTTAATGGAATGGGTCCAATGGGAACAGAAGGTCTCTTCCGAAGAGCTTGTGAAGTCACAATGAGGGTTATGCGTGATCAAAGGGAGCCTCTAATGAGGTATGGCAACTGGCTTTACTACAAACTCTGAAAAATCTGTCTGTAGTCTAAATATCTGAAACAGTAACTGCTGGTGAATATGGCAGTTCCAGCATATGCCTATCATGCAGCTCACTCTTACTATGACATGTGGTTAAATATAAAACACTATATTCAGCACTAACTTTAGACTCCTGTCAGTGTTCTTGTTTTGGAAATCAAGTTATATGTATCTTATCTTCTTTTTTTTTTTTTTTTTTTTTTTTTTTTTAATTTATGTAGTGTCTTAAAGACTTTTCTCCATGATCCTCTTGTGGAATGGAGTAAACCTGCTAAAGGGAATACAAAAGCACAGGTGAATGAAACCGGAGAAGTTGTCAATGAAAAGGTTAGTTGAAAACAAGCATAGCATAAGGTATTCAAATGTCCCTTATGGTTGCACGTTGTATATTTTCTAATTGAAAGTTTAACTTTCTTGGTTTTTCTTCTATTTAAAATTCTGATTGTTTCTTCTTGATTATCTCTGTGTTCATTTTTATCTATAAAGAGACTATGTTTATTGATAGAAAATTTAATTTATCTACGAAAGAACCAAACAAAATAGAGCCTATAATTATCTTATTAGTGTTACTAAATCAAGGACAACATCAACAGAAGCAACAGGATAGGTGAGGCTCCTGCTTCCCCTCACTCTGTTGGACAGTCCTCCAGATTTAGAGTGACAGTAACATCTGGAGTCCTTTCCATGCATATTTTTGTGCTTTTCATGAGTGGATGTTTTTTATTGAATAAATACATGCCTTGTTACATGTCAAGGAATACTTTGTTAAAATTAGGATTTCATATGTACTGTTTCTTTTGTAGCTGCTGAAAAATACTATATTGTTCATCCAAAATACAGTTTGTACAAGCTGTCATATTTGTTCTCTTTCCCTTTGCAAAAATTCTGATTTATCTCTTTTTTCTTTAAAAGGAATACTTAGTGAAAATAATTATGTGTAAAAGCAGATAATACTTAGGGAGCACTGATAAACATGGCAACTAAGACAAGGAACAAACTACATTACTGAAGCTGTAGTACAACAAAGAACTTACCTGTGCTATTTGAGCACAGAAAATCTCCTGGTCTTCAAACAATTACTAACCAGGCTGTGTCTACATAACTTTTCTTTTAGTTACAGGACCACTCACATAGTTGTATATGTTAACTTTTTTTTTCTGGATAGGTGCCAATGTTATGTTTGAGCTTTAAAAGAAAATGTGTGAGTGTAATTGGTATGAACTAGCTACTCTAGGGGGCCTCAGAACAGCTCATTTTGAGTTGCTCAGCACAACCTGTTATTAGACTTCATTGTCAGTTGCTCATAACTTTGGCCTAAATTTTGCAGACTAGGTATCTTTAATTTTATCCAGATTTCCAAGAAAAAGGCTGGAGAAATTCTGCATTTATTTGAAAGTAATTGTATGAAATAAATCTTTCTAACATTTTCAAATACATTTGCATAGCTTTTTCAGTCTTCTCTGGTAAATTTTATCTAGAAAAATATAAGGCAAAAGTTATAAATTGTCCAATAATCTTTCCATTTTAAAGAATGACCTTAAAAGGTGAGTATCCTTTATTTTCAAAGTAACTGGTGTAGACATCTGGTTTTGTATTAAATTAGCATACAGATTTCAAACACATCCTAATAAATATTTCTTTATTTTACGAAGTGGAAATTGATGGATAGTAGCAATGCTCATTTCTTTTCCTTTTTCTTTGTTTCCAGGCCAAAACCCATGTCCTTGATATAGAACAACGGCTGCAAGGTGTCATTAAGACTAGAAACAGAATAAAAGGATTACCCTTATCTATTGAAGGGCATGTTCATTACCTTATTCAAGAAGCAAGTGATGACAACTTGCTCTGCCAGATGTATATGGGCTGGGCTCCATATATGTGAAATTTGTTCACTTTGGAACAATACCATTCACAAGTGATGTAGCTATAATATTCGTGAGAGGGTATTCATCAGTGATAACTGGTTACTGTTGATTTCTCATTGTAAGCAGCAGAACAGTCTTATGATCAATCTGAAATTTATGTAAAATGTACAATACACTTGCAAGTGTGTTGTGAATATACTTGCAGATGTGTAAGGTGTTATGACTTGTTTTGTGTGCATATAGAAGGCAGTGCGTAGGGACTGCTTAAAAATTGGACTGTGCAACTCTGCAAGTTTCTTATGTACATACCTACTCTTGACTATATGAAAAATTTTCACAATGTTAAGAATGTACTCTGACTTTATGAAGTACTATATATTTTTGTAAAGATTTTTCTCAGTTTACTTGTAGATTAGAAAATCTGACATTAAAGTCTTATACTGATATGATGTAAAGTGGTTCTTTCAACTTTTTCTACTCATAGTTCAGAAGGGCTTTCCAAAAATAATTAGTATTTCTTTTCCAGCAGTAGACCTTGAATTTTGGTTTCCTTTTGACTTTCTTCCATACAGCCTGGCTTACGTCTAGAAAAACATTTGAGATCTTAAATCTTACCATGAAGAAACTGGTGAAGTGTTACAATGTTTTAACAGTTTCCTTAGCCCTTGCCTGCTGTGCTAAGAAATCCTGGTGAGGAAAAGGACACAAAGCTGTCTTTGTGAGAGTTCTCTTCCCTCCCTTGTAAATAGTGTGGCTACAGTGTTTTTTCAGACTCCACTTTGGAGAAAGTATTTTGACATGGACAAGAGCAGACTAAGTAAGTGTGTTCAGAAGGCATATACTAACTTACAGTAATGCTTGCTTTCTGTAGGAAAATAAGGGGGGAGATAGGGTAAAAGAGGATAATTTTTCCCTACAATATGATAATCATTTGAACTTTTGTACAGTATTGTTTCTGCTGTTGAGAGACAAACAATGCCACTAGCTTTGATCACAGTGATGCTGCGTCAGTGAGACTCTAGTTCAGCTGAAATCCAGACGCTTCGGAGAGTAAATTTAAATAATGGGTTTACACTGGTTATAGTGTTTTTTCTCTGGGGAACTACCAGGTAATGTTCTAAAAGTATTGTCACTGTCTCATAAATCTGAAGCTTTTTCCAACTTAGATCTTTGGAGTCTACTGTGATCTCTTCTGTTGTGGTGTGTGAGCGCGCTGGGATTGCGTTACCTTTCTCAGGCTCCATCGTTACCACACAGGGCGCAGAGGGCCTTACCAGGGAGCTGTCGCCCCCGGTACCGCTACGGCAGTTACCGATTTCCATCGCACAGATCTGCTGCCCGCAGCAGGCCGGGCCCGCGGGCACTGAGGCGCGTCCCGGGAGCTCCTGTGTGGGCTGGACGGGGACGGGGCGAGAGGCGGTGCTTCAGCGTTTAACCTTGACGGCAGAGGGAGCTGGCCCAGGCCCCGGACGAGGGGGGCGGGGTTCGGCCTGAGGGAGCCCGGCCCGGCCGCTCTGTCTGCCGCTCTCTATGGTCGGCGCGGGGCGCTCTATGACGCGGGCGGCCCGGCTGTCAGTACGGCGCGCCGGAAGGAAGGCGGAGCGCGGCCCGGTGTTGTTTGGGTCCGGCGGGGCTGTGAGAGCGGCGGGGACCGGTGGCCATGGGGGTCCCCAAGTTCTACCGGTGGATCTCGGAGCGGTACCCCTGCCTCAGCCAGGTGCTGAAGGAGCATCAGGTGAGCTGGGAGCGGAGCGCCGCTGCCTGCCAAGGGCCCGTCCCCGGAGGAGGGATCCTGACTGGCCCCTCGGCGGGGCGAGGCAGCGGGCCCGGTCCCCGGCCGGGCTTGCTTGGACCGGGCTCGCGGAGCCGAGCCGGAGCCGAGGCCGGCTCGCCGAGAGACGGGTCGGCGCAGGGCGGGCGGCCGCGCCTCGTCGAGACCGGCAGCTCGGAGCGGCGGAAAGTCGCGGGATGGCGGCGTGCGGTCGCTGGGGAGCGGGGGAGGCTTTCGGAGTCCCCGTGAAAGCCTGAACATCCGACCCGAGGTCGGCGTTGGCGTACAGCAGTGCCGGGAGCAGTGACTGGCGGAGGTCAGCGGCGCGGGTATTTGCACTCCTGGTTACGTGCAGGTCGTGTTTTCGGAAGAACCCCGAGGAGGTGCCCAGCCCGGAGCGTTTCCCCGCGGTGTGGCGGTGTCCGGCGCCCCACGGACGGGCTCTCTCCTTTCCCTTTCGTTTCCTCGTCGGCCGCGCTCCTCCCCAGCCCGGCTGGAGCTCCGCGGTGCTCCCCCGGCACCCGGCGAGCCTGCCCCCCCCCGCGGGGAGCAGGCGGCCGGAGTTTCCTCGTTACCGAGCTCAGAAGAAGTTGCTGCTGCTGACGACGAATGGCACAGTAATGACGAGGGACAGGTTTTACAGCTCTGCTGCGTCTCCTTGTTGTCGCGTGTGTCGGACAGTCTGTATTAATAGCAAAACTGAGAAGTAAATTAAAGTCTGAAAAACGAAAGCTACAAATGATGCTTTTAACAGTCAGGCAAAAAAGTTGTTTTCAGAGAAATCATGTTAGGTACCTGTTAGACACAAGCTCTTAACTGTTCATTGTCATTTTCAACTGGCATTACGGATGTGCTTTTATAGTCTGAATAAGGACATTCTGAGATAAGTTGAATGACGGTTGAAGGTATGTTTGAGCGTCAGTACATTTTTCCTAAACGGATAACACTTTGAAAGATTAAATAGCTGTTGTATCAGTGTATCTAAGATACTCTGCTCAAGTGATTCCAAACCTGGATGTTTGACTCTTCCTTCTAGTTTCAAAGCAGCTTTCAAAGCTTAGGTTTTTGCTTATGATTTGTAGGATTTCACTACAGTGTCTTACATTGTCAGTGTAGCAAGGCAGCGGCAGCAGCATATACTGGCTTTTCAGCTGTTTTGTTAGAAGCCTGGGCTGTTCACTGAAATTGGTGGCAGCTGAAGTTCTGTTGAAGAACTGCGAACAGTGGCAGCTGAGGGAGTCAGCATGTGTCTGCCCTAACCAGGGAGTAGTACCTATGATACTTTCTGAAAGAGGCTCTTAAGATAAATAGAAAGCACAATTCAACCTTGTATGCTAGTGCTAATGTCGTTCTGTAGTTAGTCTTTCTGAAGGCTAGGTGACGTTGTGAGCTTACGTGGAATGTTTAATCTGTATAAAAGAAAAAAGAAAATGTCTAGATTGTTATTGGTGATATTAAGCTTCAACAGTAGCATGTATCCCTGTTCTTTATTCTGCCAGACCACTTGAATATACAGACTGACACATACTAGCATCAAGATTAGTATTTTTGTTTGCTATTACAGAAAAAACTACCCAGAATAAAAGGTGATTCCTATGTAAAACACATCAATATTTTTAAACGATATTATAGCCATGCTTCTTAAAAGGCAATCTGTTTTCCATATATATGTTGCTTCCATATCAAAGCTTTACTTTTCATCTCTTTAGAATGCTGCCTGTCCAATGCTGTGCTCTCTTCTTATCTGAAAGTGGTGCTTGCGTGGATGGTGTGATGTTTGAGCATGTTTAGAGCAGTTTGGTTACTAAATTTAAATGTACTGAAGATCATTATGCACAAGAGAAGACTAAGTATTGCAGGTGGCTGGAGATCCTTCCCGATCCTGCCTCGTTTCTTCTCTTTGTCACTCCTCTTTTTGAAACAAAGTTATGTTTCTCTTACATCTCAATGATAATTACAAGTCCAACAACATGCTTTTCAAAATTAGGTAAAGATCTGTCAGTAGCAATACTACAGAAAATCACAAAAAGCAGTGCCTTTTTCCAGTTGTAATGACAAGAGCATTTTTATGAACAGTCATATTGGTGGATTTTTTTGTTGCAAATTGCTCTTGTGCGTGTTTGGTGGGTTTTGGCAACAAAAAGATAGGTAACAGCCCGTTTGCTTCATACGTTTAACAGTGTTTGTGTTCTATGTGTTGCTTGTGTACATTCGGGGGAGTGTTTTTTCCTTTAAAAGAAAGCTGGACGGCTACAGATAAGGCTGTTAGAAGAACAGAGAGCGAGACAGAAAAGAAATACATTTGGAAAGAGTGGAAAAGAAATTGATGTTATTGGTAACTGCTGCTTTGGTGGTAATTGCCACTCTACGCTCGCAGATGGCTCCTAGCGTAGCTAAGGAGGCAGCATTCAGTGGTCATGGTAGGAACTGGTTAACAGGGGGAGAATGCTAAAGCTTCTTAAGGTGGCTTTGCTTTTGAAATACAGTTGGAAACTGCATGCTCAGTTTTGTAGTTTTTATTGTTTATACTGTAGCTATGCAAGATTGAATCAGTGAGATGTGTGGGATTATAAAAAAAAAAAAAAACCCAACAACAAAAAAACCCAAACCAAACCAACTATCTCTTCCTGAGAAGTGTGATTTTTATTTGCTTTTCCCTCATACAATGTAGAAGATTGGCTGAGCACAGGGGGACAGAAGTCTTGAAGTACCAGAAACAATCAGGATAGGATAGGAATCTGTTCAGCTGACTTTCTTCACTGGGAAAATCATAATAACAGATTGCAGGTGCAGACAAATGTGTAACCAGTCAAGACATTCGTAGCCCATTGGTGTGCAGTAGGTTCCAGGGAGTTCTTCCCACCTCAGCTTGTTTCCGGAGTTCATTACTCTCAGTCACGCCTTGGGCAGTGATTGCATTGTTTCAGCTTTCACCAAATGAGTACTAACTGTGGCTTTTGTAGATTCCAGAATTTGACAACTTATACCTGGACATGAATGGCATTATACATCAGTGTTCACATCCAAATGATGATGATGTTCACTTCAGAATCTCAGAAGATAAGATTTTTGCTGATATTTTTCACTATTTGGAAGTACTATTTCGCATTATTAAACCAAGGAAGGTTTTCTTCATGGCAGTTGATGGAGTAGCTCCAAGAGCAAAAATGAATCAGCAGCGTGGGAGACGTTTTAGGTGAGAATACTTGTTCTTGCTCTGTCTTTAGAATAGTAAACACTTTAAAAAAACATTTATTCAAATGTGTGCCATGGAAAGTAAAATATACTTTGACAGTAGCTTTAATTTTTAGTTAAATGAGGGTAACTACCTGTAAAATGTTAATATGTAAAATCAGGATTCCTAAAAGGAAAGTTTGCTTGTTACTTAAATTTTTCTCTGTGTATGCGGGACTTGGAGGTGCAGGGAGCTTTTTTCCCCGTGAAATTTTCTGTGAAGTAAATCTGCAGTGGAGCTCTTACAGATGTCTCCAATGGCTTCATAACCTGTGAGACTCATTGGTATTTGTGAATGCTAATTCTAGATACACCTTTTTGGTAACTATAATGGAATGTTCTTTGACAGTCGTAGAAGAAATTAATGAAACTCTGGTTTCCTGTCAATACCAGTTAGCAAGCTAACTCAAACACAGAGCTGCAAGTAGATTTCAGTGTTAAGGATTATATTAATGTTTTGGGAGATGTGGAAGCTTTTTTGAAGACTGCTGTAAGGAAGGAAAGCCAGTGGCCAGACAGTACAGGGATAGGGTGCGAAATGCCACAGAAACAAACTGGGAGAAAGAGAGAAAGAGACAAGAGAAGATATTTTCAACCTACTGGGTTTTTTTGTGGTTTTGGTTGTTAAGTTTTTTTTAAGGAAAAAAGGAGGTTGAGAGGAAGGAGAGATTAAGAAAAAGTTCTAAATAGAAAATTGGAGTGGAATGGAGAGAAAGATAAAAATCTCAGACATTGGTGGCTTCTCTTTTTCTGGTTCAAAGGTGTTTATGAAATCCTTGGCCAAGAAAGGCTGGGATGATGTTTGTTTGTTTCTTCATTGCTAGTGATGATAAATTGTTAGTTCACCCCTCCAACCCCCATGGTATTCCAAACTTGCTGCTTTTTTAACTGTATTGCTATTATTGTTCTGGGATGGCATTTTCAGATGTTTAGATCCCGAGTATTTCTACTGTTTCAACATTAATTTGCTTTCATTATGATCAGCTGTTGAATTATCATCTTAGTGATCTAAATATTAACTGTATCTGAGTAATGACAAATTATCGTCATTACTAGGGGGGAAAGGTATTTTTAAGCCTTCCAGTTGTATCAAAAACAAGTTGAAACTCTACTTAGGAGTTAAATTTCTCTCCCTGGCCCCCCCTCCCCTTTTTTTTTTTAGGAAAAAAAAAAGAACCAAACCACTTTAAAAAAATCACCTCTATGTATTCTATGTATTTTGTCAGTAAAGCTATGCTTAGGATATTAACATTTGAGTAAGATGATTCTTTCTCTACTCCATCTCTCGAACCCTGTTCTGTTTTAGATCAGCAAAAGAGGCAGAGGAGAAAATAAAAAAGGCATTAGAAAAGGGAGAAACTCTCCCTACAGAAGCTAGATTTGACTCCAACTGTATTACACCAGGTAAGATAATTTGTTAGTTATTTAAATTTAAATGTTTAGATTTCTGGTTTTGCATCTATATTTTGGCACTGTTTTCCTATTCTAAGACAGGAAGACGGAGAGGAAAGAACTGATAAAGGCTCAAGTGAGTTGAGAACTAAAGTTTTAGTAACTTGTAGTAGGGTTGGAATACTGTCGTATTCTAAAAATTTTTTAGATTGCTACGGAAAAAATGAAACCTCTTGGAAAAAAACCCAGCTATCCCCTTGATCTCTTGCAGAATTTTTATTTGTTGTTTTTTTTCAGTGATACTTCTGATATGCAAATGCAATTTTGAATGACTAGTGAAAAGCATTGTGTTTAACTTAAATTTCTATTTTCAGGAACTGAATTCATGGCCAGATTGCATGAGCATCTTAAGTATTTTGTAAATATGAAGATTTCCACAGACAAATCCTGGCAAGGAGTAACAGTCTACTTATCAGGCCATGAGGTCATTGTATTTTGTTACTATTTTATTTTAAAGACATTTTTATTTTATAGAAAAATACTTACTGATTAATTTGGGGGATTTTTGTGCAGACTCCAGGGGAAGGTGAGCATAAAATTATGGAGTTCATCAGATCAGAAAAAGCAAAGCCCCATCATGATCCAAACACAAGACACTGTCTCTATGGCTTAGATGCTGACTTGGTATGTGCAATTAAAATAATACGAAGAGAAGTTTATAAAGTGTATATGTCTTTGATGTCTTCCTAAATGCATAGGGTTCTAAAATGTTTTTAAACAAGCATGCAATTTTGTATTCCTGCAAACTTTTGAATTTGTAATGAAACCGAACAGCAAAATTTCATTATACTGCTCAAATCTTCAGTAACAGTTTAAAAAAAAAAATGAAGTAAGACCTTTCTAATATCTCTTTGTAATAGATTATGCTGGGATTAACAAGTCACGAGGCACACTTTGCGCTCTTAAGAGAAGAAGTCAGATTTGGTGGTAAAAAATCTCAAAGGTGAACTGATTTAACTTTACTCTTATTTTATATATGATGAAATTAAATCCAAAAGATACTCAGTGACTGAAACAGGTTTTTTTTATTGATTGCATACTAAATTAATGAAGTCTTAGTTTACTTTTGTGTTGGAAAATACATGAAAATAGAGAAATCAACTTGTTAAATTTTGCATTTGAATTAATTTACATGAGAAAATGTATTCTGTCAGGACAGCTGATGAAAAAATCCTTAGAGCTTTGGTGTGTTGTGCTTCTTTCTTCATATTATGAATGGAGCAGCTCAGACTGTACTGACATTGTTTCCATAATTGTCTTATGCAGATATCAACTTTTTAAAATGTATTTATATCTCTGAGGTTTTGTGCATGTAAGTAAATTACTAGAGTAATTACTAAAATAAACCCTCTTAAAGTGGCTGGCTGAATGCTCTTGCTCTGGATTTATCCATTTGAACTAACTTCGGGGCTCTAATCAGTCAGAACAAGGTGATTTGTTCCAGAACTGTGCATGTACATGGAGCTATTCTGAAAAATTCATTTTATAACTGTTACTGTGGCTGGGTTCCTTCTTTGAAAGACCTTAAGCACGTATTTGGTGGATAAAGGGAAAAGATAGGGGAGAGGGAGAGAGAGAGAAATACGCTTTTTTGATACAAAAAAGGATTTTGGATAATACAGTGATAAGTCATATAACTATATGTATATAAATGCATTGTTTTTACTAATAAACAAATGTTTTTATTGCCAAGGACAGTAGGATAAACATCAGAAATAAGTATTCTTTTCATAGTCTTCTGTAGTCAATTTCTCACTAATACTGGTTCTGTTGATAGTGTTGGAATGTAACATTGTAATGTTTTTAAAAGACCTCCAGTCTAATAAAAAAAAAAAAGTAGTTTTTCCAAAATAATATGAAAGTGTGACAACTTTTTGAGAGATTAATTAAATAAAATATAAAATCAAAAGGCAAGGGATCTTTCCCTCTCCTCTCCCCCCCCCTCAAGCATTGTTCCATATTTGGCTCCTGTTGGAATTTCTGGATAATGTTACTCATTACAGGAATTTACTTCTGGAAATTGCAGGAATTGCATTCTGTCAATACTGTCACTTTTATGAATACTTAGAGTTGCAAATTTGAAAACACTAAAAATACATACAAATTAATATCTGTTAGCAATTTCTTGATTGAGAGAAATTGTTTTATCAGGATTTTCAAGTCCAGTATGGTGAAGATTAAGGAGCAAAATGCCTCTAGAGTCTTAGAGCATCAGCCTGGATTTGCCAAAGTTCTTTAATACCAACATGAAAGTAATGTTTTAAAACAAGTGACAGAATTGGGTCTGAAGTTCTGTTCAGCCCAGCATACCTCAGAGTTTGTCTTAGTAGTCTTCATATAAGCTTGTGTATCACACACATCTTCCTCAGAGCATTTTGGCCAAAATCTACTGTGTATGTATATGTGTGAATACACAGGTTTTTATGCTAGTTTGTCATTGGAGGTGGTCCCAGCTAGTTACAGTATCTACATGGTGAAAAGGTCCTTTTCAAATTTAAAATACACCAGTCTTTAGCTCAGTAATCTTTTGGTGTAGGTATTAACTGATTTTGGCCTAATGTTGGCTTAGATATTAAGTAATTTTAGTGAAGAGAGGAAAAGAAGGCAGAATATATATTTTGACTAATTTAGGCCGTAAACAGTGTGTTTTGCTTTTTTTTTTTTTTGGTTGCTGTAGTACTAAACATTGAAGCCACTAGATAATGCATATGGAGTATATTTTCAAGTTGAGCATGTTGTTTTCTTACAAGAAGCATTTCAAATAACCCAGCCAGTTTAGACATGAATCTGTGTACTCTGCATGTATTCAGACTAGTTCTAAAATACCTTAAAATACATGGGGTTTGGTGCAAAGTTAGGTTAGGTTGTCCCTTTTTTGGACAATGGAGTAATTACTTAGGAAATAATTAATGTAACATGGAACTCCACAAAGCAGCTCTGCTTTCTCTAAGCTAGCTGTTTTCCATACAGTGCAGTCACATCTGCTGTTTAGAAGATTATACTGCAAAATTTTATAGACTCAAACCAGATGAATCCTAAAATAGTTTCAAAGAAATGTTTATACATTATTTCTTCTGCAAAGATATAATTCTGGTAAGGTTACTTGGTTTTAGGTAACCTTGAACTTATTAAATATTCATGTTGAAAGTGTGTTTATAAATAATTAACTTAATGTTTTGAATAATTTGCAGAGCATGTGCACCAGAGGAAACCACATTTCATTTACTGCACCTGTCACTGATGAGAGAATATATTGATTATGAATTTTCACCAGTAAAAGTAAGTTCTAATGGAGTTGTGATTGAAAAAAATGTGTGAGGTCTTTTTATGCAGACATGATAATAAAACTTATGCTCCTGTGTTTTTTGGGTTGGTTCCCGCCCCCTCCCCCCCACCCCCCCGCTTTTTTTTTTTCCCCCAGGACAAGATTTCCTTTGAATATGATATTGAGAGGATAATAGATGATTGGATCTTAATGGGTTTCCTTGTAGGAAATGATTTTATTCCTCATCTACCTCATTTGCACATTAATCATGATGCACTGCCGCTACTTTATAGAACATATATGGCTATCTTGCCAGAACTGGGAGGTAAGAACACTATGTTTAGTCGTAAAAAGTAGAAAAATTAACATTCCTATCTTAATATTTATTGACCTTTTTAGTCACGTTAGAACGTTTACAGTTTCTTTAGACAGCCAGCAACATTGTGTTCTATTATCTGTGGTACTTAAATTTAAATTTTTAAATCGTTAATTTTAAAAAAACATACTTTATTTTCCCAATAGGCTACATAAATGAAAATGGACATCTGAATTTAAAACGTTTTGAGAAATATCTCACAAGATTGTCAGATGTAAGTAACTTCGAAATTGCACTGTATAGAACAGTGTAGTCTGTTGAATATAACCTCAGTATAGTTCCCTAAAATACACAGTGCTGTAGTTTTTATGAAGTGTTAAATGACTGTGTTTTATAAGTGGTTCAATCAGCTGTTTTATCATTTAACTGATGGGATCCAGTCAGTTGTTGTCTGATCTTATAACTTAAGAGGGAAAAGATTTAATCATTTGATCAATGCTTTAGCCAGCATCTTTTAGTACTGCAAGTGAAATGAGGATTCACCAGTAGAATCATGGTCCTCAATTCTCATTGCATAGTGAACGGCAGTACTGGGCAAAGTGTGCTGCAGGCAGCAATATTCTTTGCTTCCCCTGTTGGTCAGTTTCTTGTGGGGTAAGCTATGTCTGAAAATCTTGGTGAGCAATATTTTTTGCAAGTTTTTTTATGAAGATCACTGGTAAAGAGCAATGAAGCATTAGCATCTCTCAGAGGCAGGCATCACATTCTGCATGAACTAACTGGCAGACAGGGGGCAATCTTGTTAAGTCCTGTTGCAGTGATCCATCCTAGAGAGGAGAAAAGGTATAGGCCATATAGAAATGGAAAGGTCTCAGCCTTCTGCCAAACTTGGAATGAGGAAGTTCATCTGCTGTCCCTTCTTCAGCCCTGTCTTCTGATTCTTGGGTAGAACTATGAAAGTGTTGGGTGTGTGGCACAAGACTCTATTACCCAGACCCTGTAAACTTCTGCTACTTCCAGAGTTGATAGTGAAGTGTGGAAGTTATCTAACCCTTTTTGTTACCTGTTGCTGCCTTACTGAAAGAAAACAAAATATATCTTGGGTGTATGTGATATGTTGCTAAGAAAAAAGATTTTTAATGTTAATTTATTAGTTTAGTTATAGCTCTAGGACAAAATGTTTATGTATGAATAATTATTCTAGATGTAATCTAATGCACCTATTAAAAAGACATTGTTAATTTAGCACTCTAAATTTGGTGTCCCTCAAATATTTCTAAACTTACTTTAATCTTTCTGCACAGTTTGATCGTGAACACTTCAGTGAAGTCTTTGTAGACCTGAAATGGTTTGAAAGTAAAGTAGGCAATAAATACCTCAACGAGGCAGCTGGTATTGCAGCAGAGGAAGCCAGAAAAAATAAACAAAAGAAACAAAAGGTTAGTGTTTTACATGCCCTTATTTTCAAAATTGTGTGTTACTTTTTGCAAATCAATAATTTGGTCTTACAAAAATTACATGGTATAGATCTCTGAGATTTTTAGACATCAGAAAAGATAGTAAAATGTAACATTTGAGGAACTGCCTGTATGCATTGCTGGTTGTGAGTGATGAAATGGTTAAGTCAAGGTCAGGTTCTCATGGTTTTTGAAATCTTGTAAACCTGTAACTTAATGCTTTAATTTATCTGTTCCTCAACAGCAGCAAAGCTTACTTCTGGGTGAGTTATGGTCAAATTTGCTGTGCTTCATAATTTTACTTTTCAATGCGTAGCCTGCTGGAAGTTTTATATATTTCAGGTACACTTACGTAGATCATTCACGCATGTCTTGGTATCGGCCAACTATTTGACAACGAATAGATAAATAGCAATGTCATTGGTGTAGCTATCTCAGATTGATTATTAAATTTGCAATTCTAGATATAACTAATTAATAAGGACAGCATCTTTCTCTGTATCTTGACTCTGCCCTACTGTCATGTTCCCCACCACCACCACCTCCATTGGCTCTCCTTCAATATATGACATCAGCAGTGTAGAGTAGCAGCAGGAAATTCCTTCAGGTTTAATCTGTCACTATGCTGTTTGCAGCGTGTGGTTTGTAAGAGCAAGATGTTAGCTCTTCCTTTAATAAGGTATGCTTTATTTGTGGTTGTTTTCTTATTTGCCACAGAAGTTTGGAGCAGCTGTATAGTATTAGCTAGCTATCTTGACTGATCCTTTGAATGGAAGTGACAGTCAGGAGCTTGCATATCTCAGGTACAGGGGAAGAGGGCCAACTTAATGATTCTGCTTATTGAAAGCTACTCAGTGCTGTATACAAAAGACAGCGTGTAGTGTGAGAATGAAGTGAATGTTTGGCTTGTTTGACGCTCTAAAAAGCAATTTCTTGTATCCTTACTTCCCAGAAAAGTAATTTGAACTCTTAAAAATTTTTGGATTAAAACTTTGATTTCATACTGGTGCTGTAGCACAACGCATGATGTAGGTAAAAATGCTTAGATGTGTACTGGGCAGTTTTGGAAATAGTTGTATTTTGGAAAACAAATATTCAGGTATTTTTTAAAGGTAGTTGAGATTTTATTTGAGACTGCTCCTTTGTCTGATCTGTATGGATAAAATAATTTTCCCATGGCAATTACAAGAGAAGGAAATGTAGCGGATTTTATACTAAATAATAATAATATTTATGCATCTTGATTATACCATTTTGAGTTGCAGATTATATGGTTGTGAATGAGGTATGTGCATGTTATTCTGTATTTTTACTTTATCTCAAATATTAATAGGCTCAGGAAAATTCTATGTGTTTGGCTGCTTTAGAAAAAAATGAAGGTGAAGTTGTGACCCCTAAAAGTAAGTGCAAATAATTTTTCCATACATGTATAACAAAAAACCCCCAAGTTGTTAATTTGTGTATAGATTTGGAAGATCTGTAAGAATTTCATGTCAGAGATGACCTTAATCTAAATGAAAGAGTTACATAGTCAGCTATTGGGATATGGAACTGCACATCACTGGCTTATGGTGAGAGGGAGTGGGGCTAAAGCTTTTGAAGTGCTTCTTATCTGACCAGTATTTCCATGATGAATTAAAGGAATGAATGAATAAATCTTCAACGTTATGTTTTTTATAATTGTATGCCTAGGTATTTTATTATGTAGGTGGGGACAAATGAACAGATTTTTATATGGCTTTGGGGGTTTTGGTTGTGTTGATAGTGTTTTTAAACTCATTCCACTTGTAGGAAATGTCTTTTGCTCATGTTTTGAAATTTACTGTAAAAAATTTATAAATATTACTCCGTGATATAAGATGATGTTGCTGAAAAAAGAATAAATTTTAAAATTTATTTTAACATTTTCTTAAATTATTATCTGATGGCTTTTATTCTGCTCTCTGTTCTGGTAATTGGGCTACAAAATGGGTTGCCCATTTTAAAGGGAAAAAAAAAAAAAAAAAGTTCCAGACTTTATCTGGGTAAAGATTTTGTTTGATTGTTTCACGTTACTTTCAGTGCCGGGAAGGTATGAGCACCTATAACTGTGAATTGAGGAATAAGTTTAAGGCATTAAGTCAAAACTGAATATCTCCAAACCTTATTGTAGTAGAGAAATGAACGTTAATCCCCCCCGCTTTTTTTTTCCCCCATAACTGCTTTTTCAGCTGTATTGGAAGATGAACCAGAAGATGATGATCTGTTTGAAACTGAGTTTAGGCAATACAAAAGAACTTACTACATGACTAAAATGGGTGTAGAAGTAGTTTCTGAGTAAGTGTATGCTTTTTCTTCTCTTTTTTTTTTTTTTTTTTCAAACACCAAAGACAAGTCTTTGCATATATCTAATACAAGACACAATATTCATCCATGTCAAAAGCAGAGAACATACATGGCAGTGTACTGCAGCAGTGATGCTTTTGGCTAATGCAAGAACAGCTGCCAGTCAAGTTTTCTGTAACAAGTATGTGAGGACCAGAGAGAAAAAAAAAATCCATTAGTATTAAATAAATCTAGAAAACAGTGGTTGTCTTAGATTCCCAGAATGCCCTATCTTCATTCCTGCGTACAAGGTGCTAAGTAATTTTTATATACCAGTGAAAATGGGAAAAACTAATAAGTAACTTTGGTTTGTTTTTTTTTTTTAAAGTGACTTCTTGGCTGATCAAGCTGAATGTTATGTCCAGGCAATACAATGGATTTTGCATTATTATTACCATGGAGTTCAGTCATGGAGCTGGTAAGAAAAATTGTCAAATGAGAAATTGCTTAAAGGTCAAGTGATATTTCACCTTGTATCCTAGGAACATTTAATGTAGTTCTGTTTGTTTCTGATCTATGAACACTGCTGTGCTATAATTAAGTCAAGTAACTTAAGAGTTTTTTCCCCTGCAGGTATTATCCTTATCATTATGCACCTTACCTGTCGGATATTCGCAACATCAGCGAACTCAAAATCAAATTTGAACTGGGAAAACCTTTCATGCCATTTGAACAGCTTCTTGCTGTGCTTCCAGCAGCTAGCAAAGATCTACTGCCTAAATGCTACCAGGTAGGATTTAGAATTAAATTACATTTATCTGTCTCTTACTGGTTGTCTGCTTTATTTTGAAGTAACTCTTTTCTTAATATTTTTGTATGTCCTCTAAATTTTAGGTGTATAGTGAAATACTTCTTACTATTCTTAGTACATTGTGAAGTTAGTAATAAATACAAAATTTTGCATTTGCTAAAGCAATTTCAGACTAGGACAATTAAATGATAAATATTGAATTCTTGTTCAGACTTGAATTGGTTTTAATACCAGCCTTCCTCTATCTCTTCCTACAATTAGTGCTGAATTGTCTCTGGTATTGTTTAATTCCTCTATTATATTTTCCTAGCATTTGATGATTAGTCAAGACTCTCCTATTATAGAATATTATCCACCGGATTTTAAAACCGACCTAAATGGAAAACAGCAAGAATGGGAAGCTGTAGTATTAATCCCGTTTATTGATGAGGTAAGTTCTTTCAATGTCTGCTGTTTATAAAAGCTTCATAACAAATCTGCTAAACTTCTTAATTAATCAACAGTTAGACATGCAATTAAATGGAAGTTTAAATTACACTTGATAAGACCACAGCAAAACATAAATGTTTGCTGCCTGGAGAGTAAGGCTAGATTAAGTTACCACAAGCAAAGTTAGCTTCAAGTGGCAGAAGTCTTAAAGTAAGGGATGTGGACTTTTTGTTGTTTGTTTCATGTTTTTAATCAGCTACTCCAATATTTAGTTTCAGATTTTTTGAGAAAACAATTCTATTCCTATATACATAGAAAAATACAGAATGTCTGTAGGTAAAATAAAAGAAACACTTGAAAGAAAATCCAGTCTTTTTACAGAAAATGTCTTCACATGAACACCGGTAATGGGTAGAAGACTTTAAGTAAAAATCGAACAGTAAAACATTAATGGAGAGGAGTAAAATAGTAACATTTTCCTTTTGTATATAGGATAACAGTATTAGGATAACAGTATTATGTACGTTGTTGTAATATCTTTTATTGGATTAAATTTGAGCACATCAAAGAGTGGATGAAAATAAAGCTGCAGGTTAGATGTTAAGATATATACAAGTGGTGGCAGGTGCCTATCAATTGTTTCCATAAGTCGCAGTGAAAGGTTGACAGGATTTAGTCCTCTCACAAAAGACTTGCTACTTGAATGACCTATAAGGTTTTGAAGCTTCTTCAATAGTTATTTTGCAGAATTTTATGATAACATCTAAAATCTTATTAATATTTCTTTGTATGTAAACGTAAAAGGCAAAATATGGCTAGCCTTTGGAAACATATTTGCAAAAAGATAATCTTTATTTTCCAAAGCCATGCCATTGTAATTGTTCTATTTTTATCAGAGAGTGGGGACATGAGGAAGGGTGAGGCTGCAAATAGAAAATTAACACATTAACCAGAAAAGTGCAGGTATCCACTTTCCCAACGTAGACGTTTCCATGCTAATTTTTGTTGCCAGTTTTCACATATGCAAATTTCTCTAAAATTTAGAAACGACTGCTGCAGGCCATGGAATCCTGTAATAAGTGCCTAAAAGAAGAGGAGAAACGAAGAAATACTCACAGTGCTTGCTTAATGTACTGGTATGACAAAGAAGCAGAGTTCCAGTACATGTCACCATGGCCAGAGAAATTCCCTGCAATAGAAAGATGTCATACAAGGTAACATTAGCATAACTGTTTTAGAGTAGACTAAAAGCAGTTAGAATACTTTTATTAGGATTTTAACCAAAGCGTGTATGTGCCGATATATACACTGAAAAATGTAAGATGAATTAGGTGTTACTTGTTGTGGATGGCATGGTAAAAGTATTTGTCCCTTTTCTTCAAGTATTACTTTGCAAAACAGATGAACCGATGCTAAGTTGACGAGAACACTCTAGAGGATTACTAAACTTTGGATGACACGGAGGATGAAAGACTGATACAAATATCTGATAGTAGTGTTGCATTATCAGCACACTAATTCCAGACCATTTTTTTTCAAAAACGTAAGCATTTGGATCCAGCGCAGAGCGTTGCACACAAATGCGTTGTTCACTTTCCCCTCACTGAAAGTAGCCAGTTTACTTAACGCAGACTTAGGTTTCAAGATTAAATGGAAATATAATCTTAATAGTCAAACTTAAACCAAAATAAGGGAGGAACGCCTGTTGCAGGATTACACTCTGTGAAGAATAAATAGTTGTGAAGATGAAGGATACCATATGGAACCATTGCTACTTTAGAAGAATGAATAGTTGTGAAGATGAAAGATATCATATGGAATGCTTGCTAGTTTAGAATTTGACAATAACAGTGAATTAAAATAGTGAGATTGGAACATACCATGGCTTGAATTTTTGTCTTTTTCTTAATGAGTAATCTCTCTGCAGAAATAGTGTGGAGTTTTATAGTCCTTTTTATAGATTCCAAGTGGCTTAAATTAATTGCCACCTTACAGGAAAGTCAAAGGGTGTGTGAACTAATGAATGCTTGCATGAACAACAGGAGTTTCTAGAACCAAATGTTAATCTGTATGAGCAAATGTTGTACTACTTGTTTTTTAGGTATAAAACAATACCTTTGGATGCTTGGCACGTAGAAATAACCCACAATAAGATAACTAAAATCAACAAAAGTGCATTATATTTTTGTGGATTTCCTACTTTAAAGCACATTAAACATAAGGTAATAGATTTCTCTCTTCTGACGTTTTCAATTGTATTTAATAGATAACTATGTAAGAGTTTAAGTTTTATGTGCTGTTTTGTTTTTACCCAGTTCTATCTTAGAAAAAGTGGCGTACAGGTGTTTCAGCAAAGCAGCCATGGAGAGAACATGATGTTAGAAATCATAGCTGATGAGAATTCAAAAGATCAGGTAAGTGTTCAGCACCTAACAAAAAACCAAACCAAACAAACAAAAAACCCAGACAAAAAAACTTACCATAAAAAGACTGAATTTGTTAAGTAGTCAGATTTGAAAAGTTTGGTATGTTTATCTTCTCAACAGTGTATTATAGGAGAAAAACATCTAGAGTAGTACTGAAAAAGTTTAAAAAAAATGTAAAACCCAAGCATTTCTTAAAAAAGAGTAGTTGAATATTTTGAATAGTTAATTTAAAAGATAATCTTTAGATTTTTTAAATCTTTATTTAACTAGTAACATTTTGATTTCAAAATGAGCTTTATGTACAAGTTTTTACAATTTGATTAATAGAAAGGAAGGTGAAATATGGCTGTATAGTCAAGGCCATAGATTAATTGCTGGAGTAAGAATGCTGGAGTTCTTAGCTCCCAGCTCAATGTTGAGACCATTAGGTGGTAGTAGTCTCGGTATGTACTTTGAAAACATCAGCTGAATCAGTTCACTGAAAACATCAACAGGATTAGTTCACACTGAAAGCTTTTGTTGACTATTGGAGTCAATAGTAAAATAGTAAAAAATAAACTTCATTAGGATTAAAATGCTAGATTTGTGTGGTGAACAGTCTAGAATTTTGGGGATCTGCTGAAAGATTTAAATTTGTCCTGGCTTCAGACAGTCTCCTTAGTAGAGTTTCTGGCTATCAGGTGTTCTCAGGTAAGGAGTTGGTGACACTCACTCCTGACTAATTAATAGTTGGAAATGGTATAAATGCAAGGAAGCAGAGTCACCAGACCAATGCCCCTTGTCTTTTTGGGTAGCTGAGTACGTAGACACTTTTTCTTTTTTAATCAGTCCCTTTTCATCAACAAAGCAGATATACACCTTCCACTTAAGTGAGACTGTTTGATAGAGGAATTAGAGGAAAGAGTTGATGCGGAGACATTAGGAAGCAAAATATTTTTTCTAAACCCTTTAAAAGTCAACTCTGGTTTGTAACCAGAAACATCAGGTAGCAAAAGACAAATCCAGAAAAAGAAAAATGGTTCAGAGATAAAGAATTAAAGAAAACAAGGAAAGCAGAGAGGAGGGAAACAAAAAGATGGGATTTTACAGTAGAGAGATGGGGAGAATGAATACTCAAGATATGTGGCAAAGAGCATTAAATAAATCAAAATAACAGATTAAAAAATAGCAGAAAATCATTGGAAAAATAGAACATAATGCGAGATGAAAATTACAGATGCTAGTGAAGTACTGGACATAAGTACTGTGTCTTTATTTCAGTGAGATACAAAAGTGAAATTTATGGTACAGAATATTTCACTAATCTCAAATTGTCAGTTTGATTATGGTGTCCCAGAGGCACAAATAGTTCTAAGTAATTTAATAAAAAAAGTACATAGTAACCGTATACCAGAAATGTAAATCAAACCAGATCTTACAACTAACATATGCTACATGTAAAGAGCCACATTTGGAATATGTTACTTTGTCCTAAAAAATGAAATATGTTTCTCCATTTCTAATCAGAGATTATGTAATATGTATGAAAATATAATTTAATAAACTAAAATGAGCTTTGTATTCTGCAAGAGAACCTGTTCTTTAACTAGAGTAGTTTTTATTGCAAAAACAGTTTGAAACTATTTTAACAGAAATCTTTTAGTATTTTGAATAATAATAATAGTAACTTCTGGGTTTTTTCAGATGGTGGAAAATGTTGCCAGTTTGGTACTTGGAAAGCGTGTTTTTGTTAACTGGCCACACCTTGAAGAAGCCAGAGTTGTTGCTGTGTCAGATGGAGAAACTAAGTAAGAGATGCTTCACAGATAGTTGTTTGTTGTCTTTATTGTTTTATTCAAAATAAATTCCTTAGGCTGTACAACAGTTTTGATTTTATTGTAATACTTAGTAACAGCAAATGACTCCAGAGGTATTGAAGGCTGCTTGGGTGGAAGAACATTTGTTTAACGTTATTCTGAGGTTTGATTATCTCTGTAGAAGTCTAGTCCTTCAGTATTTTGCTATAGATGTAGAAGTTTAGAGGAGCTTATTCTTAACTTTGAGGGGAAAAAGGCGTACGCAGAAATCCACACCGAATAATGTAAAAGAGAACTTTTCTATACAGTTTTCCTTTCAGTACATGCACTGGTATTTTTTTGTAAAAAATATGCTTTACGTCTGGTTGTAGAAGGGGTAGAGAAAATGATGCTGCAAGTCTTCCATGTCCTTAACAAGTAATTTCTGACTATTTTTAAATTAAAAATTTAAGTTTTGCTCGCAATTGGTTATGTCTAGATTAATTCTATTTGATTAAATTTGTGCCTGTCATAATATTCTCAAGGTTTTATTTGGAAGAACCACATGGCACACAGAAGCTTTACATGGGAAATGCAGTCCCCCCAACTAAAGTGGCATACATTGGAGATAAGGAGCAGAGCATGTGGTTAAAAGAAGTTCAAGGCATTTCAGAGCAGTAAGTAACTTTGAAAATTGAAGTGTAACTTTGCATTTTATAGCTTAGCTATGTTTTGTTGCTGTATTATATACCTGAGTAGCAGAGACGAGCTGCTGCATACTTGATGATAAAGGTTAATGAGTCTGCTGGAATTTAAAAAAACAACATAAAAGAGCTTATGTTGAAATTTCAGAATATATGGAGTTAGTCCCTAGGTATTTAAAGTTAGATGCTGTTACAAAAGAATTCTCAAATGAATGAGTTTCGGTATTTACTCTCCCACTTGATTTTTCTGTTTTGGTCTCTAGTAATCTTCAGTTGTAGGATGTATATAGAATGGAGTCATGCAGTATCAAATTACAACTTCAATAGCTTAGCATTGTTAAATTTGAATACAACTCTTGCTCTGGTAGAGTGTGGGTGCCCAGTGGAACACAACTGAATTACAGTAGCTTGCCATTTTATTGTCTGTCATTTGAGTTAACTGCCTTAATTACCCCCTAACCCTTCTCACTGTAAAGGTAAAATTTAAATTAACACAGCTAGGTAGTGATGGCTGTGCAACAATGGATAAGCAATTGGTTAAGCCATTTATTCTGGGTATTTTTTATAAAACAGGAAGCAAACTATTAGAATCCTTTTGTTAAGAGAAATAGTCTTTTTTTTTTTTTTTCCCCCCCAAGAAATTAATTCCACCCTCTTGGTTCAGTTCTGCTTATTGTAACCAATCTAAATGTTCTGTTTTGTATTCAGCTACCAGAGAAGAAAAGGAATAGTTATTCATGAAACATCAATAGTTGTGTATGCTCAGTTACTCACTGGTAATAGATATCAACTAAACCAAAATGGAGAAGTTTATTTGGAGAAGCAGTGGTCAAAACAAGCTCTTCCTTTTGTTTACCAAACTGTTGTCAAGGTAAATACACAAGTTCAGTATCTTCTTGCATGTAGCTCCTTACTCCATTGGGATGTGGATACAAACAGGGAAGGAAAGGTACATGCTCCTTTAAAACAAAAGAATGAACAAAAATAAGCATCTTCAATGTAATTTATTATAAAAAGAAATATAAAGTGCCTAGGGAAGTATTTTGTCACAAAACTTGGGACCCTGTTGCACTGTTTAGAGATCTTAACTGAAAAAATGCTTTTTGTCATCATTTAGTGATGATACTTTGTATGAAGTACAGTAGTGGTGCTCTGTGAGGTAGCATAGTTGCTTGTGTAACAGCATTTGTAATACAGCATTAACTTCTTTGCTTTCAATGCGTTATTTCAGGCTCAGATAATGTTTTAGAAAAAGCATCTATTTATATGAATGTTTTAATTATTCTGCTAGAACTGAATGATATTTAACGTTATCAATTTTGTCTTTTTCATGTAGGATATCAAAGCCTTTGACTCTCGTTTTTCAAACATCAAAACTTTGGATGACTTGTTTCCTCCTGGAAGTACAGCCTTTATGCTAGGATCTCCTTACTACGGCTGCATGGGAGAAGTTAGTTCCAATAATCATTTCTGCCCACCCCCCAGATTTCTTTATTTGCAAGCCTAAAATAATCTAAGATGTTGTGTGGCAGTAGTGCTCACTTGCTAGCTAAAATTTTAAATCAAAGATTCCCTGGTGGTTTAGAGGAGGAGAGGGTTCTTCTACTTTCCCTATTACTGTTGCTGGCATAACAGGACAAAGGTAGCATAGCTTGAATGCGCAATTATTTTTATTAATTATTTGGGATAATTTGCAATACAGAGTGTTCCTATTTTGGACCATTTTCAGTCATAGATTCTTTTGATTTAATGCTGTTTGCTATGAGGAAGCAGTGTACAGGTTCATGGCAAGATGATGAATCCCAAAACATCTCTGTGCCTGCTGCAGTGAAATTATTGATAAAGTAGACTACAAGGTCTAGTATCCAAAGACTGCTCTTTTTAAATAACATTTTTAATATGTTGTATTTCTCTCCAAGGTTCAAGATTCATGTGATGTGATCACAGAAGGTAGAATTCGTGTAGTTTTCAATATTCCATGTGAACCCCAGCTTGACGCTCTAATACAGAACCAGCATGTAAGTGTTTCTGTTTTTTTAGTAAAAGCTTAAACAATGTGTCAAATATATTTTGTAATGGCAGATGTCTTTAAGGGGTGCTTCCATATTATTCATTTGCCCTTTGTGTAAAACTTATGTTTCGGGAATTGCCAATATTTTTTGTTTGTTTGTTTGTTTTAAAGAAATATTCTGTGAAATACAATCCTGCATATATTTTGGCCAGCCGTCTTGGAGTAAGTGGATATCTTGTCTCCAGATTTACAGGGAGTATCTTTATTGGAAGAGGATCAAAGAAAAAGTAAGTTCTCTCTGTGAATTTTGACTATAGAGGAGCTTCTAAATTCTAATACAACTCCACAGAATTTCTGCTATGCTTAAGTGCTGTTCTTATCAGGTGTATAACTGTTTCGTGATGTGAAGCTTTCTTTAAAGTATATTTGCTGTAAACTAAATTAATATGCAGTGTTTTTTCTCTCCCATCATAAACTTCTTTTTCTTTTTTGTTTACTGGAGAGTTGTTCTGTTGGCTTTAGTATTGTAGAAAGACATAAATAGACTTTTCTGGTTAACTACTTGCATAATTGAAACAGGAGTTTGAACTGACTTTGCCACACTGAGAATAAGAAGTGGAACTGGGATCTAATTTCATTGTACTTATCATTACAGCTAGTATAAAGGGATAATGATTGTACCTGTAGTTTTTCTGAAGAACTAGTTAAGACTAAAACTACTCAAAATATGTAAGGGAAGCAATTTCTATAGTTCTCTGAATGTCAGAATTGTGGTTTGCTAGGACAGCTCACTAAAGAAGTGAATGAGGCATGAGCATTTTCTTGGGATTTAATGTGTACGTTTGTTCCACACTGATTATTCAGGGACATCCTTCTACATCTTGGTCAATGCCAGGTAGATTGTGGTTGATTAGATCTCAATTAAGGAAGAAATAAAATATTTCCTACTTTCCTTTGCAATAAGGTATGGGCATGCATGTGGGCATCTACCATAGCACACCTTACGTTCTGTAACATTTACAGCTGTCACGATGCTAACAAGTAAACAATACAATGAATTTAATTTTTCTGTGGTTTTAGGCTGAGGATGTATATTTCTGTGGTTTGGTGTTGTTTTTTTTTTAATGTATGTACACAGACACACATATATTATTCCAAGTTAATAAACTTTTTCTTATTTCCAGTCCTCATGGAGATCACAAAGCAAATGTGGGGCTAAACCTGAAGTTCAATAAGAAAAATGAAGAAGTTCCTGGCTATACTAAGAAAGTTGGAAATGAATGGATGTATTCTTCTGCAGTAGAACAACTACTTGCTGAGTATTTAGAAAGGTAAATATTGGATATGAACTTCATCCAAATTATCCACCTTCATATCGGTCTTTGGATTTTGTCCTCTGGACACAGGTCTTCCAAGAACTGATAAGTTTGCTTTTGGAGATTGCTTGATGGAGTTTCTTTTATTCCAACATTCTTCTTTCAACAGGCTCTCCTTCCAAGGAGAAGCATACTTTGGGATAGAGAAATTTTGTCAGCAGCTTACCCTTGATAAATGAACAGTATGACACTAAATTAAGTAAAAAAAAGTAATCTGTCTGGGCTCCATGAATTTTGAAGCCCGTCAAAATTTGTTTTGTTAAGGCTTTTTTGTGGTCTATGCTGATGTGAAACTAAGTTTGTCTTCCATTTGTCCGTTTTTAGGGTCCCTGAACTATTTACTTATATAGCCAAGAATAGCCAGGAAGATGTCTTCTATGAAGATGACATTTGGCCTGGAGAGGATGAGAATGGGTAAGCCATCTTTCTTTTTATTTTTTTCTAGAATAAGGAGAACAAAGGATGACAACATTGTGAAATCGGTGGTGATCATATGCTGCTATGTAACTGAAACCTTGCTGTTCCTTGAGCAGCATGGTTGTTCAGTGATGACTCTGAAAAAATTATCAGAATGTTGGATGTTCCAGTTCTGGAGTTCAAGTCTTTGTCAGACTCCTGTCTCAAGTCCAATAAATGAAAAATCTAATTTTCGATGGCTACTTCATAATTTTTTCATTTAAAGTAACCTTCAGTAAGAATAATTATGGATAGTCACAAAGTCCCTAAAAGATCATTTCTGGAAAATAAGCAATAATTATTTTAATTGTTTAAGATCACTTTAAATTTGAAAAATAACCTGTACAGAATTCAAAGTACTTTACACATTTTCAGTATACATTCAGTCAGTTTCCTGGGAGACAAGGAGCAACCTTGATTCCAGATACAGTATAGTAACGTTAAAAAAGCTTTTATTATTAGCTGGTAAGCCCTGTTCATGGGCTTGAGTTAGTAAGTTTGCGTGATGCTGCATGCTGTAGGACTCTTACCAGACGGATATACCATTGTGGGACTCTTCTATTGCAAGGATCTCAGGTTTGTGCTCCGTTTTACCAGAGGCATACCATGAAGTTCGTTCTTACTTTGTTGTGAGAAACAGCTGGTCACAGAACCTTTAATTGCAGCTGGACATGGTTAGTTGGTTGGATTCAAACATAATTTACTGAATACTTTTAAATAATTTAATTTTTTAATTTGGTTTTTTTTTTTGGCTGATACAAAACTTCAGGTTATAGTTTTGAAGCAGTATTGCATGATTCAGCTAGATTTATTTTTTTCCTAACCCCTGTTGTAAACTCATTCAGAACTCTTAAATTCTATTACTTTATTAATGTATACAAGCATTGTGCATGTATATCAATATTTGACTGATTAAATCAGGGAGCATAGCATGCTTAGTTTATGCAGCTGAAAGTTTTAATTCATGTCCTTTTTTTATTTAGAGCTGAGAAAGTTCAAGAAATTATTGCATGGTTAAAGGCACATCCTGTGTCTGCTTTGTCTCGCTCATCTTGTGACTTGCAAATTTTGGATGCAGCCATTGTTGAGAAAATTGAAGAAGAAATAGAGAAATGCAAGGTATGCAGTTTGACATTATTGTGAGCAGGGGTGAAGCAAAAAGCAGCTGCTCACTATTTTCCAAGTTCTTGAATAAGACAATTAAGATTCCTTGTCATTCCAAAGAAAAAGAATACAGAATTTAATGTAAGATCTGAAATTTTTAATGTGAATTGTCCCAGAAATTCAGAAGAGCTCATTATTAATTTTTTTAATGAACTCTTTTTGAGGTGATTCAGCAGCATTATTCCATACTCTTAACTCTGCCTTTTGGCCATTTCAGAAAGGAACAGGTGTCAGTGTGTATTCTGAACTACTGAAGTGCTGTTTCTAAGTGCAATATGAGCTGTTCTTCCCTTGCAGTTTCTCTTTGGTCTGAGGAAAACTACAAAGTTGTTTTCTGAAGGCCTCAGATCAAAAAAGGGGCCAAGGAAATTACCAAGGCAAAAGCTAAAGGCAAAGCCACATGAAATAATGGGATCATGTCTTTGAAATTATTTGCTAGGACATGATAATAAAAGTGGTGTGAATTCTGGAATTAGCCAAACAATGCAAAAGCTTTGGTAAGAAATCAGTCATGTTTCAAAAACTGGACTTAGTCATCCTGAAGACTTCATGAAAGCTGTATACCTTTATCTAAAAGAAACAAAAGATTCTACATTATCTTTTCAGGTGTTTTGTTGTACCTGAAATCCAGTGTTTGTTCCTACACTTGTTTGTAATGACTTTCTGTTCCTTTCCTTTAGCTGAGAAAGAGCAACAAGAAGGTGCGAGTAACTGTGAAACCCCACTTGCTGTACAGAGTAAGTGATGTGAAAAGGTTTTTTTAAAAAAGTTGTCCAGAACATATTTATTTTACCTAAGCTTACCAACTTTCAGAGAGTGGAATTTTAGGACAGTATTGATGGAAGAAAAAGTTTTATGATGCCTTCTAGAAAATCAATTTGAGAACAGTAGCCTGTCTCTAAAAGGCATTTCTAACTACAAACTCTGTCATGTATTATACTGACTTTCAGTTCTTTTCTATTTTCTGTCCTTTATGCTTCTACAGTTCTTATTGGCTGTATAATGAAGGCAAAATGAAATGTGCTTTCCATTTGTTGTCTTCCCTGTTTTGCTTTTTGTTTGGTTCTTGACATATGACCAACTGCTCGTCTTGCCTGGTATTTAACAGATACCCACGTTACTGATACAGGCAGGTGAGACTTGATGGTTTTATTTTGTCTAAACTGATCCTGTTGGTCTGTCTTGGATCACTGTTCTCAGGCAGAAGCAGTGAGTGAGAGTTGCAAGAAAAAAAAAAGTTTGCTTTCTGTCTCGGATAGGAAGATTCTATGTTTCTTAAACAACTTTTTTTCAGAAAGTTTGTTTTATAGTGTTTCAGATATTGTTACAAATGCATCTTGATTGTAATTCTATTTTTTTTGCAAATGTTAACACAGTCTTTTGGTTATTGTCAGCCATTAGAACAACAGAATGGGGTTGTTCCAGATCGAGATGCAGAGTATAGGCTGTTTGACCGTGTCGTCAATGTGAGAGAGAACTTTTCTGTTCCAGTTGGTCTTCGAGGTACCATTATAGGAATAAAAGGAGGTAATATTTTCTTCATAATTGTAGCATTATAGCTATGTAACAGCTCAGCTAGTGATGTGAAAGCAGGCTTCAGAAAAGTGTTTTGTATAGTAGTTGTGAATGCACAGAAATTTCTCACCTATGAAGCATACGCAACTTAAAGCTGCTAGTGACATATTTACTGTTTTGAATTAAACCTACAGGTATTCTGTTTTAATTTCATGTTACACAGCTGTACTTTGAATAAGAAATTACTTAGCCTTTTTTTCTTCTTAATATGAAGAAGGCAAGAGAGATCAATGAGAGGGAACACAGGCTGCAAGAAAGGAACAAAATGAAGTTATGGGAAGATATGGGCAAAGTTAAGAGAAGTAGAGATGAAACCAAAAGTAATACCCTTAATACTTACATTGAACATAAAATTTTATCAAATATGATTTGTCTCAAATTGTTTCATTTCGAATTTGGGGGTTACTCTGTGATATTCCATTTCTGTTAAATGGCATGGATTTATACCTCCTTTGACAAGAAGATTATCCATAGATCTAGTTCAGGTAAACAAAAGGATTTACCGAGTCACATTGGGTGTAACAGTTTGAGATGTAGTAATATAAATTGTTGTCTTACCTGGCATGTAAGTAGTTGCTTTTTCATTCAGTTTGCCTCCAGCAGAATTTTGAATAGACTAGACTTGAGTACAGCTTTTTTAAAGAGGTATTCTTTTCTCCATAATGATTATATACTAGTATAATTTTAAAGGAGTGTTAGTCTATCATTATGCAAGAAGGTAGTGTTAAAGCTGTCAGTTTCTGACTGCCTAAATGTAAAGATCGTTTGCATCTTTTCTGGCAGTTTCTGAGAAGTGTGACATACTGCTATAAATTGCAGCTCTGTTAATGCAGGTTGATAAGTTGTTATGCATGGTACATTTCTGTTGAAAGTATGTCTGAAAAAGCACCCATATGTGATTTTGAGAATAATTTCTGAAGTGCTCTTAATGAAATTACTCATTTAAGGCCTAAGGAATTTCTTCTTGTTAATTAAGTTAGGTTTTGGTCTTTCATTATTTATTGCATAACTAATATAGATATTTACATAATTTAGATGAAAACAGCTACTGTTACATATCTAGGATGACATTTTACTTCATTTTCTATAGCCAGTAGAGAAACAGATGTGCTCTTCGAAGTTTTGTTTGATGAAGAATTCCTTGGAGGCCTAACTATAAGGTTTGTGCAGGGGGGTTCGTAGTCATTTCATGCTATTGGTATAGATGGCATGAAATTGTTACCTTTGGTTTGGTTGAGTATTTTTCATGCCTCTTTTTAAAACTTTGTTTCTCAGCAGTGTGGGTCAGTTTTTATTTCTCTTTTCTCTTTGAGTAGGGATAATTTTTATGAAGATATTACGTTTTAGAAACGCTCTTTATGCTTTTTTCCATATTTAGAAGCTTCTGATTTGTAGAAGGCAAATATGAATCAGCAGAATAAAGCACTAGATCCAAATGCCTTTCTAAAACAAATATGTAGAAAACAGGTTATCAGTATGTCTTTAACATATAGATTAAAAATAGTCAGTAATCATCTGTTCCTCTGAAGGAGGGACCCTGAGCTATCAATAACTGATACTTAGGCATTAAATTCTAACCATGATTAAAAACCTAATCTGTCCTTCCGGAGATGGAGGCATGGTTAATGCTTTTGTTTTAAAAAGTATGATAACTTTTCTGTATTTAAGTAAGCAGGTAAACCTCTAAGCGCACTAATTTACCAGGCAGGCTTTGTTTTACTGTTGTTCTTAGATAAATTAAGGGGTTTTTTATGACAAATTAGAGGAGAATCTTACATATTCCCTCTGTTCAGCAAGCGTAACATAAGACCATGTCCTATAACACAGATAATCTTCAGTATTCAGAATCGTAAAGGAAGATATAAAACTGGCTAAATGCTACTTAACTTCAGTTTATAATTCTGCTATTGGCTTTGGTTTTCGTCTTGAAAAAAGAAAAGAATATTGTTTCCTGGTTCATAATTTTTTGACAGAAATATTTACTATAGAACTATGCTGTAACAATTCACTTATCTTTAAAATTTCTTTGAGCTCGGCACTGAAAGGTGCAATATAAACTCAGAGTACTAGTAATTACTGTTGTTTTCTAGTTTTGACAGCCAGAGGCCAAAGGGGAGCACAGTGGGATTAACATTGCATGTAATGGTACTGGTTTTCAATATTGGATACAGTTTTCAGTCTCTGCTGTTCAAACTTGAATGATTATCTTTTGGTATAGAGTCAACAGTGTTGTTAAATCAGATATATTGAAATGTTAATAATTAAATGACATGGAACAGCTATGCAATTTGTTTTTCTTAAGGTGCTCACCTGCCAGAGGTTATCGTCTGCCATCAAGTGCCTTAATTAACCTGTCTCATGGTAGTCGGTCAGAAATGGGAAATCAAAAACTGACAGCCATAGTTAAACCTCAGCCAGCTGTGAATAACTACAATTCGTATGCATCTGATCTGTCATCTGTACGCTCGCAAAAAGTGCATCTTGGAGGCCTCAACCATTCTCCTCGCTCTCTTTTTGTTCCTACTCAAGTAAGACTTTTCTTTCATTTGTACAAAAATATTTCTCCATAGAAGCTGAATTATGACCATGGTTGTTATCTTCATTGGTACAAACAAAATATAATTTTTATGTCAGTATATTGGAAGTACAATAATCCTTATCTTGGAGAAATGAGTTAATCCAATAATGAAAGGGACCAAAAGTTTCTTATTGACAGTTGTTTTGCTTTGAGTTGCTTCAGGTGCATTTCCAAGAGATAAATATTTAGTTCAGAGCAGTGACACCACATTTGGTGTCAACAAATAGTTTCTTTGGGCAGAGGTGCAATTATTTCCTTAAAGCTCTCTTCCAAGTAATGCTTCCTGTAGGCCAAGCTTGTCCATCCTCAGAAAGAGAAGACATGATTTCCTTGTCAGTTTTGCTTCTTGGTTATGATTTACTTTGAAAATACAGTAAAGGAGGAAAAATTACAGGTGAAGTGGGGTTCTTATTGGTTTAATTAAACTTTATTTTTTAATAAGTGACTACTTTAAAGAAAATTAGCTTAATAGGTAACTTCATGTTACTGTAGGTGTGTTTGAAAAGAATTGTCTTACGTTTTCGAAGTCTGTACAAGAAAAACTACTTTCTAAAAGAAAATTTAAGGCAATGAAACACTTCTGGTGTTGGGTTTTTTTCTCTTAATGGTTTAGCAACTGAATGGAAGACAGCATTACAATCTCAGGGCTGAAAATCAGGGCAACTCTAACTCACCCCAGAAAGGATCATTTCTGAGCAGCAATCAGAAAAATAAAGTAAGTGTTCCAATTCACTTAGTATTGGACCCAAATGTCTCAATATTTATTTTGCCCCCCTATTTAGAGTGGGAGTCCTTGTCTCGTGATTAACGGATAACTTTGTTTTAGTACATCAGATGTTTTAGTCCGGATACAGACAGGAGCAGAACTTGTCCCATTATTTGAAAGAGTATAATATCCTGTGTTATCCTTGTTTAGATTCTAGGTTTTCAAAACTGTTTTTTATGTAGCTGGGCTTCAGTTCTGTGGTAACATACATGTAATGTTGTAAAGCAGTTGAGCCTGATTGATAAGGCCCTACAAAGTAAGGCATTAATAATGAAATGTAAGAGTACTATGAGTATGAAAGCATACTTTTGAAACCATTTTGAATTATCATCTGAGTTGAATTATACTCAGTGATCTTTCCTATGTTAATAACTTCTGTTAATAACAAAACAGAAACAATCTGATAACAAACTAAGCTCATTTCAGTTTAATAGTGATTCTTAGGAAAAGTTGTTACATAAATACAACCCACCACAGTAGCTTATTTCAGAAATTAGGTACCTGCAAGTTCTACTAGTGTCAGTATGAAAATTTCTGCCAGCTGAACACTGTTAAACTTGGACCTTAGGATTTTCAGAATGTCTTTGTTTATGATTAGCTGTTCAAAAGTTGAGTTTATAGCTGCTGGGTTTGTTGGGGGTCTTGTTTCTTATTTTGTCAGGCACAGAGTAAGCAAGATGATGAATTCTGCAGCATATGGCAATCATTGCAGAGTTCTGGGAAGTCTCAGCACATTCAGCAAAACATGCACGAGAAGGTGAGTATATAAACTTTGAACAGATCCCTGGGTTCAAAATATGAAGGTACTTAACTTTATACATCAGCTCATTACATCAGAAAACTTCCCAGTTAATGTTACAAATAAATCCTCTGGATGAAAGTATTGTTTCACAGAGTATGCATAGCTCTGGAAAGAGGTAATCAGAAGGGACTACTATGTAAACGATAGATACATAGTTTCCTGGTTAAGGTTTGATGTTTGAAATCCTAGGGTGCAGTTCTACCTCAGGAAATCAAGCTGGCAACTGGCAATCAGTTCTATAAGCCAGGATTCAATGACAGCAGCTTTAAAGGTCAGCAAAGAAAACAGGAGCCATATAAAAAATGTAAGTACTGTAATTAGAAACTGTGTTGAAGAGAACTACTTGCTTTATCTGATCCTCATTGAAATGCCTGTTGAATTTTTTGTCGTTATCGACAGAAAATAGTTTATTACAGTTATATGAACGCTACATTGCACTTGTTATTGTCAAATAATATTCCTGGTGTGGTTATTAGATTATTCCATGCTTAATCCTGAACTTTTAATCAAGCTGTTCTGCATTATGTTGACTTTCCACCCATCTGATGTAAAACCAAAACAAAAAAAACCCACAACTTGGGTTTGAAAATTTGTTTGTGATCATATTTGTAGAATATAAAATTAGATATATTATCACATATACTTCATTTTATTTTATCCTACAAGAAAAGCATACTTCAAATGACTTATAAAGTATGAATTATACATTTGGTGCAACCATTCAAATGAATGAACTCAGTGAACTTTTTAATTTTTTTTAAGTCTTGATTATTATTGTGGTTTTTAAGAGCATTTCAAAGGAATGTATTCTTTTGTAGTTAAAGAAGATTGCAAAGTTACGAGAGGTGAAAGTCAGCCACATAATAAAATATCAAACAAACAGGTAAGTTCTTCTATACTGAGTAAATGTATTATTTTATTTTCATTTTACTCTGATCTGATTCATCATTTTATTGATTTCTCTTTAACTGGCATTTTAGTTGATTCTTTTACTAGGTAAATTTTATCATGGAGGGTTTTTTTTTTCTCTAGAGATTTTATAGACAGAAAATGAGAGAAAGTGTGTAAGATGTGTAATGACGATACCAAATGATTTTCCTATTTCTCTCAGACTCTGAAAGCTATGCTGTAATGGGAAACACAAATGCTAGGTTTTCAGTAAGCTGAAATCCTCTAAGAATATTAGCTTATGAAAGCTATTTGCAGATGCATTTCTAATATGATGTGTTAGAATGAGTAATGGAGTATGTGTTCAATAATAAATGCTGCAGTTTATTTCAGAATTTTGCAGGTGTGAATAAGTGCAATGTCAAACTTCTTAAGAGGAATGAAAGTCCTAACATGCCTGTAATTCAGAAGGCTGCAGTTGATGGTCCCTGTACAGGTGGAAAGGTAGGATCTAGATAGTTGATTTTCTTGTGCTTTTTGATTAACTTCAGTTTCTGTTCCAATTATTCCTGGTCAGTTGTGTGCAAATTCATGTTTATAACAGATACAAGACAAACCTGTATAACCGTGATCATTCTTTAAATCAAATCTCTATTGGTCAATACTTGCATCTTTTTAGTATGCAAAACATGATGAAAACAGTCTCTGAGTATCTGTTCACACTCTGAGCAGACATGACTGTGATACGCCCAAGCTAAGAGGAAAAAAAAGCCTGAATGAGCATAAAATTAATCTCAAACTAATATACCCTGCCTCTTACATCTGCTTGTAATATACTAAGTTGATATACCTTTTTTTAATATTTTTTAAGAAGGACAATGAACTTGAAAGCCTTCTAGCTTCTTTGAAAATTTCCAAAGAAAATGAAGTGCAGACTTATTCCAAGGAAGCAAGAGCGACAAATGAAGAACATCTGTCACCACAATCATTTGCTATGGTCTGTATACCGCAGGAATCATTACATTGCAATTTAGCATCTGCTATCGTAGCATCAATGCTTCTATTTAAAGAAACTCCATGAAACCTCATACTGCCTTTCTAAACATATTGATGAGCTTTTAATTAGCTATTCTCAAAGAAAATTACAAACACATTTGTTTATGCTAAGGTGTTGTTATCTGTGCTTTGATAAAATGTAACTGATAGGAAAACAAAAAATTCAGATTTTGTTACCAATTATGATATTCAGAGTTAAGTAAAAAAGTAGTGTTATCTGAAGGCCGTCATGTCCCTGAATGGTTTATTTTATTTTTAAAGAAAGGAACGCAGATGCTCAAAGAGATTTTGAAGATAGATGGCTCTGACCTGGAAACAAGGAATGAAGTGAAATCCCAAGTTAATGATGTTCCTGCTCCCCCTAGTAGACAGGATTGCCATGGAGCTGCCTTGCAATATAGGCAAAAAAAAAAAATAGGTATGTTTAGACATCAGTTCATAGTTCAGAGCTTCACCTTGTAGTGGCATTTTAGAACATAGCCAACAGCATAGTACTGATTTTCTGATAGTAACTACTGATTTGTTATAAAATGTCCATCTTTTTCAGTTCTACTTCTTTATTCAGATCTAAAAATCTCATTATATATAGTCTCCTTTTTTTTTGTTAATTTGATATGAAAATACCTGAAGAAAATCAAATATGCTTTTTTTTTCTGCTAATAACAAAGTTGCTATGCTTTCAGTGCAGAAAATGTTTGTGATACAGCTTTTTTGTTTTGTTTTGTTTTTCCCTTTTGTCAGCTGCTTATATGAACAAGCCTCATAGCACTGGAGGCCTTCAGAACACACCAGCACTGGAAACTGGAGGTCACCCTTTCGCTTGTCCACAGCCTTCACTGTCTACTGTTTCTGAACTTTCTCGTATTTGTTCTCTTGTTGGAATGTCACAACCAGATTTCTCTTTCCTAAAAACACCACAGGTAAGAAACTTTTTCTGCAAAAGTTAAAGTTCTCAACTTTGTTTCAACTGTCCTATATTAAACATTTGGACTGAGCACTGAAATCCATCTAAAAATCAACCTTACCTTGTTTTGTCGCCTTTTTGCAAAACAAACAAACAAATTCTCTGTTTCTATCTCACAGTTTGTTTGCCTGCAATACAAAATACCTTCAAAAATCTTATCTCATTTTTCTAGACTATGACAGTTTGTCACATAAAATTATCAAATGGTTTGTTGGTTCATGGACCACAGTGTCATTCTGAAGCTGAAGCAAAGGAGAAAGCTGCACTTTTTGCTTTACAGCGTTTGGTGAGGATGCAAACAAATCTTTTAAAATCTTTGTCTCTATTGCATTGCATCTGTTTGTAATCCTCCATTTCCTTCTTCATAGAGTTCTATAGGAGTGAACTTCCCTTTGCCTCCACCTCCGCCTCCACCAATGTTTCCAAATTATCAACCACTGGGGGTTCCTGTACCACCTGGATCTATTCCTCCAGTATTTGCACAACCTCCTGGTAAGTATTTGACTCGTACACGTTTCAAACATTGTCATGATACCCTGTAATTGAATAGTTCTTTATATGAAAATGAATGCTTTCCAGAAAGCCCCATTTTTGATCTTCATGCATGTAGTTGTATGTATGAACTGCTTTGAAAACAGTTCTTAGCAATATGCAAATTCATTCAATACAAAGAATCCCAACTGTTTCTTTTCCTCAAGATTGTATTTGTCCATTCAGTCTTAGTTGGTTTTTTGTGTTTTCTTTTTTTCCTTCGAAACAATAGTAATTAGTTCAAAGCTGATAGTCCCAGTCCAGAATTCATAAGAAATCTCTTCCTTGATTTTCTACATGGATTTTTTTTTCCATGTATAGTTAATGGTTTTCCGTGCATTAGTGTTTTTATTTGTTTGTAACCAAGTTTTACTGGAGTACTGCATCACAATCCTGTTGTACACTGCCAAACATTAGATGGTAAGTAACCCCCCAAAAATTGCTGAAAATCCTGGCAGCATTTCTAGTTCCCATCTATTTTGTATTCTACAAAAGCTCACATTCACAGCTAGTAATTAACGAGTCAGTGCCATTGTAGCATCCGAATAACCCATACAGCAGCTGCTACATCTCTTTTCCCCAGGGTTTCTGTATTGTTGACTTGTGTCAAAGGGATGGCCTAAACTTTGTAGCCTTCTACTAATACAGTTCACTCAGCTAAGGATGCGAAGATCCTAAGTTATGTGCGCTCTGAAATGCAGATGCTGTGATGTAGTGCTTTTAACTGTGCTATCATCTAGGTGTAGTTCTGTAAAAGCAGAGCTGTTTGTTTGGATTTTTTTGACAATAAATAAATACATATCTGTTTTCAAGTAAAATGAAGAATATGAGGCTTTATTGGAAAGAGAAACAACATGCAGACAAATGTAGTTGGGGTACTTTTGAGGTCTTGGGGAGTTGGCATCTTTTTTTTGAGGGAGGAGTGCTAAAAGTTACTTATTTTTACAGCTAATATAATGCCTCCATCATCTCACGTGTTTGGTCCAGTGTCCTGGGGAACTCCAGTGCCTAAACATTATTATCCTGGCTCCTATCCAGGAAATGTGTCTCTTGCAGGAACTATACCAGTTGGTTCTCACAACCAGTTTATACCTCTGCAGGTAAGATTGACAGGTTCGACTTAATATTCTGTTTTTGTAAAAAATGTGCCTACATGATGAATGCAACAACACACCCCCACTGTGAAGCACTATTTAGTATTAGAAAATTATTGTAAAAAGTTTTATGCATGTTTTCTGAAAGTGGAATATTTGCAGTTTTTTAAGAATGCATTCTGTTAAATAATATTTATTTAATTTAAAGGTAACTAAAAAAAGGGCTGCTAGCAAGAAAAACTTTGAGCTCAAGGAGTTTCAGAGTTCCCCTCAAGCTGCACCACTAAAGAATGAACAGCCAGTGTCTTCTGACCACATTCAGCAAGATAGTTCTTCAGCTCCTTTAAAATCTCCTCAAGCTGCTCAATCCACTGTTTCATTTCAAGACAATGTGGCTGCTCCAAGTGCTCCTCATAACAAATCAACACCAAACACTTCCAGCAAGCGAAAGCCAAGAAAGCTGGCTGTCAATTTTGGCGCACCAAAATCTTCAGAATAATTATGGTAGCTAGGTGTATTTTATCTTTAACTCTTCCCCCACTGTTATGTTCTATCATTTAAAAAAATCAGAAAGCTCTATTAAAAAGACCAGCCACTTTAAGTATAATACAGAATGAAATACAGTTTATTCGCTGTGATTTTCAGGTTATTACAAAAAATAAAAAAATTATGTTGAAACGTAATTCTTTTGACTTACATTAGCAAAAGCCAGGAAATGTTGAGTTAAGGTTGCCATGCCATCCATTGTGCCTAGGTTTCTAAACAGTGGCTTACGGACTATACTGGGTAAGCAGCAATAACAGTGGCAACCTTAACTCGGAATTGCTGTGCTTTTTGGGAGGGATATGGTGTGGTAATAAGTTGGGCATCGACCATTGCTTAGTATGACATTTTGTATTCTAGCTTATTTTTAAATAGTGTAATAAGACAGAAAGGAAAAATTATTTAAATGCAGCTTTCGTATTGGCTCTCCAGGTCATTCTGAGTTGAATCAGGGTGACTAAAACCTAACTACAGTGGAACTGCCAAATCTGTTCTATGAACTGCTAGGTTTTATACCAGAGGGCAACAACGTGACAACTTTCAAAATGTAGGTGTTATTGTGTCTCTAGTACTAGAGTGGCGAAAAATTGGTTGCTCATGCAGAATCTGTACCAGATCAATTTATAGGATGTATTGAATAAAAAAATATAATTGTAGAGTAAAGACCTCTTTGGTAAAGTACATTTAATTTTTTTTAATCTAGCAGCATTATCAATTTCAGTGTTTTCTGATGATAACATAGATATCTACTACAGTTCTGCATATCCCCCTAAAATGCTAGTGATATCCTGACTTTTTTCTAAACTATAAATATGGGCAGAGTTTAAAAATGTCCATTTTGTGTAGTGTGGCTGTCAAAATTATGTTTACTTAGAGTCCATTTCAGACAAAAAGATGACTTGTATTTTTGGAGGGAGCTATGTTGTAAAAGAAGTAACTCGATCATTCTTAGTTCACATAGGAAAAAAAGAAGGTTCAAAGGTCCCTGTACTATTTTTAACCCACACGTTCTGTTCTTATTGAGATTAATAAGAAATGTGCAGTCTAAGAGAAAATTTGAAGCTTCAGTTGGTGCTGTGTACTGTTGTTGATTAAACTTCATTTTTCTTCTTTATTCTAATCTGTTAAAGAAAAAATACTTCTCCTCTAAGGCTCAGGAAGCTTAGAAATAAAGCATACTTTAGTGATGCATTTTGTTGCCTCTGTTGGATCTGCAAGTGTGTAGACAGTCTTTCAGTTCCCCTACCTTGTTCTTTGCCTCCATTTCTTGGTCTACTACCAAGTTTCACATTGTTACCACGTTATAGGATTTTTTTTTTATTGATTTCTCTGAAACAGTTGTTGCCTCAGCAGTATTTGTAGAATAGTAGTAAGCCCTGTAAAAAGGATCACAGAGGTAAAAACAAGGTTAAGAAATTTTATTTTGTTTTACTTAGTATCACACAAACCTTGTAGAATAGTCTGTATACAGTCTTAAAATACATTGATTTTGTTGTTCTATATTTATAGCCATCTAGTGTCAAGAGAAGCCGTATTCCATGAAGGGAAAGTTGTATGTTTTGGTGATTTATTGTCATTAGCAATGCAAGACTGACACGATGCTGACATGCCAATATTTTAGAAGTGTTTATGTGAAATTTAGTTATGAGACCCAGATGTTAGACCCCATATACTATATGAATTACCTGATCATCAGAGAAAAGATCTATTTAGAAATTCCTGTGATGGAGATGAGGCTACATTAGATTCTTGCATCACCTAATCTCCCAGATTATAGTCTCCTTTAAACTTTACCACAGGTATCATCATAAAAGACTAAGCAGTTAATGATTGATAAACATATTGTAGTTTCTGTTGGAATTCTGAATTTTCTTAACAGTGCAGAATTTTGACATATCTAGACAGCCAATTTATGCAGATTTTTAGAAAAAAGTTATGAAGGACACTGTACTCTTAACACCAGTAAACGTAACAATTTTTATTATTAATTACTTCAGACTATGACTTTGTCTCCCTCTTCAAGTAGAATTGCTATATTTAGTATATATAGCTGGTTAAACATTTAATTCTGTAGCTGCTGCATATTGTATTAGTCCCTGGGTTTTAGTTTATATATTCTGTGATACTGACTGCCTGGTGCCCAGTTAATTACAGTTTTACATGTCCTGGTAGATGTAACATCTGCATTGACCTATCCCATGTCCCCTATGATTTCGGTTATTATATTTTAACAAGGTGATTATGTTTAATTCATACAGATCTAAATTTAAGCATTTGTTTTTCTCATAGATATAAAGTATTTTGTAAGCACTGGAGTTTTTCATTAGATCTTATACAGAGCAGTATTTTACTAAAAATCCAAAAGGGAAGACTTTTATGTGCGCATTTTTGTAGTTTCTGATTTTTTTAAAATAACTTTTCATTGTTTATCTGCCAAGTGAAATGTTTTAAATTTGCATATGAATGGATACAGAATGTATTTTTTGTGCTGTTTAGTGTTAAGTGTGCATTTGCAGATTTTTAGCATGTAGTTGCACAAAGGACTGTGCAAAGATATTTTAAAATATGAATATATGATACACTGAAGGAAAAACATTCGTAAAAGTTAAATGCTATATAAAACTTTAATGCAATAGAATAATTTTATAAATTGTGTCTGTGTCTGCTTGGATTAAATATTGAAACAAGAAACATTACTTATTTTCACTGTTTTATTTTCAAATACTATATGGGAACTTCTGTATGCTCCAAACCAAAATTTTAAGATATAAATTAAATCTCCTGAGGCCCAATTTCTGTGATTCTCAGAAGCAGCAACTGCTGACCTCTGAGCTCTTTCTTGATGGCTTTCAACTACTACTCGGTTAAAGACAGGAAGCTTGTTAAAAAGGCTGTTGGTCACTTTGCAATTAAGAGCATGTAACTAGATACTCATCTTCCAAAATTTCTTTGGCCTCTGTCACCCGTTAGATTTAAAAAATAATTTAAAAAAAAAAGCTATAGAAAAGGCAGTAAGATTACTTTCCAGCAAGTTCAGTCCTAGTGGTTCTTAACAGGGTGCAAAAATAGGAGAAAAATAGGAGGAGCCATGGGTACCTGGAAATATTTGATACCCTGATGTGAAGCCTTTTTCTATACCTGGAGCAAAACGTTATGCTTAGATTTTTGCTGCAGTAACGAGTAGTTACCTCATTTGTAACAAGGCGTCTGAATGAAGCATAGTGACAATTTGCACTAGAGCTAGTGTAATGTGTTTGAATTTCTTCAAGAGACAAATGGCAAGTTACATTTTATAACTAGCTTTCTTCATCCCCAATAATAGCAGGTTTTTAAAATTCAAAATTGCTAAATTAATGTTACTAGACTTAACCCTTACTTTAGAGCAGGTAAATAAACTTCTTCACCTTTGTAATGTGTGTACATACCATGTGCTGAGTTTTGTTCTCTTTGACCAGTTGTCTCTCAGATTGTGTTCAAACTCTACTTGTTCCCTTTTAAAGCATAATGAACGCTGTAGTCATGCCAGTTAATTCTTAGTATCTTTGGTTGTGAGTTCTGAACTTTGCTAGGATCTGTCTTTTGCCAACTGCAGCACCAGCTTTTCATGTAGAGAGGTTATTTCCCTTCTTGTAGATTGTGTGAATCAGCTTGTTTAAAGCAACTAGTATAAAAAATGGAGTACACTCCTAACATGACCAGCTGCTGCAACTTTGTGTAACAATTTTCTGTACAGAGCAACAGTGTGGTTAGTACATACATTCAGGTCATATTACTCAACATGAAGATACCAAGATAAAATCTTGTGTTTCTTAAGCTGTCTTCAAATTATGAAGTCAATGGACTTTTAAGTACTGCAGTTATCCTGCGTGGCAAGTTCTGCCTCGTTGCTTTTCCCATCTCAATATATAGCACTAAAGAAAATGAAAACAAATTAAAGGGATAACTTCTTAAAAATTATCAGTTTGTGCGTAATAAATCTTGTGTGGACACTCCCATTCAACAATTAAGTGCCTTTTGTTCAGTTTAGTTTAGTTCATCTGAACTACTATATAGATGACCCCTGAGAGTGAGGAATCTCAAAGAAGGCATGGTTATTTACAGTAAAGGATTTTTTTATTCTTTTTATTTGAGATGTGATCTCCATATGTATTCCATAATCAGCCTTCCTTACTACTGAGAGACAGTTATGTTCTTCTCTTTCTGTCTCTGGAAAGGGGACACAGTGACACCAAGGCCATAAGGGCAGTCTGAATACACACTCTTGGCCAAAAGAATCCAAATTCAGGTGCATGAGGACCCATGAATATTGAGACTGTAACTGATATGTATTTCGAAGAATCAGATATCATGAGGTAAGTAGCTGTTGTTTATTAACAAAAGAATCGGTGGTTCCAACAACAGTTCCTTGTTGCTGCCAATTTTTGATGGGCTACTTAGTCTTCTTTTTCTGTAGTTCACATATTTCCTGTTTCATTTCTGCTGTGAAAGACAATACAAATCAAAGAGAACAGAAGAAGTCGCAATGCTCTCAAGTGCAAACAGTAAACCTGATTCCTGTTATTTGAAAGGACAGAGAAAGCATTTTTCATTGAAACTTACTCTTTTTTTCTGGTAAAACTTGGTCAGTAAGCATTACCGCATCAGCATTGCTTTATGAAAGTTGATAATCACCCTTAGGTCCTGTATTTTGTGTAATGGCAAGAAAGACAAAGGGTGGCAATCAAAAGCCAAAATGTAATTTCTGTGCCAGTAACAATAGTATTAAAATTCAAAGTCGGCAACTTCTAGCATGTCAAGGGTATGGGGTGAAGTAAGAACTGTGATTCCAGTGCAAGTAGGTGATCTATTTCAGAGTAACGTATGCATGATTTAGATCTAGCACTAATTTGGGATAGAACGTGGCATTTACTATTAGCTCCTGATGTTTGTTGCAGTACGTATTTCTTTGAAACAGCTGAAATGCTTTGTCAGTCATTGAAACTTAACTCAGCAGGGGAAATGGAAAGCAGTATAGGAAGCTGGAACCTCTGAGTTTACTGAGCCTAAACTGAGATGGTTCATTCCAGATTTTTCTGTGTTTAAATTTTTCCCTTTTCCTTCACCTTGCTTTTTTAATTCCTCTTTTTTTTTTTTTTTTTGAAGTGGCTAGGTCTTACCAAAACAATAGTTCTTAAGTGCTTTTTTCATCCTTTTAACCTCTAGTATATCTGTTCTCTCGTTCTTCTCCTTAAGCTTCGTTCATGGCCATTTTCCTCTCTTTATTTTTAGGATTTTTTTTCTTGTGAATTTCCAGACTTTGAAATCAATGTTCTTTTAAAGAGCTGTTCAGCCCTAGATTTTCTAGGTACAAGTGACCGTTCATCACATGAATATACACACACACACATATATATACAGATAAGAGACTCAATCTCTTATTTTTTCAAAGCCGTTCATAGTTTTGTCATTTTAGTTCACATCATAATTCCTTAAGAGACATCAGAGGATGATGGACATTATCTCGTATATACACATTGCACATCTCCAAGTGTAGTTATTACTTAGGATGGGTTAAAAGCATAGGCAAATAACGAAACATTAACAGAATAGGTACAGCAGTTTTCACTTTGGTTGCTTTGGTAGATAGATGCTTTGCTTGAAATTTGGTTGTCCTGGAGTCCACCTCATTCTCTGTCAAAGGTTACTTCTGTCACAGAGCTGGCAGAAAGGAAGGACTGCTTGTGCCTCAGGCACAGTGCAAAACCTCACGTATATGGGCACAGTTTGGATGTGCAATTCTCTAGTGAAAATGCTGGCTTAACCAGTCTCTTATTACTTGTTCCCACTGGATCGTGCCAAACTGTATCGCCACATTATGAACCATATCAAGGAATTAATCTGATCGAAACTCTTTTCCTCCATGTTATTTTTCAGCCTGGTAGCTCACCGTGGAGCCACAAGAACAGCTGTGTTGGTACAAGAGTTCGCAGTGTGAGGGCGGGATGATTTAGCAAGAATGGAACTGCTTAAGAAACATCCCATCGCTGCCTAAAACTCAAATCACCCACGAAGCTAAAATGCTAGATTAACTGATGTCATTGTACGTGGTTCTGTCTGTTGACTTCAAGGAGAGTGGTCAATTCTGGCAGGAGTACAGGAGGAACTGCTGAGAGTGGTCATATGGTAAATTATTGCAGCAAAGTTTGCCAAAAGGTCATTGCTTTCATTTTGGGCCATCCGTTAAGTTTTCAGGCAAGGCTTACTGAATGATATATGTGGGCTGCACCAACCAATGGGGCAACAGAAGTTAGTGGGCTCGCTCTTATTTAAATGCAAACTGACTAAGGACCCTGAGGTCAATGCTTTCATAATGTTAAAATTTGTTAAAATGGTAGAGCTAAGGAAGTGGGTAAAGTGGTAAATTTTTGAGTTTGATGAGGCAGTAGAAGGGTAGATGCATCTTCATAAAATACAGCTAAGGAAGGGAAGATAAAGAAAACAACATGCATTACAAGTTTTGGGTCTTGCTCTCCTAGATTCCAGTAGCTGGAATCCTGTTAGCACTGCCAGTGGCAAGTTTGATCTGTACTGGAAGTCTGGGGTGAGTGAAGAGACTATGTATCAGTCGCACAACAGAAATGCACCTGAGAATACTTTTATTTAAAAGAAAAAAAAAAGTTACCTATTCCAAATACAGTTTAATTAATAATTTGGAAATTTTAATTAATAATCTGGTCCTAGAAAATGTCAAGATAATGTTTTCTT
This sequence comes from Burhinus oedicnemus, assembly GCA_008921705.1. Lineage (NCBI taxonomy): Eukaryota > Metazoa > Chordata > Aves > Charadriiformes > Burhinidae > Burhinus > Burhinus oedicnemus. The sequence continues at coordinate 2,121,486 of VFFE01007128.1, read as the reverse complement.
TCTAGTAATTAGGTCTGCTGGATCTGTAGCACTGCTGTCTCAAGGCCTATTTTAACCTGGATAACTGGGGTAAACTCCTCTTGCTTGGCATCCTTTAAAGTGTACTTGTTGCCGACTGAAACATGCTGAGCGTGATGACATTACTTACAAATATTCAATATAAAGTCCTCATGGTGTGGGTTTTGCTGTTGCTGCCAGCGATGGATGATCTTGTCCCTAACATTTTGCCGTTTGGTTGGTTTTACTTTATAATAACTCCTTTCCTTTGCTACAGCGTTGGTCGAGTGCCTGGAATGCCTCCATTCCTTCATTTGGTTTGATATTCCAGTAAAAGATAACACCAGTCACACTTTCCAGAGACAAAAGAAACTGAGGATTTCAGCAGAGAAGATGCAGAAGTATGGGATGTGGCTGTTGCGTTAATTGGTATGTGACCCCAGGTGCGTGAATTCTCTGTCTCCTAAACAGTGGAAATAGCACCTGCATGCTCTCACTCGGACAGGAAGACTAGGTGGTAGCAGAGATTACACAGGCGTGTTACCAGCGTTGCAGTGCAATATAAGATAGGTTTGGAGGTGTCGGTACATCTTCACTTTAAATTGAATGTTTCTGGTCTGTGCTAAGTTGAACTTGGGGCTTTTACCCATGTTGGATATAAGATTTTTCTCTGAGGGTGACAGAGGTTTTGGATAGACAAAGAGTGCCTGTGTGGGAATGACATTATTTATGACAAAATAACATAAGCTAATGCCAGATAAGTCATGTACGGACAAGCTATGCATGTCTGAAAACCCATTGCGTCCTTTATTGCATTGTTTTTATCACATTGCAAACAGAACAATAATATAAAAACTGTATTTCATAAGCATCTCATAAATTGAGCAATTCAAATACATTCTATATAACTGAGATTACGTATGGACTGCAACTATGCAAGTTGGTTCATGTTATCTTTTTCCAACGTATATGGTGCTCCTTTTGAAGATGCATCTAATTTCTTATTAACCTATTAAACAGAGTTTAGGATTTGCATGAAGAAATTGGCTCATGGTCACTTCCATGCGATACAGTGACTCAGACGGGTATGTATTTGTTACATTAAAAGCTTCTAAAAGAAAAAAGTAACCTGCACCTCCATTTCCTTTGAAGTTTTGTTTCATCTTGCAGTGAGATGGGCCCCACTTGTATTGATACTGTAAAAAGATGAAGGATGTCTAGATGCATTATCCCAATTTTACTTAAGGCTTTTTAGTTTTCAAACGTATGGAGAGGTTTTAGCCTTTTATACCAGTTACATATGTTGAATTTTATTTAGGGAGCTTTCTTCAGGAGTTCTAAATAATTATTATTTACTGAACTAACAGAATAATTAAATTAGTTTGAAGAAAAATAGTCTTAATCAGAAATGAAGTACTTTATATTCTCTGACATACATCTATTAGCTGTATGTCAAGAAATTATGATTTGCCAAGTTATAGTCAAAGAGAATAAAAAGCCATCATCTCTTTGACTTTTGTAATAAGTCGTTCCTTTGGGAGGAGAGGTAAAGCACCCGTTCTTTGGCTTTCTCTTTTATGTGCCTTCAGTTCCCCGTGATCCAAACCTTTGTCCCAGTGACCTCTGTGACTGCCTGGCTGAGGTTGGGAGCTCTCCATATGTGGCTTTCACTCTCCTTAGTATTCCTGGTTTTTAAAGATCCAATAACGTCAGACAGTTACCCTATGTAATATCCTTTTGTTGTTCGTAGTGCAATTTTTTTGTAAGAGGGGCCAAACAGAAGTGCAAGGGGAAAATATTTTCTGTGTATTTTTTGCTTTTGCTTTTCCTGCTCTAATTAAATGAGGACTTAAAACTAATTGAGTAATTCTTCTAATTAAATTGGGGTTAAAACTGAATTCTACTGATACTAGCTTGGGGTTGAGCACCCTGAGTTTTGTTGCTTAATTGAGAGTACTTCTGGCTGTTCCTGTTTAAAAAACACGGCCCCATCTAAGGGCGGTCCGGGAACGCTGCTGTCACCAGCTCTATTCCAACAGTCATTTTAAACGTGGTTGCCTCTCTGAAGGAGAGTGATGGCAGCAGAGAACTGCTGCAGATGAAGATTTCTTATAGTTACATCTAATTTGTTCACTGGCACTCACTACCTTCAGCGGCAAATCCCAGGCGCGACCGTACCTCCTTCTTTCCCAAAGCCCAGCACTGGCACTGCGAGGAATATTCCAATTCTGTCTTTCAGAAACGCTTTAACATTTGGTGTTTAATTAAAAGCCCTTTACGTGTATTTCCTAAAGTTCTATACAGAAACCGCACGGTTTGGTTTGGGTTTGCTCTGTATGCGGGATCCCGGTGCCGAGGGCCCGGCCGCCCTGAGGAGGCGCCCTCGCTGCCGGGAACCCCCGTCCCCTCCCCCCGTCCCCCGTCGTCGTCGTCGTCGTCGTCCTCCTCCTCCTCCTCCTCCTCCTCCTCCCGCCCCCCGTGAAGGCGCAGGTGCTGCCGTCCCCTCCGCAGCAGCCCAGTGCCGGTCTCCGCCCCGGGGCGGGGCCTCCCGCCCCGCCACCAGGCCGCGACCTGCGGAGGCCGCGCTGAGGTCCGCCCCCGCCGGCGGCGGGCGCCACCTGCCAGCCCAGCGGCACCGCCGCGGCGCCACCCCCCTCCCGCCGCCGCGCTCCCCGCGCCCATAGGCCGGCCGGGCGCCCGCCCCGCGGCGGGGCGGCGGTTTTCTGGCGGGCGGCGGCCGCCCGGCCGCACTCCGCCATCCCTGCGCGGCGGGCCATGCCGTGCGGGCAGCAGGAGAGCGGCAGCGCCCCCCCCGCGCGGTACGTGTTGGGGGTGGACGTGGGCAGCACGGTGGTGAAGTGCCACGTCTACGACCGGGCGGCCGCGGTCAGAGGCTCCAGCTGCAGGAAGGTGAATCCGCGGCGGGGGCGGGGGGCAGTGGCGGACGGCGCCCTCACCTCGCCGCCGGGCCGAGCGGCGCGGGGCTCGGCGGGCGGGGGCAGCCTGAGGCGGCGTTCGCCTCAGGGCGCCTGCGAGCGGGGCCGAACGTGCCCGCTCTGCCCCGAGTGCCGGGCGGTTTCGACCTGCGGGTCTCCAGGCCCCTCAGCGCGTCCCTCAGCCGCGCGGGGTCCCGGCGGGTCGGGGCTCGGCCGGCTTAGCTTTTCACAGTGCCGGGTCGGGGAGGGACGGCTGCCCCAGGGCGCTCCGACCAGCCTGGGTGAAGGGAAACCCCCAGCCCGGCGGAGGTACCGCCATTGAACTCCCCCCTCACCTCTCGGCGTTTGCTCCCGCCCGCCGTTCCTGTTACCTCCGCTTTGGTCGCTGATCGACTAATCCCTCTCCAAACAAAACGACTTCTGGGAGCAGGGCATCGCGGAGGCTTGCCCAGGACTTCAATTTACACACGTCCCAGTATGTAACAGCGTCGTGTACAAAAAGTGCTAACTTTGAAACACGAATATCGGGCTGCTTTTGGTTTGCATGCCTCTTGATTTTGGGGTCAAGATGATCTCCAGAATTAACTTTTTTTTTCTTAGCTGTTGCAATGAAAAGACTGCAGCGAGGGGAAGTGTAAGACGTCTGATGGATTTTCGGAGGTGGAAGGGGATGTTCTCAGTGGGGTGACTGGAAGCCCAGCCGGTGGGTGCTGCCCGGCGCGCTGCGCTCCTAGTGAGCTGCTCACAGGCATCCACGTCTGAGTCCGAGTTTAGCAGTGAAGCCAAAAGGCTCTCTGAGAAACCTGGGTTCCAGTTTGGAGCCCCAAAAGGGGCTTATGAGTTCCCCCGTTCCTGGGGGTTTGGGCTTCTCTATTCTCTCTGAACTGAGGAAGTCTTCTAGAGATAGCACACCCGCTTTCAAATGTGTTTTAAAAGTGACACTGTTGTTTCTTCTGTTGCAGTAGATTGAGAAAATTAAGAACAACAACAACAAAAAAGGCGAAACCAGATGTGTTTGCACAAACTTTCATAAGAATGCTGGTTTCTGTGGGCTAGGGATCATAACACCGCTGTGTATCTTCTGTGAACAGGTGGAATCGCTTTATCCTCGCCCTGGCTGGGTTGAACTAGATCCTGAAGTGCTGTGGAGTCAGTTTGTTGGTGTAATAAAAGACGCTGTACAAGGTAATGGCTTATAAAGTTAGAGAAGGTAACTAATTATTTATGCATCAGAATTAGTAAAGTTAGTTAATTAGATAACAAGGTTGTTTTTATTTATTTTTAAAAAAGTACTGAAAATTCATCATTGAGCAGAGGTCTACAGCATACTTTAAAGCTTATTCAATTATTATGTAAAATAAAACCTACAATTACTTCTTTTATTTCTGTGGGCCGGATTAGGATTGAAGTAAATCAGAAGCAGTGTGCATACTTTATTTACATGTCCGTGACAGCGCCTTGTTGCTCCAGCTTTTTGTGTATGTATCCTTCCCCGCTGTCTGTCTTCCTTCCTCCAGATGCCTCTGTGTACAGAGTAGGCTTGTTTTCTTTGTTTCCCCACTATTCTACTGCTGCTTTGTGTGTGTGGATGTGAGTCGAGAGAATGAATGCAGGATGCTGCATAGTTGTGCTCACTTGATTACAACCCGATATTCCCACTTTCCCCTTTCAAACTACAAACACTTCTTACCATCTGATTTCTGTACTATTGTTGTTTTCTATTTGTACTTTAGCCTAAAATTTCCTAGTACTCCACGCATTAAACACAAACAACTCCATTTTCTGCTGAACTTCTGATGGGTTTTTTCCCCCCCTTTTCTGGATTCTGCTCTAGCTGTGTGCTTACTATCTAGAACCCCCACAGCTTTCCCATTATACCAGCTCTAGCATTCTGCAATCCAGCATGGATCACCTTCTGTGCCACATTGATGCCATGGACCTGTTAGCTGCACCCTAGTTTGCTTTCTCACAGTGCCCCAGTCTCCTTGTCATGTGTGTGTGCATCATACTCTTTCATTTAGTGCCTCAAGTTCCTCCTGTTCATCTCCTCTTGCAGTTTGGTCTCCAAGCGTTGCTCTGTCTCCAAGTCTGGTTCAAGGCAAAACTGCTCTTGTCTCTTGCTTTGGAAGGCAGCCTAGGGGACAGGGAAAGTAACCATTACCAGGCGTAAGCTGTAGCTGATAATTTTGGTCTGTTTTCTCAGCAGCTACAACTGTACTGTCACAAGAATAGTAATGCCACATCAACCCCTCAAGACCTTATTAGACCACTCCCATTCCGTGGGACAAATCAGGAAGCAATATTTTTCAGCTGGTTTTAAAAGGGGAAGCTACTCTTGTGGCCAAGCTGTGTGCACTATCAGCAAGTCATTTTTAAGTGGTTGTGTAGGGTAAGTGAGCATAAGCCCATACTGCTGTCAAAAGCAGCAGTCCCACCCTCCTTTTTACAGGGTTGTTTCAAGTCCAGAGCAGTTTTCTGAGTCAAGTCACTGTGCGGTTGTTTATGCCAGCAGAGCTTCATGAATATTTGTGCCAGCACAAGAGAGGGTGTGGTACCAGGGGCAGGAATGAGTCTCTGAAAGCAGAAAGAAGGCATGGGAGCACTTCAATTTACAGGGCTTGTGGAGCTAAAGCATGTGACTGTGCGTGGGATGGGCTGATGTAGTTCAGTACCACCTAAAGGTAGAAACCACATCTGGCTGCATGGTGCCATCCCTCTCTCTCACTCTGGTACTGGTTCAACCCTTCCAGGAGACAGCCTAGCTGAAAAATACCTGTGTTTGTCCTCTGTTTTGTTTTTCTCTGTAATGGAAATCAGCTCTAATCATGTAGGGGTCTAGAGAGCATGATAGTTGACGCAGGGAAAGCGGTGGGAGCACACAGATTGTGGAGGCAGGGAGGAGTAACACATGCTACTAATCTGTAGTGAGCTGCAGTAGTACTGATACGGCTTTGCCTTCAGTTTAGACCCAGCTGCTACTGAAAAAGAAATACTGCTGTTCTCGAGGCACCCACTCCCATGTCCTCCTCCCATATGCTCCCGCTACCAGCAGCACTTGTGCAGGCAGTTGGAGCAGGTAACTGTGAGACAGCACTGATTTAATTTTCAGCTGATTGAGGGCCTTGATACCACTGCCTACATGAATGCAAGGACCAGTATAAGGGAAGGTGCAGAAGCACATGTAGAGGTTGGCAGAGCAAGACGTCCTTTCTCTATGAAACCCCTTCTGTAATTGTCACTCAGAGGCTGTCTGTTGCAGAGTCTGCAGCATATGCTTACGCAAATGAGTAACTTTGCACATGAAAGTTAACATAAGAACATGTATGAGCAGGACCTACTTAACCTGTGATTTGTTCAAGTAGCGGGATTGAGAGCCCTTCAAAGTTAGCAGTACTTTGGACAAAATAGGTAGGCTGTCATTTAGGTGGAATTCCTCAATGTATGTTTCTTTCACATAATTTTGCTTCTGGAAGCATGTGTGGCAGTACTTGGGAAGCTGAACAAAGCTGCTTTGAAAATAGCTGTGGATGTATTTAATTATTTACAGTTATATATATTAGAAAAAGTGTTCTGTAACAGTTATTTGAAGGTAAGGTTTAACAGCAAAATTGGTGTATACCCAAATATACATTTTTATACTTCTGAATTTGAAGTATACTTTGCATTCAGTGATACGTGGTTTAGGCAAATTTGTTCTTATGAATTTTGAGAGATTGCTTAAGGAATATAATGTTGTTTAAGGAATATAATGTTGTTTAAGGAATATAATGTTCTGTAACTTTGTAAAGATACTTCTGTTTGTGCTTTCATTCATGTTCTTCCACGTGAAATGCACATTTTAATTGATTACCTAGGCATGTGTAACCTACCTGCCTGTCTCTGGGATTGTTGAAGTACAGTATCAACAGGCCTTTGAGAAGCTGGAAAGGGTCAGTGTGCCACAGCTGCTTTTGTAAAATACATAGGTTTATTCACCTGCTTTGGAATCAGTTATCTGACTCAGAGTTCTGTAATATTTCACTGTTCTAGCCACCAAGTTGGCCAGTCTGTAGGGATTTATATTCTTTTAAAGTATTAATTTTCTAAGTATTCCATAGGTTTTCTAGTTATATTGGAAAAGTAATTTTGTTTGTTTCTTCAAATAAATGCTTTTTTTGTGTGTGGATTGTTTTTGATTTTTAGCTGCAGGACTTCACATGAGGCAAATTGCTGGTCTTGGCATCTCAACGCAGAGAGCAACTTTCATTACATGGCACAAGTATGTATGTTGTGTGTTGTTTAAAATTAATTTGTATTCATTTGTATTCATAGACTGGATGGAAGCAGACTGTAGAAGTGTCAAGTCATGACCTGAAAGCAACAAATGTCAGTCACTCAGGTTCTCTTGTGTTTGCACAGCCGCACCTTACAGCATTTCAGAATGGTTTATAAGTATATGTCCTTTTTGTTTTGTTCTTAGTACTTTGGAAGAGATTAATACGTACTTAGTTTTTAATTCTTGTGAGAAGTCTCACGCTCAAAATGTCCACATGCCTATTAGTAATTCCTCAAATCCACCAGGAGGACATGCTCTTATTTTAGGAATTGACCTAGTGTTAAGTGTCCTGGCTGGAAATGGTGAATGACGTTGAATTTTTGGGGCAGTGTGTGTTCTGTAGTTTTAAACAGCAACATTCAAATACTCTTTTTCAGGAGGACAGGGAAACCTTTTCATAATTTCATAAGTTGGCAAGACTTAAGAAGTGTTGAACTTGTGAATTCCTGGAATAAGTCCCTTCTGCTGAAGGTAAAACTGTGCTAAGCCAGATACTGCTTGAACATATTAGAATTTTTTCATTTTTATGAAGAGTAAGAGCAATATATGAAATACTGCAAGTGTCCTGTTAACATGGTAATATGATGTGCTATGGCCTAAAAACATTTAACTGAGCAAGATTAGCATGGAAGATAGTACCAAGAAAAAATGTAGTACTGTTAGCCTGAAGGTAAGATCTGTAGGTCTAAGCGCTCATTTTGTTACTTTTTAGTCTCTTCGTTGTATTAACTATTCCATGTTAACACTGCTAGAGTTTTTGGATGTAGGTAGTTCTTGGTTGGCAGTGGTTTGGGGTTTTTGTTTGTTGTTTTTTTTTTTAATATACTCTTTGCTCAGATTATCTATAGAAGGTACATGTTATGCTGCTCATGGCTTGTGCTTCATGCCTTTAGAAGAGAAAGATTTGCTCTAAGTGGAAAAACTGAAGTTTCTTTTCCTGTAAGTGGAAACTGACTAGCACGCTCACAATAAGAAGTTAAATTGTTGGGTTTGCTGCTGATTTCTTTTGTGAATGAAAATTTGATTAACGATTAAATTTTGGTTAATCTAGTAGAATATGAGTGAGCCTGTCTACTGTAGAACTTTCACTGAAGATCACCCACATCATGCGTTGTGCTCATATAGGTGACCTGTGTTCGTAATGCAGAGCAGTCTCTGTCAGTGTGCCAGCAGGAGTCAGTAAAACAGACTTGCTTAGTGCAGCTGCTCTGTCCTGTGGTACTTGTTGTGGGAAGGCTGTCTGTTGAAATCCTACGTAAGGATTCTATAACAGCGTTTTAGCTTTCTGAATCTAATCTCTTGTCAGCAGTTTTCATCTGTGTTGTCATCCTTTAAAAATAATTGGTCAGAAACCTTTAAAGGGAGAGGTTAAAAATTAAGTAACTGTTTTCTTTTGAAACAGGTAGTCCATGTTATTTTTACAGTGCTTCATTTCTTGACTGGGAATGATCGATATTTGGCACCAAGTTTTCTTACTTTTTCAACACAACAAACTTCTATGAAGTTGTCATGGGTTTTTAAAAACATACATGAGGTAAGCTGGAAAGGGAAAAATAATAGCTTTCTTAAGTCATAATTATGGCTCGTGACTTAGGTTGGTTGTAACCTCTTCAGTTTTGTCTTGCTTGTTCTTTTCCCCAGAAGAACCAGAATGAAAGATTTTTATCTGTGTTAACATTCAAAGCCTGTCTACCTAAGTATCTACTCATGTTTATACAACTTTTTCCTCTGATTCTGGAAAGTGTAGTAGTAAAAAGTTTTTTCTTTGTGCGTAAGTAACATAATCAAATCACCTTATTTCACTTCATATAATTACACAGTTAGTAATTGTACTTTGTTTTAAAGTTGTTTGCACTCTAGTTTTGCATGACAATTGTATTTATTTTCAACTGGCACTCTTATCCTTCCACTCTGCAGTGTTTACAGTTTCACAAATAATATCATACTGAACAACCAAACACTGCAATTTATTTGGTGTTTAGTTGTAGTGTAAACTGGAAAATATGCGTGAAATAAGTTGTGCTGGAATAATCTAATGCACTAATGAGCACTGAGCTATTTGTTGCCATATTCTTTGCTCTAATAATTATAATTTTCCTTGTTTCTTCCTATTGTATTTATAATTTTAGTCATCTTATTTTTTAAGTTAATTTAAAAATTATTTTTTAAGAAAATGGTTATCCATTTTCTACCCTGTGTAAAGAAACCCTGAAATCTTTTGAGTTTTGTGTGGTATTTTCTGTCACAAAACTAACTGTTGAGAAGGTCAAGTATAATTTTGGTTTTTTCCAGCATGTTTTGGTTGGACCTGTTGAAAATGTGAGGTGTGAATTTGGAGGATTATAGAATTAAATGTTATGCAGCTGCTGAGTTTTCAGTGCGAGGCGAATGTTCTCCCACATTTTGTCAGCCACTGATTCTTAAAATATGTGACTATCAAACCAAGGAGCTCAAAAATTCATGGCTCTTAATTATAGAGAATAATGCGTTCAGTCATGTTTTGAATGAATTAGTTTGGTCTTTTTCTGAATTCTGTATTTTTACACAGATCGGTTAGTAGAAATTAGATGAAACCTGAATTTCCCATTTTAAAGGGGAAAAAAATCCCAAGGAAAATAACATTTTGAACTCTTTACAGACAACATAAACCAGAAAGCAATGGCTCTGTCTTTATTGTTCTTAAGCACATATTTTCAGATACACTTATTTCTTCCATTTCTGTTAATTTTTTATTTAAGGGCAGTATGCAGGACTTTGTTTTCTTTATTCACCACTGTTATAATTACGGCTATAAAGTTTCCCTTCTTAAGGCTCTGATGCCACCGCAGTAGAAGATCAATTGCTTTTCTTTCCTTAGCAGGAACTGTAAGAAACTGCTTATTCTCTGTTAGGAGCATGAAATGTAGGATAATGTTACTTATATAGCTGACTCGCCCTTTTTACAAGAAATATTTGACAATCGCAGACATATTTTCTGGAGGCGTTATCATTAACCATGAACAAAATGAGAAAAGGAATCAGGAACTACGTTCCTCTTTATTGCACCCAGTTGTAAATACTTTTTTTTGTATGTATATTTGTTCCCAGGCTGAAGAAGCTGCCAAAAAAAATAACTGCTGCTTTGGAACAGTTGACACGTGGTTACTGTATAGATTGACTAAAGGTGAATGTTACAGTTCCTCTTAAATATTAATAAAACATACTGGAATCGTAGTCATGATGTTCATGACTGTCATTGATATATCCTAGAATTCAAATACTTTTTAGACAATTTGTGCTTTTTTAATAATTGATGAATATTGTAATATATTTACTGTATAAAAAAAAATACTTCTTAATTATTCTTGGGGCCTACCTGGAAGGGCAGTCAGAAAGAGAAATAATTATTCAGTGTAATCAACCTTTTAAGCATTTAAAAATTCAAGAGGACTACCAAAACTAATTGGCCTAGATTGAATAAAAGTACCTGTGAAAGGAAAAGAAGAAAGAATTTTTACAAATTTGGAAGAATCACAAGTTTCTGTCCTGAGGGCTATAACGCCTGAGCAATTGGATAGAGTATCATAGACAGTGATGCAGTCAGTGTGGTGCGTGTTGTCAAAGGTACTGGCTCTTTTCTAGGTAGTTTCATGAAGGTAAAGTAAGGTAATTAATATATGCAAGTTACAGTGAGTGGCAGGTAAAGTTTGTGTGCTCATTGTGTTATGACTTTGCTTATAGACACTCAGTTTATATTTCATGGGAGTCACTAAGATGTTTAAAGAAAAAGTACGTTTAAAATTACTCTTAAGTATTTGGATATCTAAAATCTTACTTTGTTGTCTTTTTTATGATAGGTTCTGTGTATGCTACAGATTACTCAAATGCCAGTGCTACAGGCGTTTTCGAACCCTTTACCGTATGTGCTGTTCCAAAAAAATGTTGTTGCTGTTTATTGTGCTTCTGAGAGAGTTGCTGACATTTTTACTTTTCCCGTATTATTTCAGAAATGTTGGAACCCTACTTTGTGTAATTTGCTTTCCATTCCAATGTCTATTTATCCTCCAGTGAAAGATACAAGGTAACTATGAAGGCATATTTAAGACTATGATACCTGTTAAATTAATTGCCTTTAGAAAAATACTATGTAATCTGCACAGGCAAAGTAATATATAAATACACAACAAAAATTAAATTATTTTTATATGCAGAGGTACTTTTTTAACACTACACCCAAAACTTTATTTTTACGATCAGTATTTCTTAAAGTGATAGTTTTAATGCTTTCTTTAAAATAAATCAGTAGCATTACCTTTCATATGTGATGCAGACCCAGGCCTTAGATATCTAGACTTCATTTTAACAAAAAAGTCAATTTAATGGTGTGATGTTTTTCCGTAACATTTGTTTTAAGCTTCAATTTCGGATCAGCTGACTCTGAAATATTTGGAGTACCTATTCCAATAATGGCAGTGGTGAGTGAACATGTTTTCTTACTTAAATCTGTATATTTGTACCTATATTCTTTTTATCTAACTTTGATTTAATACTTGCTTATTTAGTAAGTATTCTTTATTCCTTCTCTATGACTTAACTACAGTAGAACTGGTTGTTGAATTTTTCTCCAAAAACTCAGTTTACAGCCTTGGGGAGAAAGGAGGAGAGAGGAACAGGAAGAGATTTCTAGAGGTTGAGGTCACAGAATCACGGAATTTTCAGAGTTGGAAGGGACCTCTAGAGATCATCTAGTCCAACTCCCCTGCTAAAGCAGGATTGCCTAGAGCACGTTACACAGAACTGCATCCAGGCGGGTCTGGAAAATCTCCAGAGAAGGGGACTCCACAACCTCCCTGGGCAGCCTGTTCCAGTGCTCTGTCACCCTCACCGTAAAGAAGTTTTTTCTTGTGTTTGAATGGAACTTCCTATGTTCCAACTTGTGCCTGTTGCCCCTCGTCCTGTCACTGGGAGCCACTGAAAAGAGTCTGCCTCCATCCTCCTTCAATCCACCCTTTAGATACTTGTAAGCAAGAATAAGGTCTCCCCTCAGCCTTCTCTTCTCCGGGCTAAAGAGTCCCAGCTCTCTCAGCCTTTCCTCATAAGGAAGGTGCTCCAATTCCCCAGTCATCTTTGTTGCCCTACGCTGGACTCTCTCCAGTAGTTCCCTGTCCCGCTTGAGCTGGGGAGCCCAGAACTGGACCCGGTATTCCAGTTGTGGCCTCACCAGTGCAGAGTAGAGGGGGGAGAATGACCTCCCTCGACCTACTGGCCACACTCTTCCCTATGCAGCCCAGGATTCCATTGGCCTTCCTGGCGACAAGGGCACATTGCTGGCTCCTGGATAATTTACTATTTGCCAGGACCCCCAGATCCTTCTCCTCAGAGCTGCTTTGCAGCAGGTCCACCCCTAACCTATATTGGTGCCTAGCATTCTTCCTCCCCAGGTGCAGGACCCTACACTTGCTCTTGTTGAACCTCCTTAGGTTCTTCTCTGCCCAGCACTCCCACCTGTCCAGGTCATGCTGGGTGGCAG
>VFFE01007128.1:2090298-2108679 GCA_008921705.1 Burhinus oedicnemus | reverse complement strand
TTTTTTTTTTTTTTTTTTTTTTTTTTTTTTTTTTAAGTTGGGTTTATTGTGGGGGTGCTTGTATATGTTTTTCTGGAAACGTTTAATTTAACTAGGTCTTTTGTTTTGTTTCATGGAAAATAATTAAGATCTGTATCCGCTGATTGGTTGGAAGATTGGGGAAGAAGTTGTTTACTTAACTGAAGGCTGTATGTCAGACATTGGCACTGCCATAAGATGGGCTCAGGATATAAGTAAGTAGCTCTTTAATTTTCTAGAGGGTAAAGTATATTACTACTATGGGCTTTTAGTTATGTTATTGGGCTTGGATTTATTATCTATAATTGAAGAAACTAGCCTACATGTTCGGTCAGCGGAAAATGCACAGTCTCATTAGTAGGTTCTCTGCTGAGTGTGTTTACTGAAGGGAGTTTGGTTTGCACAATCATCTCCTCATCAGACTCTGCCTCTCAGACCCTCCTACCTATGTAGGCTTTTATTTTCCTGAAACATTTTACTCCTCACTTGCTTTCTCTTGAGCATGAAAAACTTCCTGATGCCTTCTTTTGTTTTTTTAACGTGGTATCCAGACTCGAATAGAAATCGTGTAAAGGAGACCTGTCTATAAAGTTAGACGTGTGCTGTTTTAGGGTATTCGGACTTGAAGTTTCAGTTGAGGAGAAGCACAGAAATTGACTACTGATTAACTCTAGGTAGCATGATTGTAAATGCAATATTCCACAAACAGTTGCTGTAACGCTTTTGAGAGATCTCTAGCTGTACATCTCAGTTAATAACAGGTTTGAGTTATATGAAAATAACGTGAAGAACTTTATTTTTAAAAGTAACAGTATTGTGTATGTTGCTTCACATAGAAGTAATTTGCCTTTTGGCTGTGACTATTAAGTAATAGAAAGACTTGCATTCCACGTTAATAGAAGACTAAGAAAAATACTAGCTCTGTAGTAGTTGATGTTCAAAACCACTGATGGTTTATAGGGCAACTTTTCTGAGCATTCTAATAAACTATTTACTTGGTTTACTTAGAAATTTAGTACACCTTTACTAGGATGCAAAAAAGGAATTAGTGTCTCAAAATTTGGGTTATATGGGAAAGGTGTTCCTGAAGTGTAGCTCACCACAAAATTCCATATTTCTTGAATTTGTCAACTTCTGGTGCATATGTGCATATATGTGCTCATGTATGTGCCCTTAAGGATTAAAAAGGACTCGGATTGGTCCTCAGGTCTTCATCATTCAACATTTGACTGAGTCTAGAGAATAACAGCCACTAGTCTTTTGAGGAAGTTACTCAATTCAATACACAGTTCAGTGCTGCAGGTACAAGTATCAGTGGTACATGTATAAGCTTCCTGCTTCAAATTCCTAATTTGTCTTTGATAGGAAAATTTACTTTTTAGACAAGAAAAAGCAATAGCTGTCATTTACAGGAGACCTCTAGCCTTCTGTAAAAACATGTTATGTGACCACATAAGGACATTATTAGTTAAAACTGCAGAAGATGAGTGTTAGTACAAGGATGTTGTATCACATGCAGTTGCATGTGGGTAAAGAACAAGCTAAAGAAGGATGTCTATAGAGTTGTGAAAGGAGTCATCTGGCTAGACAAAGAATAAAAGTAGTGCCTATGAAAGAGGTGATATTAGGACCTACCTTATTTATATTTGTGTCAGTCACTTGTAAAAATATTAAGGGTGCTGATAAAATATGGGTATTAAGGACTATCTCTGTAGTCATTTGGTGCTTGGGCTGACAATAACATCTTTGGGGGGAAAAAACGTTTGTTTGTTTTTTTTTTTTATGTTTTGCAAATCTAGGTTTTTGGCATACTTAGGGTGCCATTGTTAACATTCTTAATTCCCGTTTACATCTATATGGAAAGCAAATGACCTCTTACAGGATGTGGAGATTAAAAGGCTATAGCATAAAAGGATACTCTCATATCATTTAAATTTAGTCTTCATCTGAATAAGATTATTTTTTTAATGTGGCATGATGAGCATGAAATACAGGAGAAATTATAGTTTCCTGTGGAACATGTATTTTGAGAATATTACAAGAGGAAGTAATCTAACTCTAGATTTTTGTCTTTTAGTAATATATGAAGAAATTTAAGTAAATAATAAAAGCATATGACTTATGCATCTTTGCAGATCTTTTCACCAATGTAGATGAAACAGAAAAAATGGCACGGAGTATTGTTGATTCTCAAGGCGTTTGTTTTGTTCCAGGTTTTCAGGTAAAATTATAATTATTAATACAACTGAGAATATACTTTTAATAACCCAGTTAAAATTTTAACTTTTATGTGTTTAAATGTAGTAATTTTCATCTTATCACAGTATTTATTCTATACTACTCAGGTTCTTATTCTCTGTCCCTCACCACAATGTATGAAGATCGCCGCTATATGAGAATGCTTAAACACCACCACCCTCCATGAGAAAAACCCTACAAAATAGGAAAATTACTTCCATTTTGCAGATGGAGCCCTGGGGGGTAGATAAACTACGTGACTTGCCCACAGTAACTCAGGCTGTGCTTGCAGAGACAGAAACCGATCCCATATCTTGTCTGCCACATGCAAAGCGCTGTTCCAATAGAATTAATTTTATTTTGCCTCTTTTCAAAATGTAGGTTGCAATTCATCAGAATACGTAACCGTACTTAAATACGAGCAAGATTGCAAGTTCTGTTGTTACAAAAAGCGAAGACAGTAATATTTAGACACTTCTTTGATACGCGGATTTTCATCTGAGTTAGATTTTTCCCTTTAAAATAGGGTTTGTGCCTTGTTGCTGAGCACCACGTGTATAGTAGGGAGTTCCTGGAATTTGTTCTCCGCTTTAGTCCCCTCCATTTCCCAGTAGCTTGCTTTTACCTTCCTCTCTGTTTGAGGAACTTCCTGCAATTACTTGATCCTCTCTGGGTTACAAGCTCTGCATTCTTTCTACTTGCTTTCCATTTATGCTAGAGACTTATGTATCCTCATGTCTGTCCTTTCCACCTCTGATTCACGATCCCTCTTGAGTTTCATTACAGATGTGAGTTACTGTCCTTGTGCAGAGGCAGCGACAGGGGTGATATTGATACTGCAGTTCAGTCTAGCATATTAGTCTGGATTGGAATTGATGGGAATTCCAGTTAATGCATTACATTCAATGGCAAATTGTGATAGCTGGGGCACTGACATACTGCCTATTCAGCTACAAAGCAGTTGCTTCCAGTATGGGTTTGACAGTTGGTAATAATAGTTTATAATTTGTCACCATAAAATATGACAGAGATGCAAGTCAGAGCTCTTAGGCAAACGTTCATACAGAATGAAAATAAACAGGTTTTGCTAATGTAGCCGTTGCTAGCTTAGGGACTGTGCAGAGCTCCAAAGCTTTTTCATCTAGTTATGCCACTTTCCTAAGCAATATAAGATAATCTGACTAAAAGCACACTTTCAGCAGCATAGCTGTTTCTACATTGTGGGTTTGTCAATATGACAATATCCATGTCTCCACAAAACTTTGTTTTTCTAATCGGCGTTGCTATCCAGGAGAAACTCTGTGGTGTAGGACTGGTCTCCAAGTTGTCATTTCGAATATTAGTATTATAAACTGTATTGGATGGATGGACCAGGCAAGATGAAGGAAAACTGGTGCTGTGCTGTGGGTGTTGAATAATGTCTGCTATCAGCTGGTTCTTTGGTGTGTAGACATACAATGTTTGAACCTGTCAGGTGTTCAAAAGTTACTGTGTTACCCAAACAAAGAAAAGCCATTAAGATGAAAACAGTATTCTGGCTTTTTTTCCTCAAAAATCACCACCTTCTCTTTTCTCTTAGAAGTCTTAGATAGTAATTTGTTAGTTTGAGTACATACATTTTAGAGCTACATGGAATGTTTTTCACAGCTCATCTCTCTGTGTTGGTCCAAAAATGCATTTTATTTTGATCTTCATTGGTCTACCGTACTTGGTTTGATCATTCCCAGGACTAGTGTTTTTTCTAAAGAAACTTCACATCTTTAACCTTACCTTTTCCTAAGTGCTCTATGTTAGTGGAACAAGGCAAAGAAAAGTTTTGTTTCTTCTGCACGTAGCCCAGCTACCTTATCTCAAACAGCTGGCCTAATAATTATATTTATTTTTAGGGGTATAAAGCTTGATTATGCTGAGATGCTCCCATTTAGCATTTACTGTTAGTAATTGTGCTGTGAATAAGCAAATGTTAGCCATGCCAAGTTTCAATATTTGCAGACAGGAATCTTGAGGTGTACAGATGTTAGTCTGAATCTTTTTTGAACCTTTAATTATTAATATTCAAGTTCTAGAGATGTTGGTAAAACCTCTTTTTTCGTTGGTTGGGATTTGTTTTGCTTTGCGGGTTTGTCTCCCTCTTGCTTTCTTGACACTGTGTCCAGAAGGAACCCCAGCTAGCTTCTTGGTAAACATTGATTCAGTCTCTTTTTCCCTAATTGTAATATTCCCAGTCCAAATTTAGAAGCTGTACTTAGAAAACTGAATGGATTTCTCTTTAACTGTGACATCTAGTTACAACTAATAGTATCCACCAATGTGAATGTCTTTGCCTTTTAAAAGCCTTGCTTATTTCAGTGGAACATGCTTAACTAGTAGACTCACAGTAACAGAATCTGTATCAATTTAGAAACTGAGTGGATTAAATGGTATGAAAAGGGATGTGAACAGAGTTGAACGCTTCTGGGACTGTAGCATGTCTGCTTAGCCTCACTGGCTACATGCTAACACAAATTGATTGTATGGTAATCTTTCTCAGACCTCAAAATAATAGTGTGTGTGGGAGGGTTCTTATGAAGCCCATATGTATGTTTCCTACACAGAGTAAAATGTTTCTCTACTCATCCATATTGAGGCAATAAGAACAAGTTTGTTTCTTACTGAATTCTACTGCTGTGATGCAGCACACTGAGAGGAGCATCATTGTGAAAGTGTATTTGTAATTGAGTGAATATGTGCATTAGTCACTTTTCCTCTTGCTCATTCTGCTAGAAACAGGGGTTTCCAGGCTTAATTTGCTGTGGTTAACAGCAAAAACTTAGGACCCTTCATTTGGGTGTAGGCATATATACATATGCGCTGCTACTTTTTTTTTTTAATGATTGATTCTTTCAAGATACCCTTATGTACAATATGAGTCTATGCTTTTTAGTTTATTATCTTGTATATTAAAATCTGTAAACTTGGAAGCCATGAATCTTTATTATGCTACTGGGCTGGACAAGTGGTTCCATTCTTAGAATGGCAAGGGTACCTGTATATGGAATATGTATATTTTCTTTTACTGTAATGCAGAAGTTTCTTCTATTTAGGAACTTTTGCGAAATGCCAGTTTTCCTTTTGGCTGTATGTACCTATCCATATGTGTGTGGTTTTTTTAACATGGTAGCGTTTTCTTAATTTACTTTATAAATAAGTGTGTCTGTATTTTATAAGCATGACATTCAAACTTCTGGTAAGCGTTGTCATCATTGTTATTTGGCACAACACAACTGGAAAGGATTGTTTCAATTTAAAAATTACTGTCTACAGTGAAAATAAGATTTAACATTGTCACAAACCAGGTATGGACCAGCAAACTAATATTTTGTGATAAAGTTTACCAGAGGAGTGGAGGGGAGATTCATCAATCAATTCTCCTGTTCTGAAAAAAAACCAACCAAACAAAACAACTTAGTCACGATTAGAATTTCAGTTGGACTCTGTTTATCAGTGTCACTGAAAACAGGCTGTAGTATAAACTAATAAAAAATATTACCATCCTTTTCAGTGTTACTTTTAAAAGTCAGTTCATCTTTCTTTCACTAGGTCAGGAGTGCTTAAAAAAAAAAAAAGCGTGTGTGTGAAATCTTGCTAGAGAACAGCAGTATCAGTGTGCCCTGTCCTAGACACTTAGTGTACACTATATGTATTTTAAAGAGAAGTCATACAGATTAGTGTTATTTAGTATTTCAGATTTGGAAGAAGTCACTTAAACCTTTTTCCTGTTGAAAGAAGCTATTTAAGCTGTTCACTGAGTTAGCTAAAATAACACTATATACCTCTTACATATTGTCTTCAATTTTCTTCTTTCACTATGCTGCCTGTAATTGTCGTAAGTTATTTTTTTTTTTCTTACTATTTGACTCCTTTCTCAAAAGCCTACAAATACAATTCACTGGACTCAGGGTGAAATCTTTTCTGCAGGTTTCTGTGAATGACCCATATTTATGTGCCTCTTTCATGGGGCTGAAACCTTCCACTACCAGAAACCATCTTGTACGAGCTATATTGGAATCTGTAGCTTTCAGGTACTGCTTACTTAATTATCTTGCTTCTATTTTCTTATGTTTGCTTTTATTTTGATCAGCAGTGTTACACGGATACATGGACTTCTGCAGTTTGTAAAATACAGTGTTAGTGTTACCATCGCTGTTACATTGAAAAGGAGTTTTAGTGGTATCTTTTTTTTTTCTTTAACACTTTACAAATAAACCCATGTATATTTATTAGTGCGTAGTTTTTGTTATTAAGTAACCATATAGGGATTCTTAAATTACATTGTTTTCTGCATGTTCTAAAAATGTTTTCTGTTTAAGGTTTGCCTTTACTCTCCTGAAGGTGTTTTGTCAGAAGCTGTAGCCCACTCCCGCTGTGTTTAAAGTATCCCTGAAGCTGGAAGTTTTGTGTTAGCTCTTTGGCTAAAGTTTGAATTTTTTGTGTTTTATAAAACACAGTAATAGGCATCTTAAACATCTTTAAAGATGTGAATGGACAACATCTTCCAGATCTAACTGTCAAGGTTAAAGATATTACTGCTAGTCACTGATAATATCGCATCAGTAGCTCACTGTAGAACAGATTGGTTCTGCCTCGCAAACCCACCCAGCATGCCTTGAACTGAAGTTGAATACGGTTTGAGCCTGGCTCACACTGCACTCTGGCCAGTTAGGGAAAGCTGGTACGATTCCTTCCATCTAGTCACCAGCTCTGCTTTGGGCATAATAACCCCCTGCAAAGAGGCAAAAAGGATGTCTGGAGGATGGTAACATTTTGAATTGCTGCAACTGTTTCTAATACATTTTTTTCTGCACTGTAAGAGAAACGTGAGATGCAGTAATTCCTGAACTGGAGCATGGGTCTTTTGAAAACAGGGATGTTGAGAATCTCGTCTCATTCAAATACCTAACTAGAAAAGGGTAAAAATCCTTCGTGTTTAGATTTTTCTCCCATTAAATGACATAGTTTCAGAACAGGTCGGACTTCCAGCCTTCAGAGCTTCTCTTTAAAGAACAGTTGGATAAACTCTGACACTCTGTCAGCCATCTTTCCTCACTCTAAACCACTTGTTACATCAACAGTTGCATCTTGTCTGTAGACACCTATCATCAGTTTCAGGTGGGAATAAATGTACCTTCTATAGTGACTTGCTATAGAATAGGCAGTGATTTAGCCATACTCGTGCTTTTGTAATGGTGTATAACAATGACCCAGTTTCAGTCTTTTTTCTTATTTATTTGTGCATTTGGGAAACTTGTTAGCTGTTGCAGCAGTTCTGATGCAACTGAGGCATTTTTTGCCTTGTATTTTATTTTCTGACTATGTAGATACTGGAAAGACTTTATGGAATATATACTTAATTCAACTAAATATTTTTTTAAAGAAACAAACAGCTTTATGATATCATTGTGAAGAAGGTACGCATTCCTCTTCAAACTATTCGGTAAGTTCCATGTAACTCTTGAATTTGATCTATGGGAGTTTGATTTAAATAGGGGTGAACTTTATCAGGCATTTTATCTTACTGTAAAAATTCTGCTGCTAAGTAGTAGATGACTACCAAGTCAAATGTTAATGTAACTTTAAAAGTGGCAGTAGAGACTACCCGTGGAATGGTATCACCATTGGCGTTGGTGATTGTCAGTAGGTGAGTAATGAATTGCTCTAATTATTTGAAAAAAAAAAAAAAGAAAAAAATTCATGTTTTCAGGTAGCACTGGAGTGCATATAGCAATGCCTTCTACAAAGGTTATTCTACTGGGGTTTTTTTCATTCTTTCATACTGAAATTTTTTGTGCTGAGTCTGTTGCAGACTATTTTTTTAAGACATCTGTTAAAACTGGATCTATTTGTGAAGGAAAAAGGAAGAATATTTTTACAATTCAATTGTTAAGATACTGGTTTTGCTTCAGTCTTTGAAGAAGCAAATCAAATTTAGAGAGGTAACCGTGATCCCTAGAAAATACACTTTTTACAACATCTTGGAAAAATTTAGCTGAATTATGAGTTGCTGGAAAAGTATGTTGCATGTTGCGGTAGGTACTTCATTTGGACACACCAGTTGTCTTAGAGCCTCAAGCCCTCTCATGCTGAGAAAGCTCTCCAAAATTTCTCCTTCTGGCCGCCAGGGGTCACTGTGATACCACGGTCAAAAAGAGAGAGGCGAGCGTTCCTGTCCCTCTTGTGGCTTTTTTCCTGATACCCATGCAAGGCAAGAAGTAAACTGACAGGCATGTAGACAGTTGAGAAATAAGACTTTTGAGTAGTGGAAGACAAGTGGAAGTAAAAAGTGGGGGAAGGTAGAAGTTTCTGTCTTCCATCACATACTGGGACAGAGTAGGCAAAAGTGAAGAAACAGCCAGGCTTGGGGTTTTAATGAAAAGGAAAAGATGAAAAATATTGGAACTTTTGATTCCTTAGGAAGCTTTTTTACATAGAAAATTGCATCCAAAGTCAAACTGAAAAATGGGAAGTGTGGAAGTACTGCCTAGGGAACATTAGAATTCTGATCCTGTTTACATTGTAATATAAACTTTAAATTGTGTGATCATGTTCTGTTTTATTCATTAATATAAAATTACTGTTTCATATAGTGACTGTAATAGTTAATCATGATCAATAGCAATTCAGCTTGTGGATTAAGCATTAGAAGGCAATGAGATACACTTAATGGGTTTTTCAGTAGTGTTGTAAACTGCTCTCCCATCTTTTTGTCTGCACATCTTTAGTATCTATCCATTACCTTTGATTTTTCGATTGTTGTTGTTTTTATCCCATAAATATGTTCATTCCCTTTTTAGGTATTGTCTTATATCCCTCCTTTCTTCCCAGTCTCTGGCTCCTACAAGCTCCTACAAAGTCATTATTTTCATCAGTCCTCTACATTCATATTATTTCTCCTTGCTTGTCTCAACACCATCAAGGAAAGCACAGAGAAGGAACCCTCAGTTTTAGTCCTCATGTCCCATGTTGTAGCAGTCTGTCAGCCTTTACAGGGATGATCCTGGTGGTCCCTGGAGTCCTAGAATGTCACCAATTTACTTGTTCTGTGAAATAGCACATCCCCAGTCAAATGGCATGTAGGAACTTTGAGCTAGAAGGTGTGCTGTACGGATTGAATCTTCAAAGTATCTAGCAGCAAAATTTAGCTAAATGTAAAACTGAGTATTTGGAAATTTTCTTTCTTTTTTTCCCCCTTGTGACTTGAATCAAATGAATGTCTTATTTTTACAGAAGGGAAGTGCACGTCACTGGCATTAAGAAAGTGACTTTGCCAGTTAAAGGTTTTTATGCCACAGTGTAGGTGTGGTAACCCTGTCAAACTGTATGTACAAACAAGCAAAACCCTGTAACATCACCAGTCAGACAATGTCTCCTGATTTTACTTTCAGAAACAGCCAAAACATTTATGTGAAAATTTTCTGAGGCATCACGTAGTATAGAGGATTTCAGCTGGCATATTTGAATTGAAGATTTCTAAGCAACTGTTAAGTTTTATTACCCAATACTTTCTATAGTAATAAACATTGGATGTTTTTACTGCACCACATTTGGTAGAACGAAAGCTCCATACCTGGCTGGTTCTGGAGTCCAACAACATAACGAACCAATCTATGACAATTCAAACATTGCTTTTTGTTATAGTTATTTTTTGTTTGCAAGAGTGATTACTTTGCACCACTAGTAATCACTCTCAGATAACTAAAGATCAGCATTGGTAAGTTCTAGTTTTCTCCATTAAAAGGGTCTCCGATACGGTGCAATAAGGGAAATAGACAGATGGAAGGTTCATTCTCATCTTCCTCCTAAAAAGCAGCAACTGTGAAGGCATTTTAGCTAACTGGTACAAAGATATGGTAGTACTGAAAAAAGTAGTTTTCCAGATCTGAAAACACTTGAAAGGGTTTGTTTAATGTAATGGTTTCGACTGTTGTCATGTTGTGGTGATAACTATGTAAAGGTTCTGTTATAACCCCTAACATTTCAACCAGGATGATGTATGCTTTTAGAAGACAGAGCTTTCAAAGCTCTTGATAATGTGTCTGTCTACCATTCCTCCCCCATTTTATAGGCTTTTTTTTTTCCTAGCACCTTGTGCTGACCTCTAAATTTACCCATAAAATGGAAGTGCGTTTGTACATGAGTGACAGGAAGATTTATGCATAGGTGTGAAAAGCCAAAGTTGTTTTCTGAAATTTTGGCAATAAGCATTTGAACTAAACACTTCTTTTATTTTAACTTTTTCTTCCCCTCTCCCTATAGAGCTGATGGAGGTGTCAGTAATAATAGTTTTGTCATGCAGATGACTTCAGATTTAATTAATAAGAAAATAGAAAAACCTGCAAATGCAGACATGTCTAGTCTTGGTGCAGCTTTTCTAGCAGGCCTTGCTTCAGGTATGTATACGCTTAAAGGGGTTTTGTTTTTCCCTTCATAATGCAAGTCTGTAAATAAGGAAAAAAAAAGCAGGAAAAAACCAGTGCATAACTTCAAATAATTTTAAAGACTCCAAACTTTAGACATTTTTGTGGGAATCCAAGGTAAGTAGTGTTTGTGTTTCTCTGTATAGTGCTTTGTACCCATGTACTTGTATTTGATGGACCAAAGAAACAGATGATAATGCCATACATAAACCAAATCAAGGACCTTATTTGTATTTCTAACACAATGTCCCAATTTGCTGAGCCGTTGCATGCTTGTTTAGTTTTACATAAATGAATAGTGACAATGAGTTTAACGTGAAAAGTATCTGCGTATATGTTTGTGAGATTCATTTACACTTAGAAGGATTTACTACTGGAGGAGAAAAGAGGTAAACCCTATCTCACTGCCTCCCGCTTTCTTGACCTGGACACTGCATCCCTTCCCATGTTTGTGCTGCCTGGAGCGCGGTGCTCAGTGGGGATGGGTCACGTGACAAGGAAGCTGCCGCACTTACGTGCAGCCATGTCATTCCTGCTGAAGCTGTGTCCTGTCATCTGTCAACCGAGTTTTTTCACCGAAATAAAGACAAAGGAACTACAAAATAAATAATTAACAGGAAAAAATAATCCAGCTCTACACACACAGAATTGTTGTGTATAATTAACCAGACTTAAAACTACAAACTGCCAATGGTTTTGCTTAATATCCACCTACAAAATATATTTCTATTAACTTCATTAAATTGAGTTGATACATAAATAACACAACTGGAAGATAAAAACTATATGCTCAGGTAAGACTTACTCGGCAATTAAAACTGTAAGAAAGCTGCAGCCCTTGACAGACAAGAATGATTCAATACTATAAATTCATCTGGATAAGCAACACCAGCTGTTTTCTGCCATTTATGCAATTTTTAAGACAGTAGGAAAGCAACTAGTGCAAAGTCTTTGTTTCTGTGGTCCTTCTTCTTTGAGAGGGACCTGCAGCTGAAAGCACAGTGTGGATGAAACCAAAGGGAACTTCAGTGTACCAGAGCTGTTCCTTGGAAACCATCCCAGTTAAGCAGATGTGCTGTTGTCAGGATTCCAAACAAGTGGATGCTATTGGAAAGGAGTTTCACAATGTTAAAAATATGCTTCCCTCTGAGAAAGTTGTTGGTTGAGTAAAGAAAAGTTGTCATGATTTCTTACTGTGTTTCTGCTTTGGATCTCTTGGAAATAAATTAAAACAGCTCAAAAATAACATATTTGCAGTTGAGCTTGAGAATGAACTTTCTGTTTATAGGATTTTGGACTGACAAAGAACAACTAAAGAAGCTAAGGCGAATAGAAGCTGTTTTTGAGCCCCAGAAGGACTCAGAGGAATACAGGCCTGCTATGGATACCTGGTTACAAGCAATGAAACGCTCCCTGCACCAGTAGAAATTGGCATTTTAATTATAGAAGAATTAAAATGTTTTAATTCATATTTATAAAATCATGACATTAACAGGACAGTAAAGACCGTAACTGAAATTTGTTACCCTCCTGCTGCTAGATTACTTACTACACCATAACGAACCTTCATATCATCCCGATGACAGCTGTAGTCCAGCTGCAGCATTCGTGTCCTTTCAGTGACCTCCTTTGGGTGGCTCAGCTACTTGAACCCTACCATGTACTAGAGATAGGGAGTTTTTTCCTATGATGGGTTTTCTACTGAGGAACTCGCCTCCTTTCTGATCTTTAAAATCTTTGGTATGTTAATCATCAAGGAAGGGTAAAAGGCACATACGCTTCCCTAAGCATTTCTAAGAAACGTAAAATGATTGTTGAGAGGTGAGTTGTGATCAACTTGATTGCGTACAGAGATACTTTATTAGTAGCCTGTTACCACCTTTTGGTTGACTTCCTAAGGAAGCATTTGACCCAGCTCTGTGATGACATTTTTGTGCACTAAATTAAGATGAAATACAAAAGCAAATAGGCTTTCAGTACTCCATTAAAAAAAAAATTTAAAAAAATTCCAGGATTTTTGTAGCTGGTGGTTCCTACCTAGCTTATAGCTCAAATTGTTTAAATTTTATAAAGACCAAAAGCTGTAATATCTGGCATGGCTAGAACAAATACATTAAAAGTAGTTACAGGTATGCTATCTAACTTGTAAGAATCTGTAATGTTAGTATTTTCAAGCCTATTGTTAAATCTTATTATTAGCTAAAAGGGGGTCAAAAGTCTATTTTTAAAGCTATGAATTACTTTTATATTTTTTAAACAAATAAATTATAATTAAAGAAATGTGGAGTTAATTATTCTTATGTATTTGTTTATCACTAATCTTAAATTATTCTAATTTTCTCAGGAGTATGTGTAAATCAGTTTCAAAAATGTAAAATTATTAAACATTTTCATTTTAGAATAATATAAAATTCAAGCTGTGGGTGATTGTGGTCCACAGACA
This sequence comes from Burhinus oedicnemus, assembly GCA_008921705.1. Taxonomy (NCBI): domain Eukaryota; kingdom Metazoa; phylum Chordata; class Aves; order Charadriiformes; family Burhinidae; genus Burhinus; species Burhinus oedicnemus. The sequence goes on along the minus strand of VFFE01007128.1, from coordinate 2,095,527 downwards.
CTGGAGACAAGAAACATTTATAGATTTAACATTATTGAAGAGGGCCGAAGAACTATCATTCACTTTTTCTCATGTTGAAATAGGGAAGGCCAAACCATACACCATTCCCTCAGTTTCTTTTGCAGTCATCTACCATGAGGTGGAGCATCTACTCTAGCTCTGTTCTTCCAACTGGACCTCAGTTGCCTGTCACCCTTAGCTTAACGTACCATTTTTCTTATGTTACTCTCTGTCCTTCAACCTGTGCTCCATTTTGGCACATTTTTTTTCTTTGGGTATCCTTCAGGTTGCAGAGACCGTTCTCTCCTGAACTGAAGTCCAGAAACCAGTCTGTTTGCTGATTTCTAGTAATATGCAGACTACATGATCTATATGGTTGATAGCTCTATAGATACTTCATTTTTTCGCTTTTGGACCATAAAATATGGCTGTCCAGGTGCCAAGACTCTAATATAAAGTCCATTGAGGTTTCTTCCACTCCTCCTGCTGTAAGGTAAGAACCTGTGGTTACAGGGTATGTGGAACACTTGCTTTGCTTCAACACCCGTGTTCAGCTGTCATCTCAACCTCGCTGCTAAAGAAAATGCTCATTGGCAAGAAGGTTCTACTAGGCCAAACAGAAAGGCTTTCAGTCTGGCATTTTGAGCAGAAGTTTGTGGCCTCAGTTGCTGGTGCTCTACACTTTATTCTCGCTGAAGGAGTTTAGTTTCATCAAAGTCTGCCTAGGGATAATGTCCACCTGTTACCCTCTTGATGAAGGCTCCTTGACTTACGTTCACTTAATAGTTTTGTGGGTTTGCTGGGCTTGATTAGGCTTCCCGCAGTGTTCTCAGATGGAGCCCTAATGGGAGCTGAATATGATTCTCTTCAAATCACTGCTGAAAGTAGCTCAGCTAGCCATGTGCCTTATACTGCACCTTTACATGGTGGTGGTTTCATCCTGGCCATAGCACAGCTAGAAAGATAGGAGATACCTATGATGTTATGTAGTCCTCTTGCTCTAGATAGTGTCCTAGAGGACCTAGTCTGGACAAGTGTTTACCACTGTCACTGTTTAATTTGAAGCAGAAAATTTAACCTGTTTCCCTTTCCCTAGCCTCAAATCTACAGGAGAGAAACTTCACTGCAAATTAAGGCTGCAAAAAGGCCTTACTATATCCACTACCCAGGCCTTTCAAATGATTTGCAAAGTTGTGTGTTCTGTTGTGGAGAGGTTCAAAGTAGTGAGTAAGTCTCTGAAACAAACAAGGAGTGTCTTTAAGTCTACCAAGATGAAGCAGTCTTTGCAGGTTAGGGCATCTGCCACAGCTTGTGATGTGTAGTTGCCCAAAGGCTGAACAGCCTAATAGACACCTTGAAGAAATTTGGTTACTGATCACTAAGCCTCTTCTGCATATCTGTTACAAGAAAAATTGATTTTCTCTTCCCAGGAAATTTTTAATGTGCTGATATCTTAAAGTGGTACCGGTTCATTGATAATGAATTTGAAATGAGTTTTAAGCAATTAGGTATACTTCTACAGGCACTTTGCTGTCTCAGTTTTTGCTAAACAGAAGGGTGTTAAGACCATTGTAGAATCTCAGTCATACTAACTTTTATTTTAAATAAAAGCTTTTATTGCTTGCCCTGTTTACTTATATTTAGATTTTTGCCTTGGGGTGGTTTTCATCAGCTTGAAAAGTATATGTAATTTTACATTTGCTATCATTTGATATATTTATTTGATTATTATTTGATTACATTTGCTATTTACATTTTATAGTAAAGGTAACAATACAAAAATTATAAATATTAACTAGTTTGTAGTTCTATCATGTGAAGAAATACACCATGTTGAGACTGTGAATGTTTTACTTAGGATTGGGTAGTAATGTGCCTCATCAGGCATGTGAAGATTGGAAATTCGGTTGAGATGTGTTAATGATCTCTGGGCATCCTGCCTTCTCAGATACACATGGTGCTGATGGTAGCTAATTTCATTCCAGTTTGGCAGTTTTATCATTCATAACGACATGTAGTCCTATTATATAGGTGGGGACTACATGGCATGAAAAAATCCCTCTAATGTTGGAGGGATCTCACTACTGTTGGATTAATTATTGCATGTCAAGAGAAAGAGCAGATAAAATAGCCTTCAGATTGTTGAAAATACTGAGCAGACACTGTATGAGTTTCCTTACATAACTAAGAAAAGAATCAAGTCAGTTATATTTAAAATCTCTCTGTGATGAACTTTGCCAAGATTTTTGAGTGGCTTTAAGGAGTGTTTTCTTCTCTCCTGTAACAGCTAATTTTATCTAAAATTAATTCAGACGTTCTCATCTGTTTTTGACAGGAGCATTTACACTTGCTTCCTTGTCAGAAGAAAGTAAAAAAGGAAAATACTGAGTTGCTGTTTCAGCCTGCAAGCTTCTTTTTGGTATAATCTCTGTAGCAAGATCTTTCAACTAGTCCCACTGTTTCCATGATCAGGGCACACCACAGAGGCACACCAGTTGAACAGCAGCCTTATGGAAGAAGGTGAGAATCATTTCTTGTCAGTCAGTGGGACATAGAATTTGTGCTCTTACTGATCCAAGTGAAAAAGTACAGACAACGTCATGATCCCCTCTTCGAACAAACAGGTACGTCAGTACTGCAGGTTGAGTCGAGGAATATGGTAGTGCTTTAATCCAGAAGTTGGGCAGCTTTCTAGTTTAAGGTTTTATAGGGAGTTGGGGGCAAGTTCAGCTGGAGAAGAGATGGGGGGCCAGTTTTGGGTGAGTGTTTGTATAGGTTATCACAGTAAGGGTTGTGGGCTGGCAAGAAAGCAACAAAACTAGCAAATGTGGGAAAGGAATGTGTGGTGAAACAGCAAGGTGGAGGATCCGAAAGGGATCTGACTGGCCAGAAGGAGCAAGATGTTGTTCTAAAGCTGCGAGACCACTGACCGTTTCTGGAAGGAGACATGAGAACTTCCCACAGTGCAGGTTTTACTGTGGGAAGCTGCTAAACCTATGCCTTAGCATGTCTAAAAAAACCAATTCCAAGGTGTTTTTCAATGCAGTTCTCATTCTGGGATACAGTTTGGGATTTGTGTAAGTCCTGAAAGACTATGTATTGGTTTAGAATGTTACAGAAGTGGCATACTTACCCTCGTGCAAACGGATCATTGTTTCAGCAGCTTCAAACGCAATGCTGTATATGTATAGTCATTTCATTCTGCAGTTTGCTGTTGAAAGCAAGTGCAAACTACAACAGTGACCTTTTCTGTTTTTTCTCCTTAATGGTTAAAATGCCTATTTTTCACGTTCATAATCAGTTATAGTATCTGACTTCAGTTCATCAGTGCTTCTTGCAGAAAAGTAAATAAACCAATGAACTAAAAAGAGATATTTGAAGCATAAGTGTCTTTATTGAGGCTGCGTTTGAGCTCAAGTATTTGTTTAGCTTGGGTAACTTACTGAATAGTACAATAAACCAGCCAACCTGGTTTGCCTCTGTTTTGCTTCCTTCTCTAAGGCAGCGCATGCCTTCTGCGCCTGTCAGGGCATTCTTCTGTTGCCTTTATGTTAGCTATTGTGACTCTGCCTGTTAGAGGGGTCACTGAGAGAACACACAATAGTTTGCCTTTTTTTTTTTTTTTTTTTGCTTTCATGAAGGTATCTTGCATAATGCTGCAAATATTGATAAAGGTCTTGTTGCAAAATGGAAATATTTTATAGAGGATGAAAAGAAACTAAAACCACAAAGTTAGCAAATTCCTGGGCACGTGCTAGATTTTCAGTTGTGAACTATCCCACTGAAGTAAACATACTGTTCTTGCTTACTAATTTTTTCCTTAGTCCTTCCTTTACGAACTCTATTTTACAGGCTGAACACCTGTTTTTTGATGTTTCTTCCATTTTTAGTAAAGGAGATAGGATCAAACATGTATTTTGAGAGCATTTAATGTTGTCTGTCAAGCAAGAAAAACACAAGTTTAACATGTTTGGTCTACTCTGTGTATGGTGTAGAGGTTTCTAAAACATAAATAGTGTTTCTGCGTCCACATAAACCTTGTTTTGCTCAGCTTGCTCAGTGGCATTAAAGTGACTTTGTGTTACGGAAAATTGAAAAATGGGTTACTGCATGTCTAGGACGTGTACCTAGCTGTGCAAGAGAGAGACTTTCTTTGACAAGTGTTGTATCATTGCTTTGAATGGAACTAGTGCTGATTTTATTTTTTCACTCCCAGGAGTGTTTTCTATTCATATTCTGTCTGTAAGAATGCTTAATCCAGCTTTGTTGAGATCAGTTTTTTTGAAAGATCAGGAAATGTTGAAAGCAAATACTTCTAAAAGCTTTAATAACGGGCCCTACAGCTCGGACTCCGTTTCCCGGGGCTGCCCGGCGGTCACCCCGCGGCGGGGCGCAGTGCGCGGTAACTGCTCGCCACCGACGTCCCCTCTTTGTTTGCCATGAGATCCTTTGTTTCACAGGAAGGAAGTTACGGCGCTGTTGCGGGGCTCGTTAAAAAAGGAAACTGTGTCCGAGAGGTTCGCCCCACGCTGTGGCGGCCGCCGCCAGGCCGCTGCCCCTCAGCTGGTTCCTGCAGCGGCGCTCCGCGCCAGGGGAGGGGCGGGCGGTCACCTGAGGCGGCCAAACCCGCGGCGGGGCTGAACTTTGCATCCCCAGGACGCCAGCTCCTCTCAGATAAGCGGAACGGAGCCCGGCACGGCCTGTGTCCGCAGACGCTGCGGCGCCGTTCAATGTATATAAATACAAATATATACACTTAATACCGACCTGCAGCGCCCCGCCTCAGGAGGGCAGCGCCTGCACCTGGGCGCCGGTGAGGCCAGGTACGGCCGCCTGGAGCTGTCAGTGGATGCGGACCCGCGGCGGGACCCTGCCGCCAGCCCGCACACGGCACCTGCTGCCGCACTTCGCCCCCTCCGCCCGCCCGACAGCCGCCAGGGGACTCTGAGGGGAGGCGGCCGCCCCGGGTCTCGGCCGGCCCCGCCCTTCTGCCCCGCCCCCCTCGCCGTAGCCCCGTGGATTGGCGGGTGGCGTGTGTACACACACGGGATCGAGCCAATAGCGCGGGGAGGGCGCCTGACCTCACGCGGTATGGCGGCCAATGGGCGCGCCCGGCTGCCAGACGCCGCCAAGCTTGTGCGGGGGAGAAGGACCCGGGCAGAGCACGGCGCGGCGGCGGAGCGAGGCGGCGAGTGGGGCCGGGTGCGGGGGGGGGGGGGGGGGGGGGGC
>VFFE01007128.1:2021672-2090278 GCA_008921705.1 Burhinus oedicnemus | reverse complement strand
CCCCCGCTCCGTCTGGCGGCTCGGTCCTGTCGCCGCCCCCCGCCCTCGCTGCGCCGCAGGCGGGGCGGGCGCCTCCCGCGCGCCGGGAGGGAGGCGAGCCGGTGCCTGACACCTGCGGGCGACCGCGGGGCGGCGGCGTGCCCGGCTGGCGGCTGACAGCCGCCCTGCGCGCCGCCGGGTCACTCGCTCCTCCATTGTGGGGAGCGCGGCGGGCCTGGGCCGGCGCCGCGGCGGGTGTGCGCGGCCGCCGGGCGAGCGGGGCGGGCGCCGCGGTGGGGCAGGGGGCCGGGGGGCGACCGGCCTCCGCCGTGAGGAGTCACAGGTCAAAAAGGCGGCAGGGAAGGTCCTGGCTCTGCAAAGTATAGCTTGAACTTCGTAGCGCGGCGGGTGTGACTGATGGGCTCTGTCGGGGGAGGGTTAGTGCGACAGCAACAACAACAACAAAACTTAATGGAATGCCTCTTCCTGCGCCCTTTGAGTTACAGGCCTTCCCCGACTCTCAGCCGTAAAGGGTTTGACGGCAGAGGTGAATCCAAATATAAATACTGTCTTTCGGAATTGAGAGTACAGACAATAGGAGGAAAATACGGAATAAGCAAACTTCCTTGGGATGTAGAAGAAAACCGCATTGGAGAGCGAACGTGCTCCCTCGTTGAGTAAAGGGATGATGATGCTGATCTATATGTATCAGAGCTTGGGATGTTTTTCTCTGTAGAAAGGACTTTGGTTTTCGTTTTCTTTGTAAATTTTTGAAGTGACAGAGAAAGTGAATAGTTTAATATGATTTAACATACTGTGTAAAAATAACAAAATTATTACTTGGTCAGTTTTCATAATTTGGAAATCAGTTCGATTATTTTCACGACTCTTCATTAATACTTTTAAGAGCTGATAGATTTTTATTTTTTTTCAACTACTGTCACTCATGCAGCTTATCTATGCTGACAGAAAACTGCAAAACGTTGGGGGCTGTGTGATGTAACTAATCGCAACTTGATATAATCTTTGATTAAAAAAAATTTTTATGATAGTATAAATTGATGTTCTTAAAAGATAAATTAATACTTTTTTCTCTACTTCTTTACCCTTCCCAAATTAACTTTTGTTCATTTGATTGTATTATATCCTGTCTTACACAAAAAATACATAATTTGTATACATGGAGCAAAGACTCGTGACATATGACCAGTGTTACAGAACAAATGCAGAACTGTATTTCACAGCCCATATTTGTGCCAATGCTAGGTGTACTCAGAGATGTTTTGTACGTAGTGAAGTATGGAATTTCAGGAACTTCTCTTCAAAATAGCATGTAGGGTGCTGACTACAGTGCTTTGAAGACACATGAAAGAGTAAGGAGAAGTTTGCATTATAGAAGAGAAGACTTGACAGGAGAGGTGGTCGTGAGAGGGGAAAAAACCCCAAATTCTTGTCCTTTGGAAATTTTCTTGTTGTGAAGTGAGTCTAGTGTCTCTAGAAGAAGAAAGAGTAATAGGTCAAATGATTTAGTTCTATCCTAAGGAAAAAAATGAAAATTATTAAACATTAGCAAGATTGTCTCATGGGTGAATTTAAGAGTGATCTTATTTCACTGTCAAGTTATTGGGCTTTCTTTTAACCACTACGTGTTTGTACAGAAATCACTGTTGTAATACAACAAAATGAAACCATTTGACTTGTACTATATTGATGTAATTAACTTTATAGAAAACATGTACCACTGACAGGAACGCTCTTTATTGCTGCAGAGGGTTCTGACTGGCAAGCTCACTTTACAAACTGGTACGGTTTTCAATACAGCATCTTGACAGCAGCTATCCAGTGTAAAGGGGATAGGCCAAACAATTCAGCTGGGCAAAAGGCACAGTGCTGTTTTGCAAGGGACGTCAATACCACAGGAGAATTCTGTATCTTCCTCTGCTCTTGTATATGTTGGATACTGCTGTAGGGGCCTCTTGTGCATCTGGACATAGTTCCTGGACAGTTGTGAGCACCCTCACAGTGAAGATCTTTCAGTGGGTTTGGCTAAAAGTTTTGTTATAGTTTTAGTGAAAAAATAGGAACCAAAATTCCTATATTCCATCCCCTTCAAGAATTTGTAATGTTGTCTGGTTTAAGTGTGCAGACCTCTTCACTGTGCCTACAGGAAAGTTTAGTGCAAGTCTCTAAAAGCGATAGAAGAATAGCGATGGGATACAGTTAGGGGAGGAAAGCTGCAGCCCGTACTGTCTAGATGTTACTATCTGAACTTCTGCGTCCTAATGTGGATCAGAATGAGTTATTAATAGCCTAATTAAGTTCTTGAAATTGCATTTCTTCTGATGTGCTACCTTGAAATATTATTCTTAAGAGTTGTCTTTAATAAGGGACAATTTCTTAAATTGTTTGCTTTTTCTGCATACTTTTCTTGGTGTAATGATTAAGAATTTCTCATCTACCTTTCCGATTACATTCACAGGACACATCTACTAATGAATCAAAAGTGAATCTTAAAATAGAGAAAATAAACTGTCTAGTCCAGTGTAAGGAAATAAACTTGTGGAGTTCTTGTGTGCAAAGCCAAGAAGCCACTGGAATCAGACAAGTTTATCATAAAATTTTAGGTATTTAGTGGAAAACAATCCAAACATCTTGTTGTGCTAATAGTACACATACTACGTCAAAGCTGATAGCATAAATGCCTGTTGCAGGATCTGAAAAACTAGGTATATGCTAGGAAATACTGTAAAAAGATGCCTGTATGGTAGGGAGTGACAGACCTGTAACAACTTCCTGGTTTGATTCTTCATGTGTTTTTTGTAACATCCAGTATTAAAATGATATTAATTCTTTTTTTCCCCTGTTATCGATTTGTAGACTAAGGCTCTTTTGCAAGCAGGTGGAGCAGTAGTAAGTGTTCTTACACTTATGGTTTCATTAAAGGAACTTTTTTGCTACTTTTTCTGATTTTCTGTGTGCAGTGATAGTTTCCAGTAAAGGTCTTTACAGACTTTTCAAGTTTACTTTTATACTTTCCAATATCAACAGCATAAAAATCAGTCTAAGCAAATCAAACTGCATGCCTATGATAGGTCAGTTTGCAAGACTACTATATATTGTAATATCTGCTAATGATGTAATATATCCTAATATATGCATTAGTAGAAGCACAGCTTTCTCGAATATCATATTTCTAGTGAAACACAGCATAGTAATTAAATTAAAAGGGATGATATTTGGAAATAACTTCTCCTAGACCTAGCTATTCACTTAGTACTGTTGAAGAAACTCTTTGCCTTTCAGAACATAGTTTGCAAAATCCACAACCTACTGAAGCCACTTTTGAGAATATTTGTCTTTATTGAAACGTATAGAAATTTTCAATTTTTTGCAGCACTAACTTGGTGATAAAATAATGCTTTAGCTAGCTCACATTTAGTATTGGCTGTCACAATGGATACTGAAACTAAGCTGGAAGAAGATTAGGGTTTGTTTTTGTTAGTAGGCTTGGTTGGGAACTGCAGCAATTCAGGTGTTGGCACGATTTCATTCTTTCTGACTTAGTGATAACATTTAAAACAGAGGTAGAAGACAACCTGATGTTGTTAACTTCCTGAATCACTTAAGCATGAATTGCCAAGGGGGCTTCTTTAAAAGTATCTTTGAAGGCACTATCCAGAAATGTCGTGGCACTATGGTCTTCCTGTTTTACAGTCCTTGGGATATTTGATAGACATGAACAGCCAAGTTTTTCACAAAAGTTGTAAACATGCTGTTGGTTACCATAGCTTCTAGAAGTAATCCATTTTATAAAGGTGATGTTCCTTTTCTTTTGACTCATTTTACGTTATTTCAATCAGCGAGACATGCCCTAACCATCAGGTTTTACACAAACAGTGGTAAAAGAAAGCAGTGATGGTAGTTTCGATTATGTTTCTCCTATTCCTAGATAGCTGATTAATTTTTTGTTAACTTCTATAGACCAAAGTCCATTGGTGAATGTCATTCTGGTCTTGCAGCTTAATTTCATTTTTTTCTGTGGAAGTTAGGGTATGCTCCTCAGTTTGCCAAGTCAGGTTTCTCCTGTTTCATCAGGTTCCTGTGGCTGCCAGGTTTGTCTCAGTTTGGGTGGGAATAGCAAATGATTCAGTTCTGTTTTACAATCTCTGTACTTCTTTTGTTCAACAGAGTCCCTTACTAACCTCTGTCGGGTGACTATACTGTCTGGCAGGGGGTGTGAAAAGGTTGCTTTGAAAGGAACTCATAATCCATTTCCCCGTGGTAGGTATTAGCAGATGTGTTCTGCGTGAATTAGTGACCATTTTCATTTGCTGTTTTGTTACTGGGAATTTCAGCCCAAGATGTAAATGGAAGAAATCAAGAAAAATAAGGTCCTGTGTTCAGAATGAAATTGACCGGTTGCTACAGGTGCATGCTGTCTTTAAGTCTATAAACTTTTAGTGAAGTTGTATGGATTAATTCTTCAACTTGGTAGCAGCTATTATAATGGTATTTGTGGGAATTAAAGTCTTAAAGCAAATGTATCAGTATTTGCTCATTAAGGCTTATGAATGCTAATGCATTAACATATTAAAAGTCACTTGTAAACTGTAACGGTCATCCAAGTATTAAAGCTTTCCCATATGAGCAATAGTTGTAATTACCAGAATAACTGTAATTGACCTGTAATAGAAATTATGGTGGTAACATGACCAACAATTACGAATGAGATTAGGAACTGCAAGTGAAAGTGAGCTTGTGTCCCCAGAGTGAAATCAAAAACCTTCCTGTGCATGGGCTCTCCATTTATTTTAAGTAAAGAGTTAGGTAACTTTTCCCTTCATTATAAACTTGACCTTAAGACTTGAGAAGTGTATTTCTGTTCTCTTAAATATGCAATTCAATTGTTGTAAGCTTCAGTTTATGTAAAATTCAACTTAAATTTGCAAATACATTTAAACAATTTTTTAAAATCAATAACTTCATACATACAACAGATAAAATTTCAAGCTGTGTATTGATTCTATGTAACAGCAGGCTTCTGCTGTTTGTCAAAAGCAAATTATTCATCCTGCTTCTTGCTGTATAAGAAATTGGGAAAGCTATGATCTGAAGACAAAACATCCCACTTCCTAATGGCTTTTTGAAGCATGCACACACTCCAGTGAACTCTTCAAAAGCATGGTGTAGTCTTCATACAAACAAACCATATCCAACCGTTTGTCACATTTCAACCCATAAGTAAACTTTCAGGAGATCACAAATGCTTTTTTTCAGAAACAGAGTCGTGATGTGGTTCTGCAAACCAAACTGAACTGATCAAAAAGCTAGCTAAATCTGAAGGGTGAGTCCTGTCCTGTGCGCAGGCCTAGGTGGTCATCTGAGCTGTCAGTGGGTTGCAGCATGTGGAAAACTTTCTTCTTCCCCCTTTCAGCCCCATTGTTGCAATTCTGACAGTGTTAGAACTAAATTGGCTCACTGAGGGTGTCAGGTGGAAATGGGAGTTGTTGAGAGAATGTAGCGTGGGGAAGGAAGGGAAAGTAGAAGAAGCAGGTAAAGGTGGAAGATCGCTTTTAGCAATGATAGTGGTAGGATCTTACATCAGTGCAACTTGTTTAATGGAACTGCACCCTTCAGGTCATTTTCTGTGCTGTGATCAGTATTTGAGAGCTCCTGCATCACTAGAAAAATCCCTTTTTGCCTTTGCACTGAATTATAACTGAAGAAGTATGAAATTTTATGTAACTTTTACCCTTCAGTGAATACTGTCATGATCTTCAATCCATGCAAGAGTAGAGTTAATAATGGGTTTAAACTAGAACAAAGCTTCTAGCAAATTATAAGGAAAATGTAGGAAATCATTATTACTAAGTCTCTCTCCATCATCAAGTTCTTTATCCCTATGTAACTTGGTGATCTTTAATCAAATCTAAATGTAAAATTATCTTTAGTTCATTGTAAGTTAAGATCCTTCCAGCTGTGGGGTGTAGACACAAGTGTATCTCAACAGGATGGTTAAACTTCCATCTATTTGTCAATGTACTAGTAGCTCTGGAAATTTAAAAAATCTCAACATTAAAACTTATTACAAGACCAGATTAATATCTAGAGCATTTTCTGATGTATCATAAAGTATATGAGTAGCAAGAAGCTTGTTTGAAGTCTCAGTAGTCAAAAAGATGCTCTTTTTAGCTGAGTTTAATTGAAAGAGGAGCCGATGTATTATTGGCAATGCACAAAGACTGTCTTACCAAGATATTTTACAGGCATTCATATAGATGACTAAATTTTTTTCAAATGTCAATCTGTTGCTAAAATGAAATTTCTTAAGGCAAAAATACGTTTGTGAAAATACAGTGTGCTCTTTACTCTGAAAGGAAGTTGCGCCTGCCTCTTTACACTCAAGCAGTAGACTCCCAAACGTTGTGCCCTGTATAGTAGTCAGCTATGGAAAAAAAACTGGGCTAGAAACCTAGTTAGAGAACAAAATATGAGCTTACAGAATAGATTGTCTACTTAAAAGAACTGCAGCTAAGTTTTTGTTAATGCCAAATGTATCTGTGCATATCTGTGCTTATAAAAATAAGTTGTCTGTAAAACTCAAAAAGAAATTATCGATCATCTTAAAGTGCTTCATGAGTGTTATCCTCTGTTCTGATGTCAAGCCCTACGTACTTTATCTTGAATGACAGTAAACTGGTTTGGGGAATTAAGAGAGCCTTCAAAGGTTCAAGTACTTGGGAATTATTGCACATGTTTAATGTGACATCCTCCTTATTTGACCAATAAGGGACACACTTCACCTCATTGATTTTGAAATAAGCCACGAGTGCTCCTCCTGTTCTTACACATACAGTTTACTGCTAGTACTTCATGACATTGGGCATGCCTAAGAAACTGAGTCCCTTGAGGGAAGGAATATCTAGTTCCAAGTTGATGGGATTTGGGTTTCAACACTATCAGAACTGGACAAGCAGCAGAACTTGAGGCCCAGCAGTGCAGTTAAGCACATGGAGACTTTGGGCACTTTCATCTAGGGGAGAGTTTGATTACAGCTTTGGATTTTATTTGTGTTGTGTGTTCTTGTCACTTGTGCATCCACTCAGACCTGTTTTCATCTCTGGGATTCAAGATATTTAGAAGCCTCCATCAACAGTGCTTTGGCCAGTCGTGTTATAATATGTACAACAGTGAGAGTAAATATAGCAAGTAGTGGGAATAATGGGGATGTTGTGTTTGGAATGGAGTCTGACAGTATTGAAGGGGATCTGATTCATTTGTTGCCTGAATATATGCTGCATGAGGTTCATAAAGGGATGTTTCCCGTGACATGCTTTTAGCAAACCACACTAAATGTTGGTGTTCATTTTATAGCTTAAGTGCTACAGTTTGTAGTAACTGAACTTGCATGTAGGTCTTGTCTGTTTTTCCAGGTTCTTTGTACTGTGTAAGCTTTAATTGTAATTACTGTTGTTGTCAGGAGGTGTTGATTAATTTGTTCTGATGATACATCAGCATTTTGCTCAATCACAGTAACTTAGGAGAACCTGGTCAATTATAGGTACTTATTTGGTTTTGTTCCTTCTGGTATCTTGTGTGTCAGCTGGTTCCCACAAACTGTAAGATGAGATCTTCACTTTCAAATTAGGTTCAAGTAGTTATATCTTCTGTTTGCATCTTGGTTTGAAGCAGTCATGCTCATTCTGGTTTTGTGTCATGTAGTGGTGAAAACTTCTGTACTTTGGATTCATAGGTTGTAGTCCTTTAAGTCATGTAAAAATGATTAAACTGAAGCTTGTAAACTCACTACTCTTCTCAAGTTATTTTATTTTGTTACAAACTCTTCATATCATTTAGCAGTCAAGTCATTTAGATTTCCTTTGTTCAGTCTCGCTAATCACCTTGTCTGTTATCTGCTGGGGCTTTTTTGGAAGCATACAGTTGCTCACAGTAAAAGCTGGAAAAATAAGTTGTAGTACCTGCAAGACCTTCATCATGGACATCATGGTGGGATTTCCTTTCAAATGTTTCCAAACAGCTACTTTCTAATATTATCTTCAAAATAAAAATTACTGTGTGATAACTGAAGATGGTAACTTATTTCCCGCTCTCTGTGTGCAACTTGTTGAATACAGCCTTTGGTTGGCTTTTTGAAGTTCTTCATTAAGTGACAAGCTGAATGTTATATGGACATGGGTATTCCTGTCTTTTGCAGTTTGTAGACCAAGTTTCTTTCTTGTATACATAAATAAAGGATAAAACTGGGACTAAGGATTCAGGAAAAAAGTTGACAAATCAATGGAATCTTCTTACAGACATGCAAAATCTGTAATTTACATTTTAGAAATTTGATAACAAAGTTGTATTTCTGTTTCTTGGGGTACCAAGAAATTAATCTGACTGGTACATACAGATACTTTCACTAAAATTGGTCCTTTTTTATATCAGTTGCTTCAAAAAGGAGTTGGATATTGAAATGTTTTTTAGGAACAAGATGGGGAAACACTTCCTGAGAGCGGGTGGATTTCTGATAAGTACTTTGTAATTTTGAGATTTTACTGGTCTGAAAACTGAGACACAATGAAGCAACATATGTGTAACAGGTGGTCTAATCCATGTAGATGCTGTGCATAAATTAGTGGTTTAAAACTGAGCTTGTGCTGATTAATAAGGAATCTTTTTGTTACTGCTGTCGTCTGAAATCAGCCTTGTAGTACTGTAGCTTGAAAGTTTGTACTATGGAGAGGCATGTGAAAAATATAAACTAATTCCTAGTGGAAAGGCTGGCCTTATACAGGTTTCTTTTTCTTGAAACTGATGAGATTTTCTTTCCTCTTAGCTGACCCAGTTACTTGGAATAATTTTCACTTTGCAATACTCTTGATCAAGTAAATGAAAAAAGAAAACCTCCTTGGTGATGATAAAAATCATTCTAGTATACTAAAATATCTCTACAGTTTTTTCTGTGTTCCATGGAGACTCTTCATCATAACAATTTAGGTTACTGTCCGATAGTTGTCTTAATTTGTAGATGTTTAATACCAATGTAATACTTAGATAAATGACACTTTCTATTGTGAAGTGGAAGTGGCCTCTGGGACTGGGGAGAATTTTTGTGTGGTCCTGGTCTACGTGAAGGTGTGATATGTGAAGTACTGATAAGAATATGAGAAAGCCAAAGAGAACCAGGATAAGTTTGGTAAAGGTTTATTTTCAGGGGCAGAAAACAGACTGTTATGGTAAAGGGCTTTATTCTTTTCTACTATTAGGTTTTAGCCAATATGTGTATCGTAAAGGGATAATTTAAAAATAAGACTTTGGACCATAGAAAATAAACCTAAGAAGGAATATAATATTTTTCTGCAGATAACTGTTTTCTGTTTTGCATTGTTTCTTGTACTGGGATTCAGCTTGAGTATCACTGAATCTTCAGAGTAGATCTAGGCTTTTAACTTGTAACGAGAATAGGTACAAATAAAGACTCTTGTACTGTTTTGTTGTAACCAGAGCTTGATTATCTGGGCTTTTGTAAATTTAATGCCCAAACTGGCTTTTTAATGTCATTGGTGCAAGTGATTAGGCAACATATGTTCTAGAAGAAACTACAGCTCAAAGTTTACAAAGTCAGACAGTTCAGTTGGCTCACTGTACTGTATTTGACCAAAAGGCAAAATTATGGGAGTGGATTATAAACCAAGGTTTAGATTATGAACGGACAACCTTAGTTCAAGTAAAGCAATCTTTGTGTCTCATGTGCTTTGGGCTCTAAACCTGTCTTTATGCAGCTTCATTTCAGTAGAAACCAGCTAAAGAACAAAAAGATTGAGTTTTATGTTTCTCTGTCTGTGTGGTGCAAGCTGTCAAACAGCAATTGGGAATGAAGAGAATCTCCATTTTGAGGCCATCTGTGTAAGTTCTTTTGTCTGAACCTGACAAGAGGTCATGGCAGATGGTGGGGTCACAAAGTCTGGCTTCTCGAGCTTGACAAAATGTGTTCATAAAGCTGGAAGAATACCAACTGTTCATACTGGCTGAAGAGCATTGTGGCAAAGGACTGTAATAGTTTATGGACAATACCTTCTGGATCACTAAGCTTGACCGCAAATAACTTGTCAAAGATGAAACTAGTTTGCTTATCTGTAAACGGGTTAAAGCTGCTTAGCAAATGTGTTCTTAACCATGTTTTATTTGAGTAAATTACTTGTAAAGCCTCTTAAAGCAAGAGAGGGAGGTCAAACTGCATCATGAATTTTGGCCAGAGCTCCAGAAAATGTATTTGGAGAGTTTGTGAGGAAGGTGGAAAAAGTCACATAGATCATAGTTTTCAGATGCGATACAAGGATATTCAGTAGTTGCTCTTTGCTGTGACCACTGTGGCTTTCTGGCTTTTCTGTGGCTCTTTGGTTTTCAGGATTGCTACACAGATCCAGTAGCCTCTTTCCCCAGGGTGTGAATAGATACCTCTCTGTAGTGTCCTCTCTGAAGGCAGAGAAAAATGCTTCTTATTTTCTTGGATGTTTTGTTGTGAAACTAAAACTTACAAGTTTTCATGGGAGAATGTCTTAGTAGATAGAATTGTGTGGTGTTCACGTGCTGGAGTAGCTGCTTAATTATGGCTATGATAAATTGAGGCACTAAGGTAGATAAATACAACTAATTCAACAGGAAATACAGAACACCTCTTAAGTTGAATAAAATGTTTGAATAACAGTTTAATCGATATGATGTCTGAATAAACCAAGAAATCTATAGAAACATCCTAAAATTTAAAATTCTTCTGGATCGTCCAAAACCAGTAATGATGGAGTTCCCCATTAGCTGCGCACACTACTGAAACAATTTTTGGCATTTTCTAGAAGGGAGATGAAGACACTGGCCATTCTCAAACTTTGTGTAGGTTAAAATGCAGAAGAAATAGCTTGAATCGTACCCTGCTTTTGTAGCTGGTGAGTTCTGCTGAAAATGGTCGTGACTCATATTTGGTAAACAGTTTAGGCATCTTCCAAAAGATTTTGCTAAATAGATTCCACACTTGAAAGTGTGAACAGTTCCCCCTCTCTTATACATCCAAGTGCAATTCAGATGTCTTTTGTAGTCCATTTTTTAACAGCAAGTAGTACTTACAAAGTACTTTCTAAATACTTAAAAGCTTTGTCAAGTTAATTCTATCTTTAAAATTATTTCTGCTGCCAGCATTGATTTGTAACTTGTTTGCTTCTGTTTTCTGTAAGACTTCTGGAAGCTTTGATTTGAAAAAGAAGTCAGTAAGTGTTTTTCAGTATACCAAAATGTTTGTCTTTTCCTGGAATTCTAATATTATAATTCTAATTACATAGGGTTAATAAAAAAGCCTGAAAATATTAAAAAGATTAGTTTGAACTGGAATGTTTTTTCTTGGGTATTTCCTAAAAGTACTTAATGTTTGCTGTGTATATACATTTCATAGTATTTCCTACTTTTTTCAAGATCTTTGGATGTCTGCAGCGATGGGCTTAGAAGCTTTCTCTGTTGTTGGAGGCTAAAGACACGATGGAGAGAATTAATTCACTTCCAGTTTTTAGAGTCAATCTGCATTAGATGCAAATGATTGCATGGTTCTAGTTACAAGACTTTAGTAATGGCATGACATGCTTTTCTAGCACATTAATATAGTTAGGCCTCTATCCAAGTTGGGCCTTTATATAAAAGATTGCATCTCTGCCTATTCCAAGCAATGCACGTTTCTAGTATCCGTGCAGAACCTACTGTTGTGGTGATGGATTTTATCAAAAAGTAAATAAATAAATAAATTTTAAAAAATCCTCTGGAGATGCAGAGTTTCAGCTAGAGAGGTAACTGAAAATATATTTTAACTAAGATATTTTATTAACTTTCTTACAGGATGTTCATTTTAAAGATTCTGTGAAGATGAAAAGGGATATCTTATGGTTTTACGGAATATAAAGCAATATTGTCTGACATGACGGCAAAAAATGTAAGTATAATTCTACAACATGTATTTTTATATTGGTATGCTGCCAGTCACTTCTGGCTTTCAGAATTTGAAAGTATTTGTGTTTTATTTCTTGTATTTGTCCATACAAGAAATCAAACACAAAGACCTTCAAATTCAAAAATCTTGTCCGATTTTTGTATACCACAAATGTGTACTCCATCATCTTCTGCAGTACTTTGATAAATTTAAACTGGTTAGAAGCTTTTTAAGGGTGTGGAGTTTACTCAGCTGTAGGTCAGGTGGATAACTTGGGCAATGCTTTATGCTGTTTCCTTATTGATCCGTACAGGTCCCTTCCAACTTGAGATATTTTATGATTCCTCTAACATTGTTTCAAACTTATCAGAGCGTTTCTCATTTTGTTGAAGCGTTGCACCGTTGCATCAGAGTAAAATCCTTCTACTGAATCCAAGTCTCAAAGCTCAAGAAAGAACAGAAAGACGGCATATTTCTTTACTAATGTCGGTACACTCTTAGTTTCTAGAGGACTGAGGGCCTTCCTGTTTCTTTGTCTGCCTCATTGACAAGCCTGTAGTGTGGTGTCTAGAGGCTCTATATTTGACTGCCCTATCCTGAGTTCTGAGGAAACTTATGAAATGTCTAGCATCCTGACCTTAATTTTCTGCCTAATTAGCTGTGCTTCCTGAGGTACATGATTTGTATAGAGAACAGTGCTGATTAAGCTTGGTGGTCAGTGAGTTGAGCATGACTTTGGGCCCTGGGCCCAAAGTTGACTGCCTTTGATAGGGCATCCTGCAGTCTCATTAAATCTGAACAAGTTTAGGAACCAACATGACTAAAGAAGTACCCCACAATAACTGCAAAAGCTTTTGTGCATATTTGGTTAGATTGATGTCAAGGGGATAGTTTTCGTAAATTAATTCTCAAGTCTTGGAAATTTCTTTTCTGTTGGGTTTATTAATAATTTCATTTGATGTGTAGTTCCAGGTAAGGCTTTCAGATGTCTTACGTCTGACTGATTCAAGCTCACCAAGCCAGAAAATAAATTGATGTGTATATGCAAAGCCCTTTGACTTACTTATTTCGTAGGCCATATTCAACTGTAGTATAAATGGGTAATTCTACCAATGTATGTGGAACAGCTGCACAAATCCAAATCGTATGTCGTTTTCACCTTTTGTTCAGTGCAGTCAAAGGATAAATACCAATGCCGATAAAATCCATGGAACGTTGTGTGATAGAGTCATAGAGTGACACAGGTTGGAAGGGGTCTGAGGAGGCCATCTACTCCGGTGCTTTGCATAAAGTTCTTTGATACTTGAACTCAGAACCCAGTTGCTTGGTGCTTTGTTCAGGACCACTCAGGGCTTTGGATTTTGAAAACCTGTGAAAACAGACATGACATTCAGTCTGCGTAACCTACTCTTGTCCTGAGTATAGAAATATGGTTTTGTTGTTGTTCACTTTAATACAAGGCTATAGTTATTTTATAGAATAAATATTTTATTGGCTTGAAATTTTGCAGATTAAATTATGCAAACCTAGTTATTTAGGTAATGTTTATGGGTTTACTTTAAAAAAATGAATTACTGTGGTGCAGATGAAAGTAGAACTCAGTTTTCATGTTTGTTAAGTATACCTGTTCAAAGGATTTGCAAAACATCTGTGTAAAAACAAGGATGGTCATATGCTTTCTGTCCTTATTTGTAGCACTTCAGGATTTCCCAACATTAGTTACTCAGAACTGCACACTCAGGCCAATAGTGCCAGCCCTAGTGTTTTCTATTGCTATTAAAAGGTCCAAGAATGCTGCTGAATTTGCAGAGTTCCAGGGTTTAGTGTATGGCTATGGGTTTCTGCAGCCTGAACTCTGTTTCAAATGGAAGGTTAGTGTTTGTTATACTGTCTGAAATATTTTAATGATCTGCAGAGTGAGTTGAGGGAGAGAGCTTCTCTGTGGAAGTATTTCCATCTTTTTTTCTTTCTGTTGAAGCATCAAGGAAAGGGAACTTTAAAGTACTGGAATCTGGACATCTTCTGGGAAACTCTAAAGGGCACGTATCTTTCATCAAACATGTACACCTCAAGAAGCTGTCACCTCTGTGTTCTGAAATCACTACCTCTCAACTGGGACGCAGGAGTCTAGGGATGTTTGTGCTCCTCATGCATCGCAAGAACAAAGTGCTGTGAGCTTAGGCTACAGTGTCTTTGCATCTCACATGCATAAGCTGTGTACAGCAACCTTGTCTCCAAGGAAGCTTGCACTTCAAGCACATGGCAAAATGTTTGCATAGATTGAATGCATATGTAAGATGAATAACGTTCCTCACCACTGTTTTTCTTTCCTAACTTTATGAATATGTGATGGGAGAATTATCAAGACTGGGCTCACTGCTCACTTTCTGTAAATGCGGGATACTTTCTAGTATCTGCTTGTGGAACATCGCTTATGGATAATTTGGCCTTCCTTAGAAAATAAATCCAACCAAAACCAGCTATGAATAATAAAATGTTGAATAAAAGTTATAGATTCTCTTCAAGATGAGATGTTTACATGCTTACCATATGCATTGTACCCAGATGTAATTTAAATCGCCCCGTCATAATGGGTTATTTCATTCTTTGCTTATATCATAAAATGTATTTTTCTTGCCTGTTTTGCACTTCCGTTCCCATCTGTCATTCAGATAAGGCGGCACCAAAACAGTATTGAGAAATGGGGGGAAAATGAGTACATACTCATGGTAGACTTATTTTTAGGACAAAATAAATAATATGACTCAAGCAGATTATTTGAATAAGACTGTTAGTTTTGATCGTCTGATCTGAATTTATATACATGTGCTTGTAAAGTTACTTGTCAGTGCTTCTCAGAGGGTGGTTGTCTTGTCATAGATGAGGTCAGTTAAATGGCTATAATAGTTCTTCTTTCACATGTCAATGTGGAAGAAAACGAGTTAGTTTAAGTGCTGAAGTTGGTCAAGAGGGCCTTAAACAAGCCTTCATGCCTGTCCTACACAGGAAACTCTTCAAAAACAATGTAAATGACACTAGCTGTTCTGCACTGATAGTCCATGAAGATTTCTTTTAGATTATGATGAGAGTGCTCTTTTTTGATCCTGAGTTGTTTCTATAAGTGATACTACTACAATATGTCTACAAATGAGTCTGTTAGGGTTCATGGGTATAAGAAAGTAGCCAGTTAATGGATTCCCTACCCATTTACAACTTCTACATGCTGTAATCTGGACTAATTCTAGGGCAGAGAGAACAAAATCTTTTCAGGTTAATGGGAAAGTTAATTTCGTAATGAAAGGGAAGGGTTGCAGGTGGAGACTTGCTACCTGAACACTGGAAAGAGAAGGCTGGTAAGCTACAAGAGCAGCTCGTGATAGTTTGCCCCGTCCAAGAATCTGGTTGTGATTCTTTTTTTCTTTTCCCTTGCCCCATTTGGAAACTTCTTACTCTCCTACTAGGAGAGGGAAGAAAAACTTGATGAACATATTTAATAGGATGCAGAGGCCTGCCAAGTGCTTGCTTCATCTTACTTCATGACTGGATTCGTTTTGCTGCAGATGGACAGAAGCAGGAGTCCAGCTCCTGCCATACCCAGTAATCCAGACACTCTGGGGCAGTGTTAGAAAGCAGAAATCTCACGCAAGCTGTACAAGAAGTAAGAAATTATGCTTATGTAAGCGTTGGATTGTTTGCTGGTTTCAGCTTGGGAGCGATTAAATGATAAGATTCCCAAAAGCAGTGGGTGGTACAGTCTCTAGACAACAACGTGGCCTGGGACCTCTCTGACATTGAAATGGAATACTATAAAGTTTCCATTCTGCTGCAGTATTGTAGTATTGCATCACAGTTTGCTTCTTCTGAGGACTTAGTTATGATAATTCTTCTGTAAGAGAAACAAATTTCTTTAGATGTGCCACACTTCGCATTTAAGTTCTCATGAAATTCAAGTTTGTTTTCAAGCTCTTCTAAATTCAGATACAAAGATTATAAAATTGAGAGAAGTGCTGCTGTTCATTGGATGCTTTTTATAAATGTGTTACTAGGACCATCATCGTGAAAATACATATTTCTATGCAAACTAAAATTCTGCTGTAATTTTCTATCATTTGGATCACTGAAGTACAGGATACACAAAAAAAAGGACTCAAGTACTTTGTTACATTTCCTTAAATATTTAACCAGTTAAATAATCTAAATCTTTCAGAGAATCAAATGTAAATGTTTGAATTTTCATAACGTCTGGAGAGTCATCTTGGGCTGACAGTACACGTGTATATCATCTTCAGTGTTTAATAGAAGCACCAGTATGAATCAATAGGGAAATGCGCAGTTGTAAATCTAGAGCTGAAGGTTCAATTGTGAATAAATTGCAGTGCTGTCTTTGAAGACGTTCAGGGGAATTGTAATTCTTATCCTTTCTCTTGTAATGAGTTAAGGCCCTTATGTCTAACACTTGATATTTATCCCTGTAGCTCCCCTCTTCATTCTCTAAATTAAAATTTTCTCCGATTTGTGTTTTATTTCTTGCAGAGGCAGGGGTCCTAGGGAGGAGCTGGTACAGTTATTTATTATGTAAAGGCAGCAGTAGTATGATCCAAGAGTGATGGCTCTTCATCTTGGCTTTGCAGTCGTAATGGCCTTTCAATGCTATATGCTATGCAATTTACTAACCCTTCCAAACTGTGTTTTAAAGATCTCCTTAAGAATACATTTTCAGTGTAAGGAACCCTAAACATGAGCTTTCCTTGCCACCCAAGCACCCAGAGGGAAGAATACTAGAATGCTGCTCTTTTCTGTATGGACCTGATACCAAAACGCGATAGGAGGTGTTTTGAGTTTGTTTTCTTGTCTTCCTCCTCTTTCCCCTGCTCAAATCCAGGCGTTCCTGTTCGAGTCCTCCCCAGCCCTGCTGCATTGCTTCTGCACCGCTGCCACCTGCGGGGGGAAAAAGGGAAAACGGAGAGGAAAAAATGAGACAGACTTGCTCTGTTTCAAAAGCAACTTCTGGTGATACCGTAGTCTGCAACAACCAAAGCACTTGGCTGCCTGTTGGAAATAGCATATGACCATCTAGCTGGGTGTGACAGGAAAGAGCAAGTCTGATACACACAACGTTTGAGGTGTATTGATGAAATATATTGAGCATCTCTATGGACTTGTTTACAGAAGCACGTAACTTAGCTCATTTAGGCAGTATTTTATGATCAGGGTAGTGCAGCAACAGTTAATGTTTGTATGTTGCTCCTGATGGTGAAAAAATCTTAATAGAAGTAGTTTCAAAAGACTCTTGTCACAATGCTGTGGGCAGATTTTTCCCCTTCAAAAACTACTTGCTGAATACAAGTTCTCTAGCAGAACCAAGTGATTGAATGCTTGTAATAGGTATTTTTTGTTCATGTAGTCAATTTTAGTGTTATGTTACTACCATTTAATTTGCCTGCAGTCAAAATAATTCTCTAATTTGACATGATTAAAATTCTACAAGCGGCCCTAGCATATGTTCCATTATTACTCCATACATCTGTAAAATAAAGCAAATATTTGATCCTTGATTACATGATTGGTTTTTCTTAACTTGGATACCTGAACCCTTTGTCCCAATTATTTACAGGAGTACTCAAATTTTATGGTATTTTAAAAAGACGTTTTGTAGGATTTGGTTTAATTGCCTACTGCTCCAATGGAGCTCAATCCCTCAGTGCTCATCACAGCTTCTGTATTGGAAGCATAACAGAATGCTTTGTTGAACAGGAGTTACTAAGGTGGCGCAAGCATAATGCTCTGAAATTGCAGAATGCTTTATCATTGTGTGGTGTTGCTGGGCCCCTTTATGTGGGATCTGAGGGACTTTCTGTCCCCTCTCTCATCCAGGAACAGTGATCTTGCATATTTCCATACAAACTCCACCTTTCTATGCTTTTTGTACATGCCAAAATCGGAGATGCACCATTCTGTTTATAATTTAAGTTCTCCATGTCTCTGGTAATTTACCTTCAGGGTAAATCAGGTTATCTCTGAAGACTAGGGAATGTATTTAAAATGCATGAAGAGTCACATCTCCTCAGACCTGTAGACCATGTAGCTTCCTACTGACAGTACTGGACATCAGGCATATTTCTGCTGTGTTGTTGGTGGCAGTAGTTCCCTTTGACTTGGAGGGGACAGTGACTTACACCATAATAGCCAGAATGTGCTGCTTGGGTCATGTATAGTACAGTATCAGAATATTTAGGGGTTTTTTTAGGTGAGAACTTAGTTAAAATTAGAGTTTGTCTTCATGTATACACAATAAATGTCTTGGATCCTTTGCTTTGAATCTCATGCTCTTGTTAGACTCTACTGTCCGTAGGATTATGATGTTCCAAAAACACAGAGCAGATTACTTTCATAATACTGTTAGTTGCATACTAGAAAACCTAGAAAGGTTTATCATATTTTAAGACTTCAAAAATGTTTTGTTCAGGTTGGTGTGACTTCCACAAATGGAGACTTGAAAGGATTTATAGATCAAAACCAGAGTCCAACAAAAGGTAAGAGAATTCAATTTGTATACATAGAAAAGAAGCATACATTAAGACTTATTTCTCTCTCATGTTTACTAAATTAGTATTATTGCTGATTTCACTGCATATGGTTGGATCAGTTTTGGGAGACTCAGAATTTAAATGTTCAAAATGTATTTCATACATCCACATTGGTACATGTTTTGTTACTGACATGCAAGTGTTGCTGATCTTCAGGTTTTCAGAGGGCAAAAGAGAGTGTAGTAAAAATAATTACAGATTAAAATAAGCCCTTTTTTTCTTTGCTTGATGGTCAATAATGTGCTGAATTTAGTGATTTCCACCCCACCCTTACAGTTCCCACACTCTCTTGTCATCCGAATGGGAGAGAAGGTTAACTGTGACTTCATGGTCAGTGATACCTTTTATAAGTATTCTGGACAATTATACTTTGTACTTTTGTACAATTGTACTTTTATAAGTGTTCTGGACAATTCACAATAATAATTATATTTTGTCCTATCCTGTTTCACCTTAGCATTTCTCGATTAAACACTTTGGACTCTAAACCAGTGTGTTGGCAGTCAGAACAGCTATATGATTCCAATAAAATAAAACTGCAGCCCCTTATCAATATTAGCAAACTTGTGGATTTACAATTCAGGAAATGTTTCAATTAGCCTTTCTGAGGAAATACTGGGTTGCTGTTATCCACTGCAATAAATGCATCCACTAGCTGGACGAATGACTTTTGGCTTATCACAATAGTTTACATGCATCAAACTTCAGAGTCTGAAAAAATGAAAGAGTCTAAACAGACAATATCTAGAGCTACAGTATCTTCCTAGTTTTCTAAACTATGCAGAACATTACAGATTCATTTTAGGCCTTTGAGAATTAATTTACTGTGCACTGATGAGATAATTGCCCTTTGTGGTTCATTATTTTCTGATTGTGTCATGATACTAGGGAAAAAGACTAAAATAAATGCAAATTTTCAAATAATTTCTGTGAGACAAGCAATTGATTTGTTCAGAGAATAACTGACTTGAATAACTTTATAAAGTATAGGGCATTGCTGTTAGTAATACCTCAGTCATCCTGATCCCAGTCTTTATTAGATTTTGCTTCTGGGATGATAGATATATTACTTACCTCCATTCCTCTATATTTTCTAAAATGTTATTGCTCTAATGATTTATTTTTTTTTAACCTTGAGGCATAATTAAAAATCACTGACATCTCTGTTGAGATATAACCTCTTGTTCATACTGGATTGGAGAATCAAATATTCCATAAAAGCTGGGAAAACTTGCATGCCAGTATCTAAGCTGTCTCTTACTTTCAGTCTGAAAGTATCCTTTACTTCTGACATGTCCACTGTTGAACTCTAGAAATTGAGGGGCGAAGAAACTCCAGACAGGCATTCAGTCCACTGTCTCTTAACACGGCTTTGTGAACTTCCCAATGAATACAGTTTTCATTGTTTTATCTATTATTTAAGTTAATTCATTTGCTATGGTAAAAATAAAGGCAATTTATTGCTACATATCTGTGCCTGTTCATAAAGTGCCTTCACAGTATTCTTAGACTGAAGCATGATGGATTTATATGTTCAAGAGTGAGAGAGAGGCCATTTGCTCAAATAAGGATCTTCTTGAAAGCATCGGATTTCAAGTGCTAGAAATTTATGTTTAGAAAAGTTGCATTTAATTTTTTTTCTTTCCAAAAAGATAATTATTTGTGGTGTGTATTTACTTCTTGTTTGCCTCTAGCACAAACATACTAATTTGGTACCAATATTGCATTAAAGGAACACTCTTCAGATTCCAGTCCTGAGCCATGAACACGTGGAAAATTCTTTGTGAATTTTATTTGTCTTCCTTTTTTTTAATGAACTCTGATCTTTTATTATAGTATGAAATCTATTGTGTAATCCTGGTGTTACTGGGTTTCATTTTGAAAAATGATGGACTGTTCTAGGTAAACCCACTGCTCTGCCACTTTGCCTAGTAACAGTGGACTGCGGCTTGGATCTTTGAGGATGCTGTTTCAAACTTCAGGACAATGTCTTGAAACACCAAATCAGCTATTGCTCTTTCTGTACTCATACAGCTGCAGTCTCATTCTGTAGCAGTAGCACCACTAGATAGTTATGTAGGGGAAGTTTTCTGGCTTTTCACACTAAAAATGTGTAATCAAAATAGTTCGCTTGACCTTTATGCTCTAAAATCACTTTCTCTGCTTTTTCTGTGTTCAGAGGCTTAACTTTCAAAACCTCTTTCTCACTGAGTTTTTCCCCTGAACCATCTGAAGCAGTTACTCTGTTGCTGCTGTTCCAGTGTGTGTTTGATCAGGCTCCGTTTATCTTTCCCACCGTGACCTGTAGTGTCTATGCACAACCTCTGGCTATTTTCCAGGTTTATTTTGCTACAGGAAAAGTTAATACTTACAGACTGCTCAGGTATTGCAATCTAATCTGCAAGTCTTAAAGTACTGCTGAGTCACTTTGCTGATTTTTAAATCTGAATTACTGTTCTTAAACCAAACAACCTGTCGATGTATTTATTTGGGGGTTCAGTTTTCTTCTTCCTTGTTTCTTGTGCTTGTTAGTGAATACTGTCGTCTTCTTGCTGTAGCTTTTTTTGAGTCAAGCTTCTTAGAATACTTTCAATATTTTTTTTTATTTCTTGTATAGATGGTGTCTGGGAAAAAGAGCATTTCTAGTACCTGGTGTATCTAAATGCAATACAGATTTACTAAAGAATTTGATGGTTTAAATATGATGATTGCAGAAGCAAAGCACATATATCAAAATCTGTAATTCTCATAAAAAGACTTACTGCCTAATTTTGAAGGGAACTAGATTTTCCTTTCTAGGCGTGCTTAGAAGAAATATCACAGTGCTCAGCAGAGTATTAACTCAGAATGTTGTTCACTTTGTTTAGTGAACAATTTTTCTTCAACAGATAATTTACTTTCCTACATTTTTTGCCTGTAACTCGTAGGCAACAGGCTCTTTTGGCTAACGGATCTCCATTTGGAGCTCTGTTCCTCTGCTTGAAATGAATACTCACTGGATCTGAGAGGGAATGCTACACGTGGGTGGCTCTTGTCTAATGGTCAGGGTACTCGCCTAATGCCAGGGACCGCTTGTTGCAAGGACAGTCATTGGGTAAAGTATTTTAAGTAGTCCACACAGCCCAGTCTGGATGATATCTCCTTTCTGAAAGTCATTTTCCCTTGTGTTTAACTCGGTCTTTGACAGAGTAGATTCTTATTGTTACAGTCAAAACTGTTCAGCATATGGCAAGCTGGGCTGACTATGCTTCGTTTCCTTATCTGTAAGTTGAAAGTGCCTGGCAGACTAGTGACTAAAATTATTCCTGTAGGAGACCGGCGTTTTAATTCGCCCAGACAGAAAAAATTGGCCCTGGATCTCCTTCTTTAGTGAATGAATACTCTTGAGTTACTGAATGCAAAAGGGATGCTTCCTCTCAGGTTTTGGAGAAGAGAGGTGATTGTTGCTGTTCTTAGCCTTGGGGACAGACCTGTAGGTATGTGTTTGGTATTCTTCTCCTGTTTTATCATGGATTGTGCCCGTTGGGAGAAACTCCTGGTGTGCTCCATGCTAACAAGACTGACAAACTCCTGGGTGTAGGCAAAATAAAGTGCCTAATAAAGTTAACTGAAAACAGCTAAGGTACTCCATTATTTAGGCAAAATCCTGGTTTAAGTGGGAAGATGTCTTTATGGACTTGGCCCATTCTGTTAAAATAATTAAGTATAACAGTTCAAGTTAGTTCTCAAACAGGTACAGTTAGGTTTGTGAATGAGTTGTATAGTGACAGTTCAGTTATGGTTTTGGGGTGATTGTTTCAAGCTGTGAATTAATTAAATCAGACATACTGTAGAGTTCATGTTGAAAAGTCACGTGTGTAACTAGGAGAATTTAAAATTTAATCTGTTTGGGAAACATTCCCAGTCAGTAAGTTAAACACTTCCAGTTTTGTAATCCTGTTCATATATATTATAAAAATGGAAAATCAAATCTTTTCCTGATGATTCCAAGCAGAGGGCACGCCTGTATTACCACTTGGTCGCTTCTCCCTTAAAGCCACCTCACCTGCCCTCTGTGCATCCACATGGATGTCCCTGGCTTTGAGGGCTCCATTCTAATTTAAGGAGTATTCCCAAGGCTACCTGATCTGCTGAATGTTGGAGTTGCCTAGGTGTGAAGCCCTGTAATAAAATCAAGGTTTGCAATCAGGTGTGACTTGCAAAATCATTTCAGTAGTCAAAGCAGCTGCTGCTTCTCAGCTGCAAATTGAATGAGATGTGGTGCTACCAGGTGAGCGCTCTCATTCAGCACACCTGAAGCGAGTTAGTTTGTTGCCTTCTGCAGCGACAGCGTGTCCTGAAGATTCCTTTGAACGAAACAAGATATGCAGAGAACCCCAAATTCGAAAGCAACTGCAGATGTAAAAGGCTTGTGCTTGACCGGTGCAGCCGTGCAGACGGAGCTGCGGCGGGCCGGGGCGGGGAGGCACTGCCGGCCGCCCCCCGCGGGGGCAGGACGGGGCCCAGCCGCTGCGGCTCCGCGCCGGCAAAGCGGCCTGTCGGCAACGCAAACCCGCGGTGGCTGCTGGTCTGGGGGGCTGTGCCTTTCTCTGCCCTCACGAGGCACTGGCGTTTCTTCCCTCCAGGCTCCGTAGCCTGAGCAAAATCTTTTTCAACTCTTTCAATTTCCAGGCGCCGCTACCTTGGCCGTACTACCGCGTGGGACTGCCCGAATTAAAATTGTTGGTCTAAATTTAATAATATCCGCGTGAATGACAGTATGTACAACCGCACACGTGGAAAGGAGAGCCTTTGTTAAGGCAGGTTTGATGCCGCCGCGGCCCCGGCAGGGCTCCCCGCCTGCCGCCCCGGGCCTGCCCAGCGCTGCGCCTGCGCCATTGCTGCCGCCTGGCCCCGCCGCACCGTGCCCCGGGTGACAAAGCGGGGCCGCCATCGCCGCCCGGGAGCCCCTCTCCGGCCTGCCTAGTTTAAATTTAACACGGTGGTGCTCCGCGGGGGGGTGCCGCCGCCTGAGGCGGGGGTAGCGCGGAGGCCGAGCTCCTGAGTGAAGGCGGGCAGCGGCAGCAGAGCGCTGTTGTGGTGTGACAGGGGACGGGCACTTGCAAAGGCCGGGGTGCGGGACGGCAGCGCGGTGTGCTGCCCTCCAGGGGCACCTCGGCGGGCGGGAGAGATCCATGGCGAGGGGGGGAACGGCCCCTGCAGCAGTACAGGTTGGGGCTGGCCGGCAGCCCTGCAGAAAGGGGCCTGGGGCTGCTGGTGGGGAGCAAGGTGACCATGAGCCAGCAAGGCCACAAGGAGGGCTAACGTCCTGGGCGGCATGGGGAGGGGTGGTGACAGCAGGTCCTCTCCACTCAGCCCTGGTGAGGCCACTCCTGGAGTGTTGGGTCCAGTTGTGGGGCTCCCAGTGCAAGAGAGACACAGACGTAGTGGAGAGGGTCCAGCCAAGGGCCGTTAAGATCATGAAGGGACTGCAACTTCCCTCATATGAGGAAAGGCTGAGAGAGCTGGGACTGTAGGCTGGAGAAGGCTCGGGCGGGAATTTACCAACATATATAAATACGTGAAGGGAGGGTGCGTAGAGGATGGAGCCAGTGTCTTTTCAGTGGTGCCCAGTGACAGGACAAGAGGCATCGGCACAGACTGAAACACAGAAGGTTCCCTCTGAACATCAGGAAACACTTTTTTTTTATTGTGAGGGTGACTGACCACTGGCACAGGTTACCCAGAGTGGTTGTGGAGTCTCCATCCCTGGAGATACTCAGAAGCCATCTGGACATGGTCCTGAGCAGCCTGCTCTGGCTGACCCTGCTTGAGCAGGGGGGTTGGACAAGATGACCCCCAGAGTTAAGTACATATTTTACCAAGAATAGTTAGGTTGGGGGAGGGGGGGTGGGGATGTTTAGATATGAGTTAATGTTTTTCATAAACTTGAGAAGTTGGAATGTGATTAGAATTATTACAGTTACAACAAAACCAGCAAAATCAGTAGAAATGATCAGGAAGGCTTGGTTTGGGGGAAAAAAAATCATACCAGTCTTTGAGCCAGAAAACTCCCAATGAGAATTTGTTTCCAAAACAGATGTCTCCTGTAACAAGGTTGTTTCATTCAAAACTCATAGCTGCTGGTAGGAGTGAAGAGGCAATACATCTGATATAAGTGAAAAAAAGTCTAGTAAGGATTAACTTGTATTTGATAGGTTGCATTTTTAATTATACTGTTTCCAAGGTCTTGTTTTGGAATGCTTTTAGCTTATTTTAAAAGTACTTGATGTACATGACCTGCAAGTAAGGGATATTCCCAAAAGTAAATCAGATCACTGAAATACACAGAGAAGTCACCTGGAGCACAAGCTTAATTTTCAACAGATAATGTCTTGAAAATTTAAAGAACTCTGAATTTCTAAGTAGCTGTAAAAGAAATTATAAAAGTTACTGAAACCATATTTTGTTATCTTTTATGGGGAATACTCTTCCACGTGAAAAATGAGTTTATTTCACAAGTTAACTGTTCTGTTTGCCTCCTAAACAAAATCTATTGGCTGACCCAGTGTGTCTGTAGCTGAGTGAAGATGCGGGGTACTGATCCACTTTTGTCTATGAACAGTGAATTGACAGTTCTTACTTAACAGGGGGTGGAAGAAAGAAGCAACAGTTTTCGTCTGGTTGACTATGAGTGACGTATTTGATTCTCATCTTAAAATGTGTAATGTAGATCGTACTGTCCTTAGTTAATACTTTTTTGTTACTATATTCTTAAATTCTATTAATTTACATGGTGTTCTCTGTTGCTGTGGAGGGAAAAGGGAGTCCAGCTTTAGACCACCAATCTTACAACAGGCTCCATGAGGAAGGATCCCTTAATCAGATCAAATTGCAAAACAGATTGCTTTGGGTGGGAATCTTAACTTTTAATATGCCTTCACAATGAACTTTGTTTCAATATATCTTTTTTTATGCAGTACCTAATTCTTACTAAATGCTGATAGGGCTGGCATTTTAGAAACTTCTCAATGTGCAGGACTGCCATATGCCTGTGCTACTATAATGGAAGTGGTAAGGCAGGTGTCTCTCTTTTTTCTGTCTTTCTTTTTTTTTAATTAGCATATTTACCATTTTCTGCCTTTTCTTGTGATGTAATTTTTTGCTTGCTTTGATAGACATCTTCTCTGGCAACAGTGCCAGTTAAGTTGGCCCCAGTCACCTCACAGCTGTTTTTAAACATTGTCCTTTGCTTAGTGCCAGCATAGCTGTGTAGGTGGCTGAGGAGTTCACTGGACCCAGGAACAGATTCAGCTGAAAAATACCCATTGTTCCCCCTTGTCAAAGGAAAAGAAGACAAGTTCACTGCATAGCCATAGCCGTGGCTGTGCTGACTTGCAGGCAGGAATGAGCATTTGTGATGAGGTCTGCATAAACAAATTTTGGTGGCACTGTGCTGAATATCTGACCAGGGCCTTAAGGTGTTCCAGCCCGAGGTCTGAAGAATGCTGAGAGTTCATTGTGTGTTTGAAGAGATCTGCTAAAATGACCAAGACAACAGAATTGGTTATCAGTAGGCCTACACTTCATACTTTGAGATGCATGCAACTGTTAACTCCTATAAATTTGTCTCAAGTTGAACAGTAAAAGACTGAAAATGTACTGGTCAGTGTAAGCCTGAAGTACACTGAAATATCGTCTGCCCCTCAGTGGAGGGCTACGAAGATGATCAGGGGACTGGAACACCTCTCTTATGAGGAAAGGCTGAGGGACCTGGGTCTGTTGAGCCTGGAGAAGAGAAGCCTGAGAGGGGATCTCATCAATGCTTATGAGTATCTAAAGGGCAGGTGTCAAGAGGATGGGGCCAGACTCTTTTCAGTGGTGCCCAGCAACAGGACAAGAGGCAATGGGCACAAACTGGAACACAGGCAATTCCATCTGAACATGAAAAACTTCTTTACTTTGAGGGTGACAGAGCACTGGAACAGGTTGCCCAGAGAGGCTGTGGAGTCTCTTTCTCTGGAGATACTAAAAACCCGCCTGGATGCGTTCCTGTGCAACCTGCTCTAGGTGAACCTGCTTTGGTAGGGGGGGGTTGAACTAGATGATCTCCAAAGGTCCCTTCCAACCCCTACCATTCTGTGATTCTGTTTTTTCTTTTCTACAGATGTCTTCAATTTCATATATTTCTAGATATGTATGCGTTTCTACAGACTATGCAATTTTTAAAGTTAGGTTTATAGCCTAGTAAGTTTGTGCAATAAACAAATGAAGAAATGTGCCAAGAAATATATGCATATTAATAGCATGTTAATAATTCAGTTTTTCTATATGCTTTTATAATACTGTGTCTTGATCTTGGAGATCAGTTTATGTTTTAGTGTAACAGAGGAGCCTGAGGAAACATCACATGTTATTGCAAAATACCCTAATGGACTTCCCGATATTTCACAACTCTGAACTGTTTTTTTTACCATCCATTAGCATCAAGCCATAGGCTGTCTTATTTAAAATGGATGATCATTGATACACTTTAAAAAATATGGACGTTTGTTTCAGAGCTCAGAATATGAAATCCAAATTACCAACAATTCCCTGGTGTTTTGTCTAAAAATTCAAAGACTCTTTTTGTTGAAGTACGTATTGTGTGTGACCCCAGCTGGTTGGTCTGTGTTTCCCGTCAGCTATGGTTTCCTTCAAACTGGCTGTGACAGATTCTATAGATTCTCTGATTGACATTGTTTCTGATTATCTTTGCAACTAAGCTGCAGACCTAACAGATTTAGTTTTACGGAAAAAATCACCAAAACCTCTTTAGCTTCCTATTTGTATAGGAGTCCATGTTGTTTGTGTGAAGTTAAACTATTTGGGATGCCATGTAACAATTTAAAGTTAGTCTTGTGGGATGGTTAGTGTGTGCATGTGAGCATACGTGTACATAAACATGAATAACTTTGTTCTGTGACTGCTTGAAGCTGAAGATCACTTAAATTGAATTTTTCTTTGTATGTGCAAATAAAAATGTATCACAAATGCCAGGAAGAGTAATAGTTATGTAGTGATCATGTTTTTCTAAGTATGAAAGAAGAGCAACACTGGGTTTTCTCCATGAGAAACAGCGATAGTGGTGACTGAGAAATGGAAAACTAATTTATGTAGAAGCAAAGTGTTTTTGTTCCAAGAGAAGCACACATATGTTCACTGGCAGATTTTTATTTTGAATTTGCATCAGTGACGAGCATGCTCAGTTTGTGGTGGTTTTCTGTATATCGTAGAAAGCCTCTCTATGAGAGTTTTAAGCGGGTTTCTTTCCCATGTGCTTGGTTGTCCGTAGGTAAAATGGGAATAATGACACTGACCTCCTTTGTGCTTCCAAAGTACTGCTGAGAAACATTATATAAGAATTGAGTATTATTATACAAATCATTCTAGTTTGATCCATCTCTGCTGACCTTTTCCATCCATGCAGTAAGATTACCGTGACTAGGAGGCTGATGGGTTTCATTGTGTTCAACTTACCACTGTACGCACTGCTGTTTTTCAGTGGAACATAAGTCAATGTAATCTGTTTTTCCCCAAATGATGGGTGTTATTAAGACTTGGCATTTATTTGGGATTTGATCACGTTTGAAGCCTTTACAATTGTTATGTGATCAAGTATATATAATTAGTTTTGTGATATTTCTGCTTTAAGTGGAGCACAGAAATCTGCGGAATATTTTTTAGAAGTCTGTTGAATATTTTTTAGATGATCCACAAACAGCGTGACATCTCCTTCCTCATTCTACTTCTTCTGTGCTGTTTTATAAATAAGACTTGAAGAGATTGTTCCTGATGCTTGCTGTTTTGTAGTACTACTCTGTCTTCAAAACTTTAGAAAGTACCAGCTCTTCAGCAAACAGAGGTGCACTGACTTCAAAAATACAGCTTGTCATCTTAGCAAACAAATTGCCTGCTCTCAGAGTTGGTTGTACTTGTGTCGGCAGTTTCCAGTTTGTGGTGATGTTTTTATTACTCTGGGACTGGTCCTGGCCAGCTCCAGGTCTTCCAGTGGTAGCTGTGTCCCACAGATCCAGGCTGCTGCTGTTCAAGGGCCGTGGGCAGGATGGGATGCTCCTGGAAGTTGGATTTCTCTGTGTTTAGAGGAGAGTAGTGCCTCTGGTGATATGGACTGCAAAATCTGTCTCTTCAGGTTGGGGTGCCAATGTGATCTATTTGGAAATGGATTAACTTTTTGCAGCAACTAATTGAACCAGCTATCATGTTTGCTGTGAAGAGACATGGGAAGGTGGTGTTTCCACCATTAAGTATTTGGAGCAGTTGAGGTCACATGAGTATCTGGGCTATGACACTATTTTTGAAAAAAAGAAAACAGGAGGGAGGGAATGGTTTTTTCCGTAAGTGATAAAACTTTCTGTTTACCATTTTTTCAGCTGCTGAAAAACATGCAGAATGAGCTCTCACTGTGAAAAATTTGGTCCATGGTGGATGAGAGAAACCTCGCTCATAAAAAGAAACTGGTCCCTTTTCATGCTATCTGTGTTTTAAAGTCTACACATTCACATATTTATATTTACCCATAAAGAAATTTAAAAGGAAGGACAAGGGCAGGGAAGCATTTCTTTGAAAACTTGATCAACTCTTAAGGTCATTTTGATGATGATGCTGCCAAGTGGGGGATTTGTGTAGGGATTAGAAGATGAAGACCTTTCTTACTGACAGTAACTCTAGCCAAGAAGACTTTTAAACACGTCATATGTAAGCGACTGTCTTTCTAAAATCAAGGTCAAGTAATTTGAACAACGCTTGTATTTACTAGAGTTGCCCTAATGGTGACTGTATACATGTATCTAGATAGACTTGTAAATGAAGGCATGGTGGAGCAGCAGCTCTTAATTACTGCAGCAACCCTGGAAATAACATTAAATCTGGTGGTTGTGTGTGGCTTTGGCCATGGGCATTGTATTTTTAAGCTAGAGTTTTCAGGGAGTCTGCGTGTGTGTGTGAGGGGAGGTACGTACGTTGAAAACTATTACCAGTGCAAATAGATTACAATCTGCATGCCACATGTTGAGAAAGAAACAAACCATGTGTACAGCGATTGATGTGGGACAGTGGGTAGACGTGTACGTTTGACTGTACCCCAGCAGTGCGAATTGTGCGGTACAGTACGTCTGACAGGTCTCAATCTTAAGTTGTGAAGTGACATTACTGTGACTCTTGCTGGCCAGGAAGTGTCGCTGGAGACAACAGTGTGATGTAGCCCTATGGTAAGAGAACTGTAAGCCAAATGCTGACGTTTCAGAATTTTACTGCACTTTGCCATGTGACTTTATGTTGTCAGCACCAGAGAAAGTAATTTATTTCTTTTCCCCAGTAAGAAAATGGACAAGGAGAAGTAGCATGAGAGCTGACCTTGGAGAAAAAGGAGTCAAAAGTTTCAGCTGCAGCAGAAAAGAGGAAATTTTCTGCAGTACTGGGAAGTGACGAACATGTCACTGACAACAGCCTGCAAAGAGGAGAGAGACTAGGTTTTGATGAGAATATACTAGCACATCTTAGCAAATCCTGGGCAAAATCCTGTAGCAAAAGTAAAATAGACAAGTAACTGGCCAGTTCAGAGAACTATTTCGAGCTCAAAATGTGAACACAATATATGTAAATCATGAATTACTGTTGGCTTGTGCACTCTGGCACTACCTCACAAAAGGTGTTTCATAATAGAGCAAGGATCTACTGTGGGGGTGGGGTTGCGAGTGTGTGGGTTTTGTAAGTTTTTTTCGTAGGTGAGTTAGGTGACTGAATAAATTATTCACTTTATTGAATAAAGAAGAAGGAAGCTTCTTCTGAAGACGTCCTCAGATACAGATTTGCCTTTTGGAAAATTGATATTAAGTAGTAGCGTTACTCCAGATGCCAGAGGAATTTACACAGAACATTAGAACATCCTTGTCCCCAGTTGTAAATATTTTTCATATCTCGTTCATTTTTTATAAAGGTGAGACTTTGTGTATGTCTACATCTTTTCTACTTCTGTATTGTAGCTACAGAAGATCCTTTTTTAAGTATTTTTTTCTCTCAATTGTGTTACTTCTGCTTCATATTACAGAGAAGTTACACTGTTGAATTTATGATTTTCCAGTTACCTCATGGCAGAACATAGGTGTACTAAAATTAAAAAAAAATAATAAAAAGGACCATGTTCAGGTCCAAGTGAGAAGAAAAAGGTGGGCAGTGGAGAAGAACAGGTTATATGAGAAAAGACCAGGGAACAGAGATGTCAAACACCTCTGAGTCTGCTTGGGACCATCCAGGCTAAGCCGAACATTGGCCAGCTCCTGTGGAAGGAGGAGGGCAGGGCAGGGCAGTGGTGAGGGCTGGTGTCTGCGCTGGTCTGAAGGAACCTGTCACCTCAGATGCCTTCAGTTTCTGTCTGCTAGTGCCAGAGAGCGTAAGTGACTCGTCAGGAGCCAATCCTTGTGCTTATGGCTCCTGACCCCAGTAGACCCAAGCTGACTCTGTGGATTATGAGGCAGTGGCAGCTCTTCCATATATTTGATTCTGCCTCCAGACCCACCACTGTCATTCCTCATTTTGAATAAGGCTGTGCATAAGAGTGGGGGAAGGTATTTGATTCATCGATTCCCAGCTGTCTTGCTTTGAAACTGTCACAGAACCAGGAGCTGCTGCTACCACAATGTCCATAGATAAATGTGTTCACTGCTTTGAGTGGCTCGGGTACAATGGTTTGAACACTCATGGGCTAATGGTAGTGCTGCATGACAGTTTTGATTAAGACCTTAAGTCTGAATAATCAAGATTACAAGATAAGATTTGGAATAGAGGAGGAGAAGGAGCATTTCTGAGGCTGTCAGCATACAGCTGTGCTTCTCTGTGTGAAGGCAGGATGAGTTAGATCCGTAAGCAGTCTGGGATCACAAAGATGATAAACACGTCAGGATGAGAACACGCTGGGTTAGAGATGGCATTGTTGGCTT
The DNA here is from genome assembly GCA_008921705.1 of Burhinus oedicnemus. NCBI lineage: Eukaryota > Metazoa > Chordata > Aves > Charadriiformes > Burhinidae > Burhinus > Burhinus oedicnemus. The sequence continues at coordinate 2,058,764 of VFFE01007128.1, read as the reverse complement.
TATCTTGACGTCCCACTGCCCGCTCTGTTACTTTAGGTAGGTTGCAAAGGCATCATTTACTCCATCTGTACAGTGATAGGCTGTTATAGGCTTACTTCACTGATGTTTGTAGAATACTTTAGTATAGTCAGATGAGAAATGGTTAAGGCTGTGAGGATAGATGGATACATATTTTGTACGGATGCTTATAATAATAATAAATAGGATTTGTATGCTGATTTCTCTCTAGAAATATATTCATTCATTTTAATGCTGAGGTATGGCAGGCTGTCTGCTCTTTGTCTGAGGCAAGAAGAAATTGTTTCTGGAAATAAAATACTAACACGTAATTTTATAGGTGAAATAATGAAGGTGTAGTTTTGCGAGGTGTCCTCGTGACATCTGCTAAAGTTCTGGAGGCTGTTGCGTGAGGGTGTGTTTGCAGTGTACGAGACAAAAAAAGCTAACCTGATTCCAAAACATTAAAATGATGTAAGAATTTGCTAAAGTGTTACTCATAGGTTACTAAGGAAGTAATCTAAAACTCTCTTTTTACTGGTCTTTTTAGGTAATATTTCAATAATCACATTACCAGTTTCCAGCACCAACTCCCCAACTAAGATTTTGCCAAAAACCTTAGGACCAATCAATGTGAATGTTGGACCCCAAATGGTAAGTTTTGCAACTCCAGTACTGCTAACTTGTGTAACTAGCTGCATGACTTCCTGTTGATGTAATGTGGAAACATGAAAAACAAAGATGTGAACAGTGCTGGGAACTTGCCGCTTCCCACCTCAGCTGCAAAGGCTGCTGAAGTGCCCCACCTGGATGGAGAGGTGCCGACGTGTGGGTACAGCAACCCTGGCATGCCAGAATTGCCACTCCCGACAACCATCTTGTGTGTGACCTTAGGGGACACGTGTCGTCCTGGCTTGGAATGGAAATTGAAACAACTTTACCACTTGACATTTTAACTATTACTCAAAAGTGTATTAAGAAAAAAAAAAAATCTCATTAAGAATGTTATTGATACTCTTCAAATATTTTGAGTCACATTCTCACCAGTAAGTCTTCAGCATTGCCAAAGACTAAATGTCTTGGATACGTTGTGATTTAACTTGTTGAAACTACTCTTCTCTGTCTTTTCCTGTCGATGATAACTGTATATGAGAGCATATTGCTGTTTCAGGGATTTTGGATCCGGTTTTGAGAAAAATTTTCAGTTTTCTAGTGGCCAGAGAACTAAACAAGCAGTACAGTGAACTGTTTCTAGTAACCCGATGCCTACTTGCCAAGCACTTTGCCTGAGTACAACAACCATTTAATGTGTTTTACAAATAATCGTGGTGGGTCTTTTTCACATCAGCAGTTATGACTGTTCTTCAGTGGCTTTTATCCCAGTCGGACAGATGGGCACAAGCGTTGCAGCCAGCCCCCCCCGAGCTGCATCTCCAGTGTGTAGAGCTCTCTCCATGTGAAGTACTAGCCACAGGCTGTCTGCCAGTGTTCCTCAGTGCATGGGTACTGATGCAAGTATTGCTAGAGCATGTGCCCTGTAGCATTTCAGTGGAACAGTTTCACTACAAAAAACGTCTTTTGTTAGTGCAATAAATAATAGCCAAGAACAGGGGAGAGCAATCAGTTAATGCAGTTCCTACTCTTACGAGTGACTTCTCAAGGCCCTGCTTTTGGTTTAAATGAACCCGAGTTACAGTTTAGGTTCTGTAGCTGGTAGAAGTTGCAAAAGCTACTGCATGGTGTGAGACATGCTTTTTATTTTATTTATTTTGATTTTGTATTCCTTTTTTATTTTTAATTTTTTTAATTATTTTATTCTGCTGCTTTGCAAGGATAGAACTATATTCAGAAAACATTATTAAAGAGCCATTAGAACAAGCCTCCTAAGATATCCAGTGTACAGCTGTGTTGTGTGCCAGACCATTTAAAAGAGAATGGTCACAAGTTCTTAATAGTGGGAATGTTAGCACTCCTTTGGCATCTCACCTGTGTTAGCAGCATCCTGCTGCTGAGGGGTTTTTGGCTTTACTTAACCACTGTAGGTTACAGCCCCTGCGGCTGCTCCAGGTCCTTCACACCGGCACACAGCCCCAGGGATCCGTGGAGTGACGTTTGTGTGAATCCCTTGGGGTACGGCTGTGCAAACAATGACATCAGCACAGCTTGTGGGCTGGATTCTTGTGCATGAGTGTTCGTTACAGTTCCTTTAGATTCAGTCTGTAGGTGTAAATTTAACACCATCAGTATTACTGATAAAATGTTAGTGCTTTATTACAGGGATTTAACACATCCTACAGATGCTCTATTTGCTAAATCAGGGTGAGGTTTTCTCTGTTTTATGCTATGCAGTGAATTTATGTGATTACTTCAGGCACACTGGAAAAATGTTTGCTGTCAAAAGAAGATGGAATTAGTCTTCTGAAAACAGTGTAGCATTTTTTGTGAAAGCAAACGTTCAATAATACATTTAAAAGTGACACTGAGATAACACGGATTTGTATACCCGTGACATCCGTGTCCCTGCATCCGGGAGCTCGCAGCGTTGACACTAAGCTGCAGACCGGTGGGGTTCCGTGCTTGTGCCCCTGCCGCCCGTCGGTGCCGGTCCGGTGGGCGCTGCCGGTGCCTGCCGCCACCAGGTGGCACCGCGGGACAGAAAGAGACCGGACAGGTCGGTCTTGGGAGCGCCCGAACGTGGCTGTGCCCGCTCGGTTTGTTACAGTGGCTGTCACAAGAAAATTACGAGGGGATTGGACAAAAAATACTCTTTCATGACACATTTGATCTGTGATTTACAAGATGTCAGTGGAGCAGTGTGAAACCTCAGAGAGGGTAGAATGTGCTGAAATGCATTTCAGTATGCAAAATATTTAAAATCTTTTCTCCCTGGCATGTGTCTGCCATATGCTGGCAGAACCATATGCTTACTGCAAATAAACGTTATTTATAGTGTTGCAAGAAATTGATATAAAAAGTTACTGGATTGGTCTGACGTTTAATTGAAATACTGCATTACTGATTCTCACTTACATACTGGTGTTATACCAGTGGTGAACTTAAGCTTTTAAAAATAATTCATTGTATCACAAAATGTTTCTGACTTTAAACCAATGTAGCAGTAAGTTGATAAAAGTTGATACCTTTCCTGTGCCTGCATGCAGTGTGAAAAGCAGCCAGCCAGGGATCTTGTGTTCTCCAGTATCAACCAGTAAATACCTAACTTGTACCTGTTTTTGTTTTCCTAAACTTCTTTTTTCACTTGTTTCTGTCAAGTGATCTACTTGCAAAAATAAATAAGATAAATTTATGTCTTTAAGATAAAAAATACATAAATGCAATCAGTGTGGTGCCAGGAGCGATGTGATGTAATGCTCAGTGAGCTAAGGAAATGGGGAATTCTTCAGAGACCATTTTTTTTCTGCTTGTTTAAACAATATTGATGGATACCAAACAAAGTATCTGCCGTATAATTACATGGGTGTTGGGTAAATTAAGTAGTAAAGGAAACTACTAAGTTTAATACAGTAGGTACTCAAAATGTCCCTAACAAATGGAGTAAAATAAAGTTTAAAAAAGCAAAATAAGGTGTATGAGTAAAAAGCATTTCCAGGAAGCTTTGGTATGAATCTTACCATACTGGAATCAAAGTAATTTAACAAACGTGTTTTATTTTAAAGATTAACTAATTAATGCTGTTTCATTTTAAATACTATTGAAAATCTTCTGGTGACCTACTTTAAAGAACGGACTTAGATGTGATTTATAAGTTGAGACCAAGTGCCTTAGTGTTAACAACCATTGTACATACAATTTCACCAGGTTTCAATAAACGTAAATTCTATCTATACTGTACAGGCTTTACGTTTAACTCCATAGGTACAATGTTTTATTATTAGCTTGCTGGAATGCCTTGAGATCTTGTGAATGCTAGACACTGCAGGGAATACTTTGCCTGCACCTCAGATTGTCTTTGGTGCCAAAGACAGACAATTGCAAGAGACAAATCCATTGGAAAGGAGGCTTTATTGATTACAGTGATCAAGAAATTGCCTAGATGTACTGTTGAAGAAACAATTAGATGTATATAGGCACAGATCCTATCTGCCATACCTAGTAATTATTTCTATTTGTCTTGATCTTGTCCATATGAATAGTACAGTAATACAGTACAATTAGTAGAAAACTTAACAGCATTGTAATTACTTTCATGTATGAAGATGATCTCATGACATCTCCCCTGTATATTTTGACTGCAGCTTGCATCTGGTACAGAATTATTATTATTTTCTTAGTACCATGCTTAGTATGAATTTTGGGCTGTAGTAACCTCTATTTTCTTGAGAACTGTGTGGTTTTATTTCTAAATTTTATAGATCATAAGCACATCACAGAGACTGACCAATTCAGGGAGTGTTCTGATTGGGAGTCCATATAACCCAGCTCCAACAATGGTCACACAGACACACATAAGTGAAGCTTCTGGCTGGGTCCAAGGGTAAGATTTTTGTTTTATTTAAAGATGTTTGAGGATTTTTTCCTTTATTTATACTGTTGTATATATATGTTGGCTCACGGCTTCTAGTCCTTTGACAACTAAAAGGAGGCTCTTTAGCCTGTTAAGCACTTTTGATGTCTGGAGCATGTGAACACAGAAGCACAAGCACCAGTCACTTCACTGTCTGTTTTAATTTTGTTTTATGGCAATGTCTGTTTCTTTGTTAAAATTGAGAGTTACAAATTCATGAGTCCTGTTAAAAGAAGCCTTTATTTTTCTCATAAGTTTGTGGTATATCCAAGTAGCTTTGCTGTTGAGCGTATCAGTGGGTGCCAACAGGGGGAGAAACTCAAAACACTTCAAGAGGCATTTAAGAATAAAGCTCTAATGGAAAATGTTGAATGTAATCAATGTTGTATTTTTACTAACATTTTACAGTAGCAACAAGTTTTCATGGGGTTCTGAGGTACTCCAGAGTAACAAGACTGTCTTTATCTCTTCTAAGGAAATCTGGTCTTTACAGTACTTCATGATTTATTTTTTTTTTAATACCAGTACTTCTGAGCTTATCTGTCTCAAGACAGATGTACTGCTTTGCTTCTGAAAATGAAAAATAATTTATTTCCATCTCTGGACTAATTTTTGTAAACAGGTGATCAATGTCAGTAGCACCTTTCCAGCTTTAGGGGTGGGAAAATGGAGCTTCTAGGACATGGCAGAAATGAGAGTATGTTTGTACCTTGACTTTCTTCATTCTATGCTGTAAGAAAGGACTGTCATAGGCTTGTACTTCCCAGTTGTTACATTCCCACCATAGAGTCAATAAACTGCATGTCTGGCTGAGCAGTTTTTAAGCTTGATTTTTTTTTGCTGAGTATGTGTTTATCTCCTCAAATACCTTTTGAATCCACTTAGTGCTGACTTTATTTGAAAAAGGAATTGTCAAAGATTACTTTTTTTCTGCAAATTTTGTGAAATGTGGAGGCCAGGAAGAAGTTCTTTCAGTACCTAGAGGATGGAAAAGCTATAGTGTCTTTTCACAGCCTGCTAAACCAGAGAATCAACGCCCATTAGCTTTCTTAAGCTTCATCAAAACCCAGGTGATAGAGAGTCCCAGAGAGAAGCCCAGTTGCAGTGCATCAACCAGCGTCACCAAGGAGAAGCACCGTCCTTCTGTTGGTATGTGTGAAAATCTGGACACGGTATTTCCAATGAGCCTAAGTATTGTTTCACTGATAAAAAGGAGCAAGATGTTCTCCAGACTGGCTGATCAATATTGATCCCTGTAGTAGTCCATACAATGGGTCATATTTTCATCTGAAGAACAGAGGTGAGGGTCTGTGATATTGCTGAACCTAAGCAGCAAGCCCGTGCTGAAGACAGTTCCAGAGAACTGCGAGTCCAGACTCCTTGCTTTACCCATTGTTTACTCCTCTTCACAGATTCCAAATTGTTGCTCAAATGAGACAAGAGCATATTCATTCTCGGGCTCCATACAATCTCCATCAGCCTGGCTTACAGACCAGGGGACAGCTCTCCACTTGCTGCCGTTCCAGCCCCCGGCCCCAGCTCTGCTGCATGCTGACCCCTAGTCCAGCACGCAGGGTGGGCAGTTAAGCACCATGGACAGGGATTGCCCAAGACCAAAATCCGGCTGTGGCTGCCGAGGAAGATGTCTGCTGACGGGTTCTGGATCGCACAACCAAATACATGCAGGCTTTCATGGCACAGATCTTCAAATCCATCATTTTTGTTCAGCTCCCTTCATAACATTGTTAGGTTTTTAGCTGCGTAAGTATCTGCTGTGAGCGCTGGTTTTGAAACTGCAGGGTAACAACGTGAAGTAATTTACTGATAGTTCTCAAGCACGGTGCATTGTATCAGCTGCAAGAATAAAAGACAAGTTTCGAATATGACTTCTGAAGTCTGCTTGCTGTCGCTAATAAACAGAATGATAAGGAAACCAGCAATGATTGGTGACTACTACTCCTATTGTCAACTACTTCTTCAGAGTATCTCTCTTCAGCTCTGTGTGCATTGGCTCTAATATGAATGTGTTTAGTGTTTTACCTTGTTTTTTGTTTAAAGATACCAAAACATTCAATGTCCTGAAAATATAGAATATGTCTTATGCACTGTTTAAAGGCATTTTTCTTCCACATGGAGGAATTTTAAATAGGATTTTTCAAAGAGTCCAGCTTCTCTTTTTTGATGGGATTTGGTTATCTAGCTCACATCAGCACTTCCTATAGTTCCAGATGAAGTGAATGCCCTAAAATTGTATGGGCAAAGCAAGGTAGAATTGGCAATAGAACTTGTCTGGCAGTGAGCTCAGACAACCTCCAAAGTCCTAACCACCTTCTCTCAAATTTTGTCAAGCTGTGTGTGTGTGTGTGTGCGCGCGCTATTTTTCCCCTTTCAGTAAGCATGTAACAGCAAATGTTAGTACCCAGCTAGGCCCCAAATACATTGATTTTGTTGGTCTAAATGTATAATGTTACTTTCGTCTAAGTTTGAATTGTCTTTTCTTAGGGACAGAAAGCGGACTCGAGAATTTATAGAATCAGATTTTTCAGAAAGGTGAGTATTATTGAACATACATATTTTATGTATACAGTTACACCTGTTTTACTTCTTCAGATCTGCCCTTCAGAGACAAGCGTGTCCAGTTCCCACTTTCAGCAGTTTTCAATCCTCCATGTAAAAGCTAGGTTGTGTGTTATTGCTTGTAGTTATAATTCATTACTCTTTGCTTTATCATTTCCTGATAAATTTGCTGTTACAGATGATACTGGGAGTTGTGAAAAACAAACACAACACATCTTCAGAAACAGGATTGTTCTAGTTTTCAATGTGACAAACAACATTTTGACTTGTAAACAGATGATATTTTCCTTTGCTTCCAAAATGTCTTTGAATGCATTCAAGGTGGTTTTATTTGTTTACCTATCAGGAGTTACTCAAATTGAATAACTGCATAGGGATTAGGAGTGTTGGGGGTTTTTTTTAAATCTTCTGGTGTTCCTTTCCACTCTTCATTTTCTTCTGTCCTTCTTTCCAGTGTTCTGTTTTCTTAAATACATTCAAAATTTTGAAAAACATTCTTGTATTTTAATGTTTTCCTTAGCTTCATATTGTTGACAGAACTAGGCCTTTTTCTGTAAAATAATAGATGTCCCTGAAACATATTATCAAATCAACTTGTAAAACTGTAATTTAAAAAAAACAAAACAAAAAAAACCCCCAAAACAAAACAACACAGCTGAGCTTTTTAAAGGCTTCTGTTGAAATATGCATCCAAATCTAGCTTGTGTGATAAAACCAATTGCTTCTGTTTTTTTTCCATTACCATTATCTAAGCTCTTGCTTTTCTGGAGGAAGAAAGTGAATGGAAAATAATCCTGATAGTTGCCAGTTAGTAATTTGGCACCATAAAAAAACAACGAATATATACTTACTCTCCACAAAAGAGATCCTTGTATCTCAGTCTTAACTACGCTGGCACAGATATTAAACTTGGTTGTTAGGAGAATTAAGGCATCTTCTGCTGTATTGTAAATAGGGATATCTGAGCCTTTCTATTTTAAGCACAAACATGAGAGTTCACTGTAAATCTGGCTTCCAGGCACATAAACACCCTGTGAGGCTTTCCCCCTTTTTTTGGTTGCTTTTTTGTGAAACTAACTGGAGATTAATTACAAATCCACTTTTTTAAGCATCTGCCTAGTAGCATGTGTTCAAACACTATCAATGTAGAAATTGCCAAGAAAGAGGAGAAGGTTCCAGTGTACTTTTTTGCCAACCTGTAAGAAACAAACTGATTCAAAAAAAGCAAAACAGTTTTATTTTTCATTTAGGGTAGTACATAATGACATGAGTCCCGATTCCTGTTGCAAAAGGTAGAACTTTTGCTGTGTAACAAAGTAACTTATTAACATTCAGTGTATTAAAATAATTACTTTTCTCCTTCCAGTAAGAGAAGCAAAAAAGGAGATAAAAATGGGAAGGGTCTGAGGCATTTTTCAATGAAAGTATGTGAAAAAGTTCAACGTAAAGGAACAACTTCGTACAATGAAGTCGCTGATGAGCTGGTATCAGAATTCACAAATTCTAACAGCCACCTAGCTACAGATTCGGTAAGCAAATATGTGTTGAAATTTGTTGTACCATTACAAGATTGTCTGGTTTATCATGGAATTCTGTCCCTTCTGTTTCTGCACTGTCCTGCCAAGCTCCGTGCTTTGCTTCACTTACTTAACTACTTCCCAAATATAAAGACTTACCCTCTGAAATTGAAAAATACAGAATTAAAATGAAGAATTGAACTCTGTCTAATGTATAAACAAAATAGAGAAGTCTGCTGAAAGATATCTTTAAAAAAAGGCCACTCTTGTACCCACCACATGTGGTCTTGTTGGGCTTTTCAACTGTAACAGACTTGCCACGATGGGCATTTGCTGCAGGGAGGCTTCAAGCAGGTCTGAAGCTTCCATTTGCAACCAAACGTGCTCATGTGGTATCCAGGTAGTCGGACAGATGAAGGCATCCTGTTTTAATACTAGTCTGACTTGAACTGCCATTTTGGCTTTTTGTCTTCTACATATCTATGAAGGATGTATTCAGTCTCTTTTTCTTTTTGAATCACTTTGTTGTAACTAATGCTCCATTGTTTTCTTAGCAGGCTTATGATCAGAAAAATATTAGACGGAGAGTTTATGATGCCCTTAATGTCCTGATGGCAATGAACATAATTTCAAAGGAGAAGAAGGAAATCAGATGGATCGGCCTTCCTACAAACTCGGCTCAGGAATGCCAGAATCTAGAGGTAAAGTGAGGTAGATGGGAAATTCTGTATATTTCACAGGTTGTGATAAGCGAGCTGCTCTACTTTAAAAGAGGGTTTTTTTCTCAATTTGAACCTGATCGGTTTTGATTCTTGCACACGATGAAAATACAACTTTTGATATTTGAATAAACTGAAATCATATGTTTGTTTATGCTTAGTTCAGATTTATTTAGTATACATTACATGAAGTTTAAAAAAAAACCTGTTTACATTACAAAAACGGACATTGATTAAATCAGGGATTACTTTCAAGATTGAAGTCTGTAGTAGCCTGAATTAACCAGACAAAAGTCAAAAGAATTTATGGTGCAGTTATGCTTACAAAATGGTATATATTTGAAAGACCAATTTTCTATTAATGTCTGTACTTGGAAATGCCATTCAGAGCAAATTAATTGAAAAATAATTCCTGCTAGGATGTTAAATACTGGCAGGGAAAAAAACGAAGTTTTACTTATTGGTTATTTCCGTTATTTTTCCAGCAGGCTAAGAGTTACCATGTTTTTGCAGGGATGCCAGAATTTATATGCACAAATGTTGCTTGTCCTTCAGGCCAAATGCTCTATAAATAAAAAGCACAAGTTACTGTATTTACTACAGCGTGCTGTAATGACTGGCTGTAAATACATCTTAATATGTGTTATATTTGCGATAGCTGGGACATTACATATCTTAAAAGGTGGGTGGGGTGCCTCTCCAGTACAGAACAATTTTTTTTGTGCAGGTTCATTTACATCAATTGTCTTTCTCTATGTGGTAAGAAAAAAGCTTGTGCTATCCTTGTCCATTACAGCAACTTGGAAAACTTGGAAAGATGCAGTGACCCAACCCAAAGCACCCCCTCAAGCAAGTGTTTAATTTGGTGCTAATCGGCACTCTGTGCACAGTATAAAAGAGGAGGAATGGGTGGGGAATAATACAGTCTCTTGTAATAACTAACTGATTCTTTACTGAAGTTAAAATAGTTGACAAAGAAATTGGAGTTTGTCAGACCTGTTTTATGGAGAAACTCCTGTGACTATGCGATTAGTCTGTTTGAAAAAGAAGAAAATATATGGCAAATGGGTAGGGCCAGAGAGACTTGTGCAATTTACTTACTGTGCCATGGAATTTACTACCGTTTACAAAGAAAGTATGGATTTTTGTAATGGTGCTAGCACACTGATGTAGCTCTAAAGCCTGTTCAGTTTGGCACAATGGAACAGACAAGGTAACCAAGTAATTATCTTGATGCATGTACATTTATATTTTAAGATAGAAAAACAGAAGCGGATTGAAAGGATAAAACAGAAGCGAGCCCAACTACAAGAACTGCTGCTGCAGGTATATTTAATCATTTTTTCTATAAATGAAATTATCAAGTGCAAATCCGACATGTTAGAACTTCTGAAGTTCTTTCTAGATTTATTTAGCAGCTGTGATATACTAGGGAGAAAAGTTCCACAATTGTGACCCTTCTGGATTCTAGCAGGGGGACCACTTACCCTCACGTTCTGGTTTATTTTTACCTATTGTAAAACAGCATGCTGCATCTGCGTGCAACAAGCTTTTGCAAGTGTTCTGCTGAAGCTTTGTCAATATTAGTGGGAGCGGGAACAATTCACAAGTCGTCTTTGGTGACTCCAAGTCCCCCCAGAGTTACCTTCTCTGAGTTCTTCCTACTGGAAAATTTCTCTTTGATTCTAAGCTATGAAATTTACAACTGAACTTGTGTAAGTATCTACAGAGTTGTTTTGGGGGAGACAGATATTTCTGGATCCTAAGAATGGAAGTCTGGCAAATCAGCTCTTTTACAGTCTGACATACACCTTTGAGGTGACTTGAGTTTTGGCTTTGATTGTAGAAATATATTTCAAATGCATCTGTGCTTATAAAGTAACATTTTATAAGTACGGTTATGAGCATTCTTAAGTGTTTTGATCTGTGCATACCTTCAGTAATTTAAAGGCAATCAAACTTTTTTATGAGGTTACAGGCAATAAGACTTTTTTTTTTTTCTTCTGGTGCAACTATATTGATACAATTTTCATGTAATTAGATATGCACTGAAACTTTTAAATATCTGATGCTTCTCCTTTTTTCATCACGAAAACCTGTTTCTCTACTTAGGGCGCAATTCTGATTCTATCTGACTGACCTAATAAATTAGCAGCTTCTACAACAGTAATGTGAAATTATTCTGGTGAAAATAAGGCAACTCAGGCCCTCTTAACTATTAGTAAGGGGGTGCAACTCTGTTATTTTCAGACTATCTATCTACAGCTGTCATTATTTCCTTGATTATGTTCACTGTCAAATGATTTACCAGTCCTTTGGGATTCTGTCTATCCATCTTCCCCTTAAGTGGAATAAGTTGTGCCTCGAAGAGGGTAAGAACACTGGCTTCCAATCCCTCAAATAACATTTCCTAAAAACACATGTTTTCATACATATGCAGTCAGATAAAAGAATTCAGTAGAGAGCAAGTGGTGTCATGAACAATGCCTGTTTGAAAACTTGCAGAGGAGAATTTCAAAACTAACTCTTTTGAGAGGGGAAAAAGAGGGTGATGGATGAGAAGGGGAAGAGAATATGGACGATAGAAAGCGGGGGAACGCTGTAATTTCTGTTAACTTTTGTTTCAGTGTAACTAGCTCCTAGTCTGAAGTGATTATGCGTATAAAATAATAGAGAAGACCTCTGACTCCAGTGCCTTTTCAAAAGGCATCGGGAACGATTCTCCACCAAGCTTTAATGCTCCTTTCTTGTTCCTTCTCCAGGGATTGTGAGGGGGGCATAGCCATTAGGGTATGTGTGAAAAATTTGTGTTTAACTTCTGTTCCTGGTGAGCTTCACTAGTGCAAAGACAAAGTCAGGCCACAACTTTTTGACAGAAAATTACTGGAGGTATTGAGAGTTGGTAAATAAGAGCTATGAAGTTCCACTTCCTGGAAATACTGATGTCTTCTCTTTTATTGTCAGTGATCATTTTTCTTTCTTTCCTTCTACAGCAAATAGCATTCAAAAACTTGGTACAAAGAAATCAGCAAAATGAACAACGAAATCAAGGCCCTCCAGCTTTGAACTCAACAATACAGCTGCCTTTCTTAATAGTCAACACAAGCAAAAGAACAGTGATAGACTGCAGCATATCAAGTGATAAGTGAGTGTTTATGGAATCGATTTTTAGAATTTTATTTTCTTTGTGGACCGGAATTTTTCTTTGAACAAATGAGAATTTTTTCTAGATTACTAAAAGAAATTACATATTTAAATTTGCTACTGTCACTTCAGGGGGGTGTTTTGTTCTGTTTAAATATTTAAAGCAACCACAGTAGTAATAGGAGTAAGTTTATCAACACTGCTCTACAACCACTAGATAAAACAGGCTGACTTTCACTGTTGTAAAAGGCACTTCAGACTGATGTTTCAAAGAGAATTCACTGCACAGGAGAAATAACTGAATGAAATTATATAGTAGGACAGCACCAGCTTTTATTGAAGCCATGTGCTAGTGCTTCTGAATTCTTATTCCTAATATGCCATAAATGTATTTAGTCAGAAACACAAGGTGATCCATGTAACACAAAAGTAACATCCTAGAGGTGATAATAACAACTTTGGAAGTGTCTTTTATAGCAAAAAGGTTGCACCTAGCTCTTTGAAGGAAAAAAAGGAAGGAAATTATACATAAATTTGAAAATACTGTCTTTGTAAGCAAACTACTATAGTTGCACTCGAATTAATCTGAAAATCTTCCACTTACGCACTTCTGGGTGCTTATACTCTTCACCTTGTGAAAATATGGCTGAAAGTATGAGGTACTGTTATGTTAACTGTTAATCAGATCACAACTAGTTTATTAGCTGAAAGTAGCTGGCTTTGCTTTAATACTGTAGATCACAGCTTTCAAATCTCTGTGGTATACAAATCCCATATTGAACTTCAAGTCAATTAACATACCACAAAAATAGACAGTCTCTAGTGACCTAAGCACCAACATGCAAAAAAGCAATACTATTAAAAATTGAATTTTTGTAGAAAATGGGAGTGAAGTCTAATACATTCTGTGACAAAACTTTTGGAATACTTCCATCAGCACTGTGGTTCAGCAAGTTGGGAATATTTTAGGATCAATATTGATTTAGCTTAACTATACCCTTACTTTGTAGGCATACTATACAGTTCTTACAGCACTTCTAAACAGTGCTCTGTATTTAGGTTTGAAGTCATTAAAAAGTTAACAATTTCATACTGAAACTTCAGAACTGCTGCTTTGAAGTTGTCAGAGATTAAACTGGCATTTGGGATCTAGAGAAGTGTAACACCCTTCTACAATCTCAAACTGTAAGAGAATACTACTACTAAAAATAAATACACCAAAATTATTTAAGTTGTTGATATTTCAGTTTATATAACCCAGCTTCAATATTACTGTCATCTGGAGATCATTAAGTGTAAAGCCCAAATTAAACAAGCTTTCCACTGTGGTTATTATTTGTGCAACTGATTAGTGGCAGCAGCAGAATGTAGATAAACAGTGCCAGAAACTGCTAGTGTTTAAACCGCTGTTACACTGATCTGCGAAATAAGGCAGTTGGCGAAAGTGGTCACTCAGTTTGGAGAATTCAAATTCTGTAGTTTACTGGAGCGTATTTGTGCTGCCTAACCCCATTACTGATCAACTTGAGTGCTTGCCCTTCACTTGGTTTCAACCTCAGTTGTATTTGGCTTCCATTTTCCTTCCTAAATAGCATTTCTATAAAGCATTGGTTGGTCAGTATTTATGGTGCAACAGCAGGTGATGTTAGAAAGTCCAATGCACAGATAAGCTCACAGCATTAGCTGCTCAAAATTGTATTTACAAAGGATCTCCCAAAAGAAAATAATTGCTTGGAAAAATGGTACCTCTAAGGGGGATTTAGCATCATGAGGAAACAGGTTTGTGCCTTCTATGTTTTTTCCTTTGCAAGAACAGGCTTTATCTAGCCAAAACAGAATAAATTTCTCACATGTAAAACAAAGAGGTTACTGGGCAAGTTTTGTTTAGCATTTAAGAATGCAGACAGGTACCAAGCAGCATACTGGGAATGACATTTCTGGAGTTGAAGAAAAGCAGAGTCTTCAGATAAAAAATGAAGTTGTTGAAAAGATGAGGCACTCGAACAGGAAAAATTTATTTAGTGTATATGGTGCTTCTATAAAAATTACGTAGGTCCTGGGAAAAAGAAAAAAAGAGGAGTGAGAATACCTAGTTTTAAGCAAGCATTCAGACACAATAGATGTATCAGAAACTTGGAAAATTAGAACATCATTATTCTAATAGGAAATGCAGATGATTTGCGGTTGGAGATACAAGCTGTACATTAGAGAAAATGTGTGGGAGGTGGGCTGTTGTACCCTTAGAGAAAGAATTGCCTGCAAGAGCAGAAAATCCAGATTAAATTCATTGTTGATCAAATTTGCACTTTCCATGGGAAAGGGACAGGAACAGTACCCAAGCTTTGCATATACAGTATTGGCCTCCGGACTTATCTTTTAGTGCTGAATAACGAGATGGCAGCCCAGTAGAACAAAAGTTGATTTCTCAATAACGGCCAAAATAAAACAGGAAGAACAGGAAAACCAGTAAGAAATACAATGTAAAACTAGGTACGTATAGTACTTTTATATCTGGAACACTATATGCTGTCTTGTTCTTGGAAACAGTAGAGCATAACCAGGAGAGAGACACAGGAGGGCATTGAGAATGCCTGAAGCTATGAAAAGGCTTGCACAGAAGGAACAGGTGGATTCTTTGGCCTAAAAAGAGAGGACAGTGGATTCACAGGTATCTGTAAAATCATGGATGACATGGGTTTGGCCTAAAAAAGAGAGGACAGTGGATTCACAGGTGTCTGTAAAATCATGGATGACACAGGGAATGTGCATAGAGAACATCTGTACACTGTTGCTTATTAAAGTTAAAATTAAGAGACATTAAGAGAACATAGCAGCTGACATGTTTTAGACAAAAAAAATATAAGTGGGTTTGTAACAGTCGGTCCGTGCAAATCATAGCATTTGATGTTGTTGATGCCAAAAGTTTACATAAGTTCAAAAAGGGGTCATGTCAAGTCCCTGAAAGAAAACCCTCAAATAGGGTTCCTATTAACAGCAGAGGAGGAAGTGTCGGGATTTCCTATGTCAGAGGCTGCAGGTTGCTAGAAACTATACTGGAGAAATATTACTGTAAGCTTCTTTGTTTGGAAGCTTGCGGGGGGGGTGAAAAGGAGTTATGCTCCTTTCTAGCATTCAGTATTCGACCACAACACATAGGAGGAGAAATGCAGAGCTGTCAATAAATACAGCCTTTAATCCTGTACTAATAAAAGCTGGATTCAGTTATTACACAGCTTGCTGGTAGTAACTTGGTATGACACTGATCTCCCATCCCCTCTTTGTGTAAACATAGTTACCTGACTTTAGCTGCACCTGTCTAGGCAGCAGGAATGTAGTTGTACCAATTAAAGGTATAGTTGACACATCTTATTTTCCCTTTTAATTTGGTTATGCTTAAATAAATATAGCTGCATAAACTATAGGTTTCACAAGTAATACCCCGTGAGTCACAAAAGAAATTATGCCTGTAGCTGACAATTACACCTAGTACAAAGCACGTAGATTTCTAGATGAAAATGTTATGTATAGATAGACACAAAAGATGAAACTTTTCCAAACTTACTGGATCAGGTATAAGAAAATAAGTATTAAAAAAAACCTATCAAGAAAATCCACATGTGACACAAGCTTGGAGAGCTAATGGAAGACCAACCACTGAATTATCTTTTAAAGATCTCACATCTCATGGATAGGTTGCTTTTCCAGGGATAAAGCTTTTGTCAGCAGAAAATGAGGTACTAGGATCTAGCCTTACATTGTAATCCCTGAACCAGTGCTGTCCAGGCTTTTAATAGCCTGCGATCATAGTATAAGGCCAGTCTAGATGGCTCTGCTTTTCTTAAAGCTCTGTTAAATTTATATCACTAATTCCACTTTTATATGTAATGAAAAACGTTTTGAAAGTCCTGCAGCTGGTAGGTTGTGAACCTACAGGACTCTGAACAGACTGTTTTGCTAGCTGCATCCAAATGCATCCAAAAAAGCAGTTATACCAAGGTAAATAGGTCAGTTCACAGGAGGAGTGTTGCACATTAGAACAGAAAGTGAAATGTAAAAGCAGCAAAACCAAAATAGTTATTTTGGTGACAGGGCTGCAGGTGACCTTTAAAAGTATTGGATTTAGTACAAGTGAAGGTTCATGTTTAATAAGGCCTCCCTCCTCCCCTTTGAATCTATTTAATGAGGTAGAAAATTCTAGACTTTCTTCCTGCAGTGGTGAAGTTACTTTAATTGAGAAAGTGCCATTTTAAACCCTGTAGACATGCCAGTCACAGAAGCAGAAGAGAAAAAGCATTTGCTGCACTTTTTTTTTCCTTAAGGACCGTTCACAGATAATAAAGAATCCAGACTCTTACCTCAGTGCCTGCCAAAAAAAAAGGAAAAAAATAGGCAAAAAAAAGCATAGCTGTGCTCTTTTCAAAACCATCTCACTTTGACTTTTTACATGCAGATTTGAATACCTCTTTAATTTCGATAACACTTTTGAGATTCATGATGACAGTGAGGTGCTGAAGAGAATGGGAATGTCCTTTGGGCTTGAGGCAGGCAAATGCTCAGCTGAGGACCTAAGAACTGCAAAATCACTGGTGCCAAAAGCTTTAGAAGGCTACATCACAGGTAAGTTAAATGAGAGTTTTAAATATTGTTCCTGACCAAATGCATAACGTTAGTTAACTGAAGCAAATTTAATGATATTAACCTACATAGGTATGTAACATTTGAAGTTATATGGGAGCTAGAAAGGTTGATATATAAATGAGTTGTTTTACAGTCAATGTTGGAAGGTTTATCATAGTTGTCCTGTAAATGTAATTCACACTGATTTATAACAACAAACTTCTGAGTGATCTGCATTATGGAGAAATTATTTCTTAAATAACTAAATTGACATCAAGAACAGATTTTCATGGGTTAGTATTAATTTTGAATAACTGCGGACATGTGGAGGAGCAAACTGCAAGAAGGCAGCTCTTCCCAAGTTGAGGAGGAAAAGGAGAGGAAAAAGAGCATCTTGAACTGGTTGAATGTAATCCATATGTGACCCAGCTGCATTCGCACTTTACTTTACCCGAGGTAGGTGAGCTCTGCTAAGAATTCTCCGTATCTCTGTACATGGATAGTAGGCTCTCCTGTGCCCTGTCATTTCCACACTTACTTAACATGTAAAACAGTGATACTTAGATAAAACACATGGCCAGCAGGTGCCATCTGAGAACAGAGCTTCTCTAAATAAACCAAGAGGCTCTAAAGAGTTCTAGGACAGGTGTCCCCTGCAGAGGCTTTTACCTTCCCTAGTCATACTGTTTGAACAGGTCACACTTAAATAGACTCAAACCTAGATCTCCTTCACTGTTGCATCATTGGGCTAGAGCTACTAAAATTTATAATCAATTCCTTTAGTTATTGTCAGACTGCATTCTTCTTGCTCTACCCAAAGCTTAAACTTAGCCCAACATTTTCTCAAGTTTCTGGGGAGACTTCATCTGCAAAGGAAGTGTTACTCAATGAATTACTGTATACAGACCTTCATTTTTGAGGAAAGGGGGAATAAAGCTATTGCCCTGACTTCTCTACTAACTAGGCTTTGGTCTTGTTTAAATTACAGTAGTGTAAAACTGTGTCTTTCACACAGGGAGGCTGGAAACTTCAAACATTTGAACTAATTTTTTTAAAGTTGATTCCCTTCTGTTGGCATCATTTAGTCTTCGTGTCAAGATGTTTTAAATGCAGGCTTTATATTAACAATGCTATTTTGTTTTGCTAAGAAGAATACAGTTAAATACTCAGGAAGCTGAACATGTGGTTTTGTATTTGTGATTTTACTATGTGAGAATTAAGAATGAAACGGTTTCTTAAAATTTGTGATGTCAAAACATTGCTGGATATAAATTAGAATTCAGTTACATTCACTAAAATTAGTACATTTTAAATGGCTTAACATTTCAAACTACATCAAATGTGCTTATGTTTATCAACACTTGTTTGTGTTTTCCTGGTCCACTTGTGCTATGGGTTTTAAAACTAAGATTTCATATTTTAATTTTGGTCAATTTTGAAAATATACACCAAGTCTTCATAAGGCTGCACTGGTGAGAAAAAGAGAAGTTGAAAGACATCTTGATTTGTTCCTTGCAGCTTCATTCAACCTAAAATTATTTACCACATGATTTACATCAATGTAAAAAAGGGGAAAGGAGCAGAAGCCACATCTTTCAATAGTGTTGCAGTCTTTAAGTTACTTAATTGCTCCCATGTATCAAGGACCAAACTAAACTTTCAGTTTCATTTTAAACCTGCATTAATTTATCTTCACAGAATAGGGTTTCTTTACATTTGCAAAAAAACCCTGTGTCATTACACTATTTACTGAGTAAAACCAGCTTTTAAAGATTAAGCAATAAGACTACATGTCTAAACTAGTGATTAGTAGTTCATTTTAGTTTCTTTTGAAAAAAATTCAGTCATGCCGATGCACTGCTGGTGGGGTTTTTTGTTGAAAGCATTAAAGGCAAAACAACCGTGATGTTCCTGTGCAAGTGAGAAACAAGTAGTACTCTGTTTCAAAGAAACTAAACAGGAAAAAACAGATTCTAAGATTGCATATTCTTAAAGAATGTTGTGATTAGGGTTATTTCCCTTGCAGCAGACCAGCAGCCAGAAACCTGTCTAGAATTTTAATCATAAGAAATGTATTGATTTTATTTTTTACTCAAAATGCATTGAGGCAAGTAATGTACTCTTCAGACATGGGTTACATTCAGCTGTTTCAGCCTCTGAAAAAATTAGTCCAGAAGTGTTGTTACTAGAGTATGTACATTTATTTTAAAGGTTTCTTCTATCTGTTGCTTGCTACTTAAATTACACAACACAAATCTACAGTTAAGAGTAGGAATTGCATAGTAGGCATTTCTAATGGCAGTAGCTGACAAATAAGGGAAACGGCTTTAAATGTTTTGCATACAGCCAACATTTGCCTGATCACGTATTTTCGGTTAAGTGTAACTTCCCATTTTAACCTTGGAAGTCTTTAGACATTGTGTCTTACGCTGCAAGAGTAGTGAAATGGAAGGCACATCACTGGTTTTTGGAATGCATGGTTACTTCCATAGCTCTCATGATGGCACTTTTAAGTACATTGGCTTGAATTATTACTATACAATAAAAGCAAATCAATGTCTGTTATTTATTCACTGAGTAAATTTATTACAATCAAGATAAAGTCCTTCCTTACCAGCTGACTCCATGAACTCAACTGCTGTAGAAACCAGTCCTGTTCTAATATGTCTAAGTAGGTAAGTCATTTCCTCTACAATGTTAGTTTGACCTTAACCTGGTCATCTTTTTTTCAGATAATTGCTGACTTCCAAACACTAACAATAGTTTGTATTGTAATGCTTGTTAATAGGACTGGACAAACAGTTGGAAGAATCCAAGTCTAAACCAGTTCCATGAAAGAAATTTAAAACTGACAAAAAACTTGGACCATCTCAGTTTTAAAAAAAAAAAGTAACTTCTAGTTGCATTAAACATGCCAAATAATTTGCTTGGAACTGCTGAACTGATGTTGTGTGCATCAAAACCTTATTCGTGTATTTCCTTTGCAGGAGGATCGTGTATTTTAGCCATTCTTCAAGTGCCCTAATTTGATAAAAGTAGTGTCTTCTAGGTTTTCTATAGGTTTCATGATATTTTAGCAAAAAAGCGTTGGAGTTGCTTTTTAATATGTATTTTAAGTACTACATTGGTATGATCCTCAGGTGTCTGACCGCCATTGAAATCAGCAGAAGCTAAGGCATATTAACACCATAAATAAAAATATTATGTGTATCTTAAGTGATGTTTGTAACACATTTTTCTGTTGCTTGATTGTTGTAATTGATGCAGACTTCTAAAACTGACATGGCTTAACCTTACTTTTTTCTTGTTTCCCAAAATGGAGCAAGAATAGAGGATACAGCAGCTTAACCATAACTTAAAGTAAAAGTTACCATTAAAGTGTTACTTTAGCTAAGTGATGGACATACAACAGACTGTGCTACAACCACAATACTTGCCAGCTTCTTACTATGGAAGGAGCAGTGTTATTTCTAACATGACACTTGCACCAGCTTAAGATAGCACCCCAGGGTCACAATCCTAATTACACATTACTGCCCATTTCTTCATTTGACACACTTTCCTCTGCTTTCTTCTTGAGCTGATTCAGGGTACTAAACTACAGGCTTTTTATCTGGCAGAGGAGTTTCTGACAATTTAGCATGTAGAACTATCTAGCTAAGGGTTCAAACCAGAACACTTCAAGTGTAAAGGAGGGAGCGAGATTGCTGGATGAACAGAAATAAGCCACTGATTGAGACAAGCATAAACTCTTGTAGAACCATATCCAAAGTATCCTGTGCCTTTTAAGCCATGCCTATACTACAAGCAGTTAATGCAAAAACAAGTCCTGCCTTTGTCAGTGCAGTCCTCACTCCTAGAAAGGAGACTACAGATGAAAAAAAGCAGGAAATAGAAATTCTGAGGCACTAATAGTTGTGATAACACCATCCCACTTGTACGTATCCCACTAAGGCAGTGAGCAGAGAAAGTGGTGCAGTTTAGGACCTCTAGATTACAACACTACTTTATTCTTCCCTGCATGAAGAAGTGCTCTGTGGTCTACCAGCCTTGACAGGAAAATGGGCTGGAGTTGGAACTGAAGAGATAAGTACTCATTGAATGAATGAGCTTCTTCAGCTATCAACAATAATCCTATGCAGCACTTTTACTTTTGCATTAACTACTAAAGGCTGTTGATGGTGTTCCTATCATGGCATTTTCAGAGTTGGAAGGGACCTCTAGAGATCATCTAGTCCAACTCCCCTGCTAAAGCAGGATTGCCTAGAGCACATTACTCAGGACTGCATCCAGGCGGGTCTGGAAAATCTCCAGAGAAGGGGACTCCACAACCTCCCTGGGCAGCCTGTTCCAGTGCTCTGTCACCCTCACCGTAAAGAAGTTTTTTCTTGTGTTTGAATGGAACTTCCTATGTTCCAACTTGTGCCCGTTGCCCCTCGTCCTGTCTCTGGGAACCACTGAAAAGAGTCTGCCTCCATCTTCTTTCAACCCACCCTTTAGATACTTGTAAGCAAGAATAAGGTCTCCCCTCAGCCTTCTCTTCTGCAGGCTAAAGAGTCCCAGCTCTCTCAGCCTTTCCTCATAAGGGAGGTGCTCCAATCCCCCAGTCATCTTTGTTGCCCTACGCTGGACTCTCTCCAGTAGTTCCCTGTCCCGCTTGAGCTGGGGAGCCCAGAACTGGACCCGGTATTCCAGTTGTGGCCTCACCAGTGCAGAGTAGAGGGGGGGAGAATGACCTCCCTCGACCTACTGGCCACACTCTTCCCTGTGCAGCCCAGGATTCCATTGGCCTTCCTGGCAGCAAGGGCACATTGCTGGCTCCTGGATAATTTACTATTTGCCAGGACCCCCAGATCCTTCTCCTCAGAGCTGCTTTGCAGCAGGTCCACCCCTAACCTATATTGGTGCCTAGCATTCTTCCTCCTCATGTGCAGGACCCTACACTTGCTCTTGTTGAACCTCCTTAGGTTCTTCTCTGCCCAGCACTCCCGCCTGTCCAGGTCACGCTGGATGGCAGTGTGGCCCTCTGGAGTGTCAGCCACTCCTCCCAGTTTGGTACCATCAGCGAACTTGCTGAGGATACACTCTGTCCCCTCATCCAGGTCATTGATGAATACATTGAACAAGATTGGACCAAGTATTGACCCCTGGGGGACACCACTGGTTACAGGCCTCCAACTTGACACTGCTCCATTAATCACAACCCTCTGAGTTCTGTCACACAGCCAGCTCTCAATCCACCTTGCTGTCTCCTCATCTAGCCCAGGCTTTAGAGCCTTCTCACATAAAGTACAAATTTCTACCAAGCATATGTCCTCCAAGATATGCCTAGTTCGTAATAAAGATGCCACTCTTAGACTGGACTGTACCACCTTGTGAAGTTTTTTCGAGCTGCTTTCCCTGGTTCCTAAGTGTAACTGTTAGTAATTTATCTACTCTGCTAGAAGTAGTAAATCTTCTCATTGTAGGCAGACTTCAATTTCCAGACAGAAAATGGCTTCTTAAACTTCCCATCTTTCACAAACTTCCTCTTTTCCCTGGCTCCTCAGAGCCCACTGGAAAATAAAATTTAGAAATACAAGGCAATGAAAGTAGAAGGCAGAGATATGCATCTATGAACCTTCTTGCTGCCTTATGTATAAAATCCATACTTGCCTTCACCTTGCTCTTCAAAAAGAAAAGCTAACTAGCTATTATCCCAAAATGTTAGTAAAACACAAGATTACTAGCAGTGACTTGTTATTCTTCTGAAATACTGAGCATGTATACACAGGTATACCCCTTCAAAAGACCAGGAAACAACACCGTGATACATCTCTAATCAACTTTATTAATCTAACTACAATGCAGTCATTCCAAATGGTTCGGCCGCCTCCTGCAAAGACAGGAGGAGACTGTCAGAACACGTTCTCTGTAAAAACAAACCTGCATTTAGGGCAGTCTTAATGAAAGCCATCCAGCTATGTCCATATTCAACTATTCTTATCTATTCCATCCTCATAGATCACCCTAAAGCTGCCACTTACTTATTAATGTTTTCTGTCATGTTCCAAAGACTCTGCTGGCAGGAACATCAACCTTGCTAGCCTTGCTTTGTAACACATCATTTAAAGACCTTACTGCTAACAAGTCTCCACAGCAGAAAACAAGGTAGCCTGTGAATCCCAATGGATGGTGAGCCAATTTACGTGGCTTTAACAACCTGCTTAAAACAGTCCCTGTGCTAGGCAGTACACTGTCAAATCTCAACAAGAAGACAGAGAGAAAATGACACAGCATATGTAACAAACACATTTAGTTACTCCTCTTATCTGCTATTATAGAACAATTCTAGATGAAATATGAATAGTGTAATCTCATTTTACTGCCATCGTGCTATACAGAACAGAGGTTTGGTTAGGCATAAAAAATAATACTAAGAACTGCAACTCCTGGTTTAATGTATCCAGCTGGAATCACGTGCAAGCACCATGAAAAAGAACTAGACAGTCCTGATATAACTTTATTTTGATTTTAACTTTGTGTTGAGATGGAATTTGGGTAGGTCAATCGAAACACCTGATCTAAGAAACAAATTAAAAACACACCCCACCCCACCCAAAAAAAAAAGCCCCATAAGTGTAATTGAGTCAATGGCCTCACTTTGCTGATTCTCTTGGCAATAAAGTATGTAACTGGAAACAACCAACAGACATTACTTGTTAGGGAATTTGAAAACAAGTACTGTGAGGGTTGTAAGTAACCCAACCCATTCATGTCCCTCAGAGGGCTTTTAACAAACTACCTCAGCATTATTGCAAGACCATTTTAATCCTAAAATTTCCTATCCCTAGGGAGGAGACTTAAACATCACACATGCAGTGTACAACAGGCTCTCTCTTTCATACTCCTGGCATGAGACCTTTGACATGGTCTGTTCATGTCCACAGTAGATTGCTGTCTCTAGTCAGTGGCAGAATGGATTAGGAGGCTACGTTACAGTCAGCTGTGAGATCACCAAGATGAAACTGCCTTTGGCCATTGGAACACACAGGACTGAAACATGTACTGCCTTGGTGGCTTCACTGCAGTATCTCCAATCCAGACAAGTACAGGTCCCAGCACAACAGCAAAGGCACTTAGAGCTGTTGGGGCATTTGATAGGATAAATCTATAGCAGTAAGTTTCCATGAAGGACTCCAAAACTCCATTTCAGGTACCTGTGATTCCATACAGCAACTAGCCGGGGTCATTTGCAGTGTGAATCCTCTTCAGACACAGGGAAAAGTTTCACAGAAATAACCACAGTTCTGAGTGTGAGGGAGCGCAAGGCTTGAGTGCATCCACAAACACTGGGGGGTGGGGTGTATATATAATTTTATCTTGATGAAACAGGATGTATCTACCGTATAAAATCAACTTGAGCTACTGGTATCTTCTCTTCTAAACTAAGGAACCGTAACAGCAAAGAATGCAAAGTTTAAGACTGCAAAAGGAAGCAAACATTTAAGTAAATATCACAAATACAATTATGCTTTCTTCTAGATATGTCTGCAGGATTTTCATGGCTAAACCAAGGGTTACTTTCGGGTTCAGCACAAGCAGTTTCACATTTAGAGGGAGCAGGAGGCACTTCTGGTGCTAAATCCAGGTAAATAAAATCATTTTTTATTCAAGGATAGTGCTGTATGCTTGTGGTACTTCCAGTAACCTCACTATTTCGTGTTTTCTATTATGGTTCATTTTTGATTGTGAAGAAGTCTCTTATTCTGCTTTCTTTGATAATTATATTTGAAAGGTCAAATCAGCATGCTTTGAATTTTGAACATACTAGCTATTTTGTAGCTACTTTCCAAAAGAATAGAATCACTTCCAAGCCCTTATTAGAAGGACAGAGTTTTCC
The DNA here is from genome assembly GCA_008921705.1 of Burhinus oedicnemus. NCBI lineage: Eukaryota > Metazoa > Chordata > Aves > Charadriiformes > Burhinidae > Burhinus > Burhinus oedicnemus. The sequence goes on along the minus strand of VFFE01007128.1, from coordinate 2,033,786 downwards.
TGATTAACCTTAAATTTCTGCCTGGGCATGGACAACAAATAGGTGATTACATGTGGAAAAAGCCTGATAATACTTCTGAAAAATACAAAAGAATGTTTGGTGTGCGGTGTCCAAACGCACTACTGCTTAAACTTTCATGAAAGAAGTTTAGTCCACACAGCCTAATGATAATTTTAAATTAAAAACCAAACAAACAAACAGAAAACAACCACCCCCAACAAAAACCCAATCCAAAAACCACCTCAACAATCATACTTTGCTTGGAGGTTACCTGTACCGTAAAAAATGGCAGGAGGGCTTATTCTGGAACAGGTTCTTCCTCATGGCATTTAATAGCTTAATTTCATAATGCAAACATTTCTGTGTATTGACAGAACTGTGACGGATTTATTCTCCTTTAAGCTTTCTTTGGCTTAAGCAATTCTAGTAGTTGGCTATAAAAAAAGCGCCACCCAATAATCTTTTTTAATGCGACTTTCCAATAATTAGCTGTGTTAAATGTAAAGCGTCGGGGTTTTTCCTTGTTAGTAGAATTTCTTTAACTAAAGGAAAAGACGAGGCCAAAAAGAAAGCTTAAAACTTCATGAGGAATCCTCTAAACTTCGACATTTCTGTTGTTTTGATAGTGAAAATCCAGGGTTGTGTTTGGATGCTGAAGTGGCCTTAGCAACTGGGCAGTTTCTTGCCCCTAGCAGTCAGCAGTCCAGCAGCGCAACATCACGCTACTCTGAATCACGAGGAGAAACTCCGTGCTCCTTCAATGATGAAGATGAAGAGGATGAAGATGAGGATTCTTCCTCCCCAGAATAAGGACAGTAGAAAACAGAATATACAAAATGCTGCTCGTAAATATTCTTAATGGGAGCTCCTGTTTGGATTTTACTTAAGTTTCTTGCCTTGGTTTGCACCGTGTTCAGTGAAGCAAAATGGAAGCTTCAAAACAAATTCATCCACAGCTGAAATTCAAAACTTTTTGTAACTGAACACAGAGCAACATGCAGACACAGAGTGAAGTGTCTTTTACCAACTATAACCAAGGAAAAGAACAAAGTCCCTGGAGATGTGGCAAAGTAAACATCAAATTCACATTTTCCATTTTGGGGCATTCTGTCTCAAGTCTCTGTCTTCCCCTTATCTTTACCAGATGGAGAAGAAAACAGAGTCGTCAACAAATGCCAATTCTTGCATTGTCTTTTGGCTGTACTACCTTTAGAAAAAGGGGGAGAGAGAGCACGCGCAAATGCCCTAAAATAGCTATTTAAAACTATCTTACAAGAAAATTGTTCTAGGGAAAAGGGGCTGTTAGAATGTTTGCTTTTTTCTGTTCAACTTGCTGTATAGAAGATTCTTAAAGTAATATAAATTGCAAGTGATTGAATGAATCTTGAAATAGTTTAAATCCATTTTAGATACTCTAAAAGTAACAATAGTATGTCTCTTTTGAAAGGTTATGTTCATTTATACTGCAGACCTAATTTATTATAAATAAGTGATTATTCTTAGCCATTATTAAACAGTTAGGATAAAAACAGCAGTATTCTCTGCACCAGCTTTTTTCAAGGAAAAAAAGTTTTAAAATTGTATTTCTAGATCATAGTGTATCCAGTATAGCTTCTCCTTTGCTGTTCTAACTTGATAATCCCTTTGATTTTATAGCATGTGTTGTTATTTTGTTTTTTAGTTGTTTTTTTTTTAAAAAAGGCCTCTATGTTAAGGATCTCAGGCAGCATGTTTTCAAGGCAGTATTTTCAAATTCAGGGTGGGCATGTCACATAACTTTTAAAGTCATAGGTTGAGGTTCTTAGGAAAAAAAGTAAATTTCAACAATACATCACTTCATGTTTTGCATTCTAGTCAGCTTGGATTATGAGCAACGAACTTCTGTTGCACTCACCTTGATGTACCTTTGAAAAATAGTAGTATTGAACCACTTCTTATAATAATTTGTGGCTAAAATTACACAACATTAACTGTTAAATCAGAATTGCAACAGGAGGCTCCGTGTTCTATAGTTAACATCACATCCAATCATAAAGACCTTTTTTTAAAAAAAGAATTGAATAACAAAGCGAAATACACTGTAGATGTACTCTTCCCATGGTGTTCTAACATCCAGTATTTTAACTAGTCTCGAAGTTAACTATTTTAATTAGGTAAATCCAGTTTAAAATGGTGTTACTTCTTTTTAGTTTTTATACTGTATGTAAATATTTGACCCGTTTCTAAATACCAGTGTCTTGGCTGTCAGAGCTCAAGGAGGTTGGCTCTATTATTTACTTACGAGATCAGGCAGCTTGTAATACTGTTGCTTGAGCAATGGCAGCAAACTGTATCCCTTGGCTGCTGTGACCATTACTCTAGCTCTAGTGGGGTATATCCACATGGTCTTTTACAGACAAACCTGCACTCAAGCCAACGAGATCCAAAAGCGCCAAGCCTGAGCTAGTGAGATAAACTGAGGCTCCAGCTAAAAAGCTACCCGGCTGTTGTGTTAGCACACAACTAGCTACATACAGGACAGGTAAAACTGCAAGGAGCGTACAAGCACACCTGCATGTTTGCATTAAAAATTTAGAAACTTTTCAGAGATAGTTGGAACTCCTGCATGTATAGTTAGGGCGGCACCATTGTTCAGGTATAACTCTTGACTGAGCAATAGAGCTATCTAGCTTACACAAATGAGTTGCAAATACACAAATTAAAAGAATTCTTAAATGCCTAGCATGTTATTCACCCCCTGGGCAAGACTGTTAAGACTGTCCTGTGCTCGTGGCTCACAGGCAACAGCACGCTGAGGGATTTACACCACCTCACTTCAACCAAATCTGTAACACTACCTCTCTGTGAAGAAAAGCTTTACAAATACAAAGTAATATTCTTGCTAGAAGAGTCAATGTGCTTGACAGAAGTGGCTCACTTTTGAAATAAGAGAGGAGAAGGTAACAGATACTCCAGGCATATTACTGTGGAATTGTCAGCTTCATGAATGACATTTCATTTAAATAATTGCTTTTATTCTTAAAAACCCATTGTTTTTTCAAAAACTGTTGTGTCAGCTTTCATTGCAGAGGGCAGATAAAAGATACCTGATATATGCAGGATCCTAAGAAACTCTTAAAGAGGGGAACATTTTCTAAAGTTATTATTTCCCTGCTCCCCAGTACATGAGGGGCACATTTACCTTTACACTTTCTTCACATTTCCCACTCAAGGTCTGTGTACAAAGAAAGACACAGCAAAACACTAAACAATTGCTGAAGAGGAGCACTTTGAATTAAATTACAAGACCCTGCCAAAAAAAGGCTTCCTGCCCAGAAATGGAATGTATTTTATTAGCAGTCAGTCTGCTTTCTGCTTTACAGGAGGAAGATGTTCAGTGGTATCTTCCTTCCATTGATGTCCGTGTCCTTCAGAGCAGCAGACTGAGCTATTACTAGCTTTCTGGCAAACTTCAAGTTATCAACCTTTAAAAAAAATAAAATAGTAATAATCTAGGAGCACGTAACATTTATTTAGGCAGCTGAACCAAGACTTTAAAAGTTATTTTTCCTGAACTAGTTGAATACAAAGGACAAAACAAGTTAGAACATTTAGAAGAGACTTCAAAAGGAAATTCTTTCCTTGGGATTCTTTGTGCCAAGTTCCAGTTGAGGATGAAGTTCAACTAAAGTACTGCGGTCTTGTGGTTACACTAAAGTCTGGGAACTAGGAGAATTTTGGGCCTTATCCAGCCATAGTCACTAGTGCATGATCTCAGGCAAGACTTTCAATCATTCTTGTTGATCTTAGCTGACATATTTAAAAAACCAAACAAAAAACCCCAAAACAAAACAGGTAAATGCAGGACCTCACAAAATGCAGCTGTTGCATCTGAACTGAGCTCTGAGCAACTATGAGTAACAAGGGGACTGAGAAGAATATTAAGCAACCACACAGCTCCCACTAAGCTAATAGCAGCAGTTGTGCTCATTTGCTTCAACGTGCAGACCTTCCCTCCCTCTTGAAAGCCAGCAGCAGATACTTTCCAGACTAAAATGGTCATTAGCAAGACTGGTTTTCCCATTTTCTATTCAGTTACCATCAACCTCTCCTATCTCGTGCAATACCCTTAGCGTTCATTGGTATGAAACAAGTAGCAACTGGTACTAGATGGTGGCTCTTGTAAGACAAAGTTAACATTTAAATTTTCATGTGTGACATGTTTCTGTGTCTTAGAACTCTGTTTCTTGGTTATACATTCAGAAGGCACTTGGCTGCAAGCAATATAATGCTGTGTGTAAATGCTTTTATATATATTGCAGTAAACAGCTTTATTTCTGGATTTACTTTATGGTGCTTGAAAAATCTAAACGTGACTTAGAAAAACTTGTTAGCACCACAAACTAGATGAAAAAATATGAGTGGGAGCACCATTTTTCTATTATGTGGAAATCTGACCTTTGTGGATTTTGGTTTTTAAAATAGTATTAAGGTGTGCCAGTCTTCTCATTTCAACACTGGAATTAATAACAACAATCCACCTAATCTAAGAAAGTGAGTATATTTAAGTAAAGACTAAAGCAAATGATACCAGTTTAACTGAAGGTATGATTTTAGCTAACTTCATTAAACCTAGTACAAGCCACACTGTAGATATTTCCATTTTGGTTAAGGACTTTGTTTAACTATAGCCTGCAAATACTCCTAATCCTTTTGAGCTGCTGGAAATTGCTGAGTACACAGAATACCCGCAGAAGGACTTGCGCTGATCAGCTAAGTCAGCCTGAAGTGACATTATGTAAAAAGGCCTAATTAAAAAAAAAGGGGGGGGGGTTAAAATTTGGTTAAGAAAAACAAAACCCAAGTTCATACATAAAATGATGCTTGAATTTAGAATTCCACAGTTAAGGTTTTAAATGTCAAGTGCTCTTTCTTCTGACCATATCCACGATTTTAATTCAAGAGCATGGCTGAAACTTCATCACATTTGAACACTGGGCAATACTCATTTTTATAACTACCTGGCTCTTTTCAGCTGAAAATAATCCAGGCAGTTTATTGAGAAGACTTGGCTTCTAGTGAGTTAGAGACATTTGGGTTTTGGATTAATTTAAAAACAAAGCTAGTAAGCACAGGGTATACTATATAGTAAACAAACTAAAACAAGTTATCTTCTGACTGACCCACATAATTTATATCTTTTAATTACAAGAGTCTCTCAGGAACACAAGTATTTTAAATAACCAGACATATAATGAAGCTGGGAAAGGACTATGTGAGCTTTTTAGATTTTTTTCATGTAAAAAATTCTAGTAATAGTCATACATAGTCCACTTACTACAAGCTTAATTAATTTTAAAGAAATAAATGCTGCAGTTGAGTTACTCCAAGGCCTGGTATGTTCTACGGCTGAAGGCATCTCAACCTTCAGCACGTGGAAGCGGTGCCTAGTGCAGCATTGCTGATGAACAGGGTAAGGACCATTGGTCTGCTTATTGAGTTTTTGAGTTTTTTGATTTTTTTTTTAAATATGCCACTTCTTGAATTCTGACCGACATCTAGAAATAATATGCCAATAAATCATTTGTAATTTCTGATTATCACACACCTGCCCTTGCAAGCATGTTAACAGCTCTAAATTCTTAATTTTCTGCTGGCAGGTGCTCACATAACCAAATCCTGATACCATGAAACTTCCTGAAACTCTCATTCCTTAGACTTACCCAAGTTCCCAAATCAGATTATCTTTTTCCTATTTAGCTCTTAGAATTTAGTCTGACAAGTGTTTTTAAGAGGCTGTAAGCAACTATTCTCCCCTGGACCCAGATATATTGCCAAAAAAAATCCCCACAACCAACATTATTCTCAGTTGTTCATTCCCTCTGCTAAGTATTACCAGTTACGTCTTTTTGACAGTACCCAACAACCCAACATTTAGGAATCCACCTAAGCTGCAGGACACCAAAAATCCTTGCTCAAAATCAGGCAGAAGAAATATGTGAGATCTAACCATCTGAAGCCCACGAGAAACCCTCCCACTTAGGAACAATATAGAGCAAATGAATAACTTGATTTTTCCTTTCTCCAATAACAAAAGCAGGCTGACCTGGATCAGATCAGTATCCGTAGGAGGGCCATGATAATTCCAAGCAGATACAAGAACCTCCCAGACTTTGATCTCTTCATAGTACTGGCTAGAATAAGTAGCAACCACTTAATCTTGACTTCTCTAAATGCCATTCTTAAATACTTAATGCTCCCCAGGTGTAGGCATTTAGATATATTAACACCATAAGATTGCAGGATACAGCTATGGAAAATTTAAATCCAGTTGTAGATGTACATCAAACTCATCTATGCAGTATACAGGAAACTTTTTCCAAGACACAATGAGTCTTTAACAGTGACTTCTTTTTAGACTATTCTCATTATCCAGGCTGAGTGAAACAGAGACATTAATCCCTAGCACTATCTTGTTCTTGTGCCTTCCATGAAGCGGCAACGGTACACCCGTAAGACCAAGGCAGTCAAAGAGGAAAAAAACACCACATATCCATAGCCCTTCCCATTGAAATTTTTAGGTCATATACCATTATGCTGAATGGCCACAAAAGTTAAAACATTGACCAGTGTCCTGGTTTGAGGTAAAACAGGACCATTTTTGTTCAGTAACTTTTCTTTTTAGCTAGGCATCTGTCGTTCCACCAGATTAGGCCAATTTGGCCCAAACCACGACAACCAGAAAAGGTTAAGTCCACAAAAATCAGTCTCGAGGTTTTTTGGTGGGTTTGTTAAATCTCTAATGTAACTTTAACAGTTAGTAGATTTGGTTGCACTACTGCAGGGATTAAGTGGATCTCCCAGAATTTCCTTAGGAAAACACCAGCTGAATCACAACCCATCACATAAGAAGTTTCTGGCACATTCCCTTGTCTCTAAAGCCAGGCTGTATATATGAAAAATACTTCTGAGAAGTATATGCAAATGTTATGACACTGTATCTCACAAGCACCTACTGTGAAAAAATTAATCCTGCTTTGAACAAACCTGTAAGAACTAGGATACGAGTTCATCCTTGTTCCTCAGGGCCTGACGGCAAGTAACGCCCTGGGACCAAGACACCAACCTTTGTATCTGTATATCCTACATCGCATCAGGAGTAACTAGCCAGCAAGTACAGGCAGTTTTTACAACAGTACATGTCTGTTGGCAGTTCTTAGATGATCTGGCAATAGATCAATCCCTTGGCAATGAGTTAATGCTGGCACACGTCAACCAATGTTACGGAGCCGCTGCAACATGCAGTAGGTGATAAAAAAGGCAGGTCCAGCCACCCCCCCATCACAGTAGCACTTTTTAACATCTACATGGAAGTTAGTTATGGAGACACTTCCCTGTAATGTTTGAAATGCAGAAACCACTTGAAAGCCCATTAACTTTTAAATGAAATAAGACTTTTTTTTTCTTTTTTTTTCTTTTTTTTAAGATCAAGGCCAGTCATGGACAAAGCTATTTTATGACCTCTTTCAATGCTGAACTCAAAGGAGGGCTTGTAAACACGGTGGGTGGGAAGAAAAGACACATTGACAAATCCAACTTATGAGGATGCTAACTACAGGGGATTTGAAGTTTTAATACATTTTTTTAATCCACTCGTCTTACGCTCCCCCTCCCCCAATATATATATATTGGCATAAAGTGTCACACAAACACTTTGGCAGAATTTTTTCTCCCTTTTCTTGTACTAAAATCCTGTGTCTTTGGGGAAGTCCAAGTTGCCCATTCATCTTTTAAACAATTTTTTAAAAAAATTTTTAATTCTCCACAGATTTCTTTCTTTCCAAATACCTTTAAATTATAAAATTTTATTTTTGCAGAAAGACTGCTATTAAGCTATGCTGATTTTTTGTCCTGATCAAATAGTGTTAATTTCTACTACCACATTGTACATGGCTAGGAGTAGTGTAAAAAAGAATGTGGTAGTATTATATGTGCTTTAAACACTGACAAAGATATAAAGAACAATGCATATACAAAGTTTTACTTTCCTAATAGGAACACTGGCATTAGCAAATAGTATATTTGAACCAATAGGAAATATTACTTTGTAGTAGCAAACACTTTGTAAATAAAAACTTGTTATTTTTTTAATGGAAATTTTATAGAAGAAGCTATTTCTGTATACTCAATTGATCCCGTGTTTACTGAAAATGCTGCAAGTGGGAATTGTACATTGCAAAATGGGGGTGGGGAGCAGACAAGTCTGACTGAAGTGAAAACTACGTACGCTTTGGAGAAAAACATCCAGTTGTCTGTGAACAGAAACGTAAAACTTAACTGTAGAAGAACTGAATAAAAGAATTTCAAGGCAATGAGATTGGGCTTGTTTTTGAGAAAAACTGGAAAAAAGTTGCTCAAGGTTATTGTTGACAGTACATGTACCTCATTTAAAAAAAAAAAAAAAAGAAAAAGGAAACACCATACTTTACGATTTCATGTCTAGGAAATATTGCATCCTTTGGTGTTGTGAAAACAAATACAAAAATCTAGCAATTGTGGCCTCATTGGTTAGTTTACCACTCAGAAACTTAATATGGCATTATCCAGGGAAATGATGGCAGACTGCTGAAATTGTTACATTTTGACAAAATAACTCACAAAACGTTTAGGAATATTACTGTCCCTGTCTCATCAAGACACGCACCCAATCTACACCTAAGAAAAGGCCTCAGAAACAGCTAACCAATTTTCCCATCAAATTGAATGCACGTTTCACACAGGCTTTTCCATTCTATTTTCTTTGAAGTGTTAGGTCTGTCTATTTAACAGTCAATTTTCAAGGAAGGAATTCACAGCATTCTCCCCAGCACGCTGTTATTCCAGAACTCTGTGTGCTACCCTTGTGTCTCATGCTAAATCCCTTCAAACATCTACAGGCTCTGAACACATACCCTTCCAACCCCCTTCCTCATTTTTGTTATCAAAAATCCAAATGATAAGAATTCAGGGAGCATTAAATACAGTCCCTCTTCATCATCTGTATCAGTTTTCCAACTCTACCAAATACAAAAACACCAAGTAATTTCACAGCGCTTGTTTTTCCCTGTGTGCACAGAAGACCCAGGACTCAGTACTTTGACTCAAACCAGCTGAAAGTAAAGGTTAAAAGACAATAGGAAACAACTTGCAAAACTGTAAATTCATTCTTGTGTAATAAATAGAAAGTGTAGAACGGACCCCTTTCATTTAAAATGTGTTGGCATATTTGGGATGACATTTTTACAAATAAATTTGGCAGACTCCAGTTAGCCCCCAAATAACTAGCTAAAACTCTTGTTACGTGGTTTTTATGGCAAGAAACACAACTGAAGAAATGAGAGGGTACAGTCTTTATCTCAGTAATAAAGATATTGCTAACGTAAAAAAAAAAAAAAAGTCTAAAAATCAGTACCTCCTTTTGTGTCAGTGCAGCGTAAGTTGCTGCCAGAAGGATTCTGGAACATTGAACTAACGGGGAAGCTGGCTGGAATAAATACTCTCCTTTAAAGAATCTAAAAGGACAGGGTTTTGTTGGAAGCTACTTTATTTCTTTGTGCCACGTTTTCACCTGGGGATCTCCCCTCCAAGAACCCAACACAGAGACAGAGAAAACGTTAAAGCATAAAAGCTCTTTTGTTCTTTTTCTTCTAAGGAAGGAGTACTTGGCATGGTTCTCTAGGAATGGAGAAGTCTGCAAATAGTAAATGACAAATGTTTTTGGTTAGATTTTCTTTGTCTGGTAAGATAGCATCATACACACTGGTTTAATATTTGTCTTCACATAAACCTGTATGTTTTCTAAAAAAAAGAATCAAGCAATGGCAACTGCTGCAGCATTAAGGTGCTCTGTGCTAACAGTAACAACAGAAACATTAAGATAACAAGAAATCTTTTCCTTGGTTAAAAAAAAAAGTTTTTAAAATTGTATTTTGCTGAATTACATACATTGTGTCAGAAAGCAAAACGATTCAGGGAAACCAGAGAAAGAAACCCACCAAATCTGTGTAGGTTTAGTATTCATTAAACTTTGTCTCAACCCCAAGTGTAGGATAGGAGATAAATTTGAACAATACTTCATTGTGGAAGTCCACTGTCACGAGTCATGTCCCTGACTGCGTGTGATTCGTGTAGGTTGCTCCTGAACATGGTTCAGCTTTACTGCAGCACGCCCGTCCTTCGTCTGAACAACGTGTCTTTGCTCTTGGGGTCCTACTTAATAGCAAATTCCTATTCTGTTGCTCCTACTGTAGATCATTTAAAAGGCTCCAAAAGCTAACGTCACAAGGATTGTCTCCTTGCTGAAACCACTGTTCAAGGGTAACAAAACACAAGAAACTGTTCCTCTATATTTCAAAGGATAAACAGCACTCATCTGTCACAAGTCTGCCATACTGAAACAACCACAAGTTGTTGAAGGATTTGCATTCCTGCCTGTTAGCTCTTACAGCTGCCACCTAGACAACCGATTGCAAGCTTGATTTTGTTACGTTCCGACAATGCCTCACCAGTCATTCAGAGAACTCACAGATCCACAAACCATAACTGAAAACCATTGTCCCAGGCATAACTGAGCAGGAAGTGATGTAAAAGCCTGCAACAAGGAGATGACATCAAAAGGAAGAAGTACTGGCAAGCAGAAGGGTTCGTGTTCTTCCAGCATAAGGCGGCAGAGTTACAAAATGGCCAAGTTATCTAAGCCCCGTTGTTTTAGAGTACATGAAACCAATGCTCCTTCGGTTCAAATGACCTGTCCTAAACCAAGTTTTCATCATCTTGACATTAAAGTCCAGGTTATGCAGCAACGCCAATACACAAATATTACATTTAATTAATCTATCACCATTAATTGAACATTATTTTTCAAATATTAAAAAAAAATCCTGGTTAATACCATGTTATGTAAAAAGCAGCAGACTACATTTTTACAGCAGCTGCTGGCATAAACAAGATTGTTATTTTTAATAAATAAGCACCACAAAGACATAAATTTCTTGGCACATTTAGGACCTAAAAAACATTTCAAATGAGTAAACCTCACAGATGATGGGAAAATGTCCTAGTATTTACTTGTGTACAATTTAAGCCTCCGGCTTTCCAGAACGCAATTAAACAGCATTCACAGTTCTCAGTAAGAGGCTGAGGGCATGGACAAGTACAAGTTACTGCAAGGTAAGGAAGGGTGTGAACTCACCGCAGAGCTCCCACACTGTAATTGCCCGTGTTACACCCCACAGAAAGCTTTCTTTAAGGAAAAAAAATAATAAAATAAATGTGGAGCTTCCACAGTTGCCAGCATGATTTAAGGTTGCACCTTAGTTAAGCATCAGAAAAAGAGATATTTGCATGTTCACGTATTCTGGTAAGACACAGTTCTCATGCTTTAAATCTACTGTTGCGGAACAGCAACTTATGACCAGACCAGCCATATTATTCTCCTTTCCAAAAACCTATATCCCTCTCTTTAGGATATATCCTGTATTTGCCAGGTTCCCCTGTTTGCTGCCATCTGTTTTGCTCCTGTTTCAGCAACACAGGAACACATGATCACCAGCTCAGTCTGCTCTTAAGCAGCACAAGGATGACGGAGCTCCTGCGCTCCCCGGGGAAGGCCGGCTTGCAGGCACCTCTGCCCTTCCCAGCGAGCGAGGTCCAGCACAGCGCGCTCTGCAAGCAGAGCAGACTTACTGTGGTAATAAAGAAACGTAAAGGCGTAAAGGCCGTTGACCTAAGGAAGGCAGGATGGCCGCATCATACTCCAACCACACAGTGCAACGTAATGCCACCTGCCACTGTCTTAACGCATCCAAAGGTGGTTTTGCACTCGTTTCCCAGAAAGCAAAGACACTTTTTGAGTTTTCACACCTGTGGCATCACCTGGCTGTACTTACTTTGCACATCTTCCCCACACATGCCGAGAATAAGGTTGAAACGCACCGCACCACCGGGACCTACCGACCGCCTTCTCCTCTTCCAGCTCTACCGGGTACCCCCAGGCTTTGGCCTGCTCGGCCCCTCCCGGCGACGGAGGCCGCGGCCCTGCCGGCGGGCAGCTCCCGTACCGCCGGCCGCCCCGCCGCAAACGCAGCTCTGCGGCCG
>VFFE01007128.1:1982890-2018718 GCA_008921705.1 Burhinus oedicnemus | reverse complement strand
GCCCCTCCCTCCCCGGCCAGTCCAGCCCTCCCTTTCCCCCGCCGCCCCCGTTACCTGCGGGGGCCGCGTCGGTCCGCAGCGGGCCGCTCGGCAGAGCCCCTCGCCCCCTCCCTCAGGGGTTAACGGCCGCCGCGCGCGCCAGCACCGCCCCCCTACGGCCGGGCCGGTGCGGTGCGGCGGGCAGCGGGGGGATTTAATATACACGTGTTGAAGCCCAATTTAATTTCTATTGAAAATCAACAGAAACGAGTAGCGGAGGAGGCTACAGCGCGGTGTCCCGTCCCTGTGAGCGCCGGCGCCGCCACCGCTGCGCACGAGGCCGAGTTACAGGGCCCGGCCAGCTCAGGCAGCGCAGGGGCAGGGACAGCGCGGGCGGAGCCGCGTGCCGGGGGGTGAAGGGAGAGGGGCCCCTCCGGGCCGGCAGCGAGCGGCAGGAGGAGAACCCCTTCCTCTGCCTGCAGCCGGGCCTGGCTGCCATCGTCCACGCTGCAAACAAGCCCCGTCGCAAGCCTCCGTTAGAGTTATTTTAGGAATTTATAGGAAATTCCAGAGTTTGAAGCGTGCTATAGGTCAGCAGTGGTCAGCTGCTAGAATTGGAGAGTCTATTTTTTATTAAAAACTAATTAAGAAAAATGTAACAAAACCCCAACGGTTTCTGATCGACGCTTCAACCTATTCGCCTTTTAAAGGCTTCCGCAGCAGTGCCAGGGACTTTCCCTCGTATGGGCTCCCTGACTCGATGTGTGAAATTCAGGGAGCCGCTCCCGTAGGAAGCGGCCTCTCACCACGAGGAAGAAAGATTGGTGCTTCAAAATTCTGAATATACAATGACAGTAATACAGAGTAATCATGACAAGAAGAATGCATTAATATGAAGCGTGTGAAATCTTTATGGTATTAATTATCAATGCCTATGGTATTAATTATCTTACCAATGCTTATACATACTTAAAGGCAGGGTGCCGGGAGGATGGCACCAGTCTTTTTTCAGTGGTGCCCAGTGACAGGACAAGAGGTAACAGGCACAAACTTGACCATAGGAAGTTCCATCTAAACATGAGGAGGAACTTCTTTCCTTCGAGGGTGGCAGAGCAGTAGAACAGGCTGCCCAGAGAGGTGGTGGAGTCTCTGACTCTGGAGACATTCAAAACCCACCTGGACACCATTCTGTGCAACCTGCTGTAGGTGACCCTGCTCTGGCAGGGGGGTTGGACTAGATGATCTCCAGAGGTCCCTTCCAACCCCTGTGATTCTGTGATTCTGTAATCAGGGGAAAAAAAATAAGCGATTCAGCTAAACACTTTGCTCTAATGGGTGGTGAACCTCTGAAGGTGAAAAAACTTAACTTTTTTAAATACGTGGGAGAGTTAAAATATAGAAACAGCTCTGGAAAATCTGCAGACAAAAACTTCAAGGTGGAAAAAGGTCCCCAGTGCTCGCAAAACACCCTTTGCAGGAGACATTTTTTTTTTTCCTGAATTGTCATAATTTTTACATTTTTCATTTTAATTATCATACTAAGATAACATTTTCACATTACCATAACAAAGTAATTAAGTATTACTAATAGTAAATTAACCAAATTGTGGAAGAAGCGGCTATACCTATTGCTAATAAGATAACTTTGTATGAGATGTAAATGAATACAGCCATTGGCTGTTTGCAGCCAGGCCAGCCATTCTGATGTAAGCCCAGGGAAAGCCCAGCATTTTTATTATTACTTTCAAACCTTCTCACCTTTGATATTTTCTCATCATTTCATTAGCATGACGAAAGCCAAGTTGGAAACATTCTAGGCTTACAAACTTTACTCATGTTCTGCCAAGCTCCTACCTACAGTTTTCTGACATCAGGCAATATATTAAGACTATTAAATTAAGATTGGATGATAGGTCTATTTTGTCTAGGGTCCGTCGCCAAGTGACTGAGTCAACTATATCAGGCCATTATCAGATCAGTATTTGTTGGCCCTTGAGCAGCAAACGAGGGGCAAAAGCTTTTGCACTGGCAGAGACCTGATCGGGTTTGTACATTAACTGAGGACCCTTCCAGCCCATGTAACTATGATTGTGTGTGTTCCTGAGATGACTGGTATTGAGCCATCTATTTATCTGTTTAAATATAGGAAATGTGTGATTGGCATGATAACAAATGGATGTATCACGAGAGAGGCAACAATTCTGGGAAATAAAGCAGTACTGGTTGCCAAAGATTTTTCATAAATAACTGCAGAGCCCAAAGAATTCTTGCCGGACTCAGACATAGGTCTCATTAATTCATTTAATGGAGGAGTACCCCTATTTCAAACCTTTGGAAAAACACATCCATCAAATGCTGTATTTTATGACTAATAAACCGTTCACAGTTAAATATACTGCACTAAAAGGTAATTACAGCCAAACATACCCTGCTCTGATTGCTAATGCATATAATCCCTCAAACTGGGAGGTTTTTTTCTTGTAACTAGTTAAACTTGTGTTAGAAAGAGATGATATGAAAGTATCAGTAGTAAAAAGAAAAAAAAATACAGAAGACTGCCCTCACCAGTGGTCAGACTGTTAAAAGATACAAAACCTGAAGGTAAGTGGCCTATGCTCTGTTCTCAATGCTGCCCAACATAGTGAAGAGGTACAAGGCCATGGAAACAGAGTGGGCCAACAGACATTGCTAATCAAGTGAGGCTGTTTCATGGGTACAGGATGCACACACACCAGAAAGAGAACGCACACTGACGAGCTTTTGAAGGTGGTACTACATATTTCCAGAATTATTTTTTGTCTTCTTCATTTACATGTTTTTGTAATTCTATAAAGAAGGTAAAATACTACAGAAATTGGCTACCTAGGCATGTATTCCCCCTCTGTGCTTCAAAAGAGGGAAAACACAAGCACCATACTCTGCTCAGTGCTCCACAGGGCACATTAGCGTTAAACTGAAGAGCAATGGCTGCTCCTGCATGCAGAAACTGCAAAGACTTTCGCATTTGTCTCCATAAACTCCCATTGGTCATTACTAATCACCAACAACTGTTCAGTCAGTGGAAGAGCTATTACAGATTCTTAACTTTATGTTATTTTCACTGTGCTATGTACATTTGTTCTTAAGAGGAGCTTGGTAAGCAGGAAAATATAGAATACATCTTTTGCGATCCAGAACGAGTTAAGGTGCCTTGTGCCTGGGCTCCCTGCAGACAAGAACAATGTGAAACCTCTGAGAAGCGCAGGCAGGCAGCTCTGGCTCAGCAGATAGCAGGAACGTGAATTCAAGGGGCAAAGACATCTCACAATTCCAACAGCCATTCATGTCCTAGGGAGATTTCAGAGCTCTCTTGTCATATTTTAAGTCATGGCTGCATTTCTGTTTGTCAGAGTGCATTTGCTAGTTGCACTGCTGAGTTTTTATATGCAAGTCAGCCTACAGCAGTTTCCAGTAATGGCATCTTATGCAATTTTTGACCTACTTTAACGCGTTGGGACACTTGGAAACACGAGACCCACTGCGGCAGCTTTCTGCTTGACTGTGTTACACTGCAGCAGAAAGCAACTGTTTTAGACAAATACACTGATCCACTAAAATACAGGTGACAAAGAAAAACAGACTTTAATTTTCAAGGTATTTGTCAAACCACTAGAAGCATCCAGATCAATCATCATACCTATTATTTTCAGCTAGAGACTGCACACATTATTTCAAAAAGATCGAATAGTCAAATATCATTAAGCTGTTACATGCACACTGACCTGTGTGCTCTTTCTCAGCCTCTCTAGGGTGCAGTTTCCTGAAGACCACCACTTAACACGTCAAATCAGGGCTTGTGTGTGTTATGATAAAACACTACAGGGTTGGCGATACATAGCACCAGACAGTTATGTTGGAGGAGAAAGCTGTCTTCTTCTAGACATCATCCCGAACTCTAGCAATAAACTGAAGGTCTTTGAGGAACTAAAGGTCTTATCAAAGAGGATCTTTGATACTCTTATCTATTCCACTACCAAGCGTGAACAGCTAAACACCACCACTAAAGGAAAGTTAGCAAATAGAAGTATTCCCACTATTAATCAGAACTAATCTTTGAACAAGAGGGGAAGTAGCAAGAAAAAATTGGGATGATTACCCCTTAATCTTCCTTTTTCAACATGAGAAACAGGACTCTGATATAGTGATTTTAAAAGTTACAAGACACATTCCACAGTGTGTACATTTCAGATTTGTAAACCGATTAAGGTGTCTGACCACAGTTATTTGAGTGGGCCTGCAGACACTTGTCACTGCAAGCTATGTTAAAGTTCAAGATCTACAGAGCACTTTTTCAGAACAATCCTGGAAAGGTTTGGGGTTTTTCTTGTCCTCCCCCGCTTCTGTTATTAAGACATTAGGAAGGTTTTAAGCATGCCTGAAGCAAACACAATAGACACCATCATCTGATTTGTATACCAGTACGCGTGTAGTCTGTGTCAGTGGTCAGAACAACTCCCTATTCTGACCTAGTGGTTTTATTGCCTTCTATATCTCCTTTGGTCAGTCTGTACCCTGCATTAATGGAATAATGCTCTCTCACCTTAAAAATCTAGAGACTTAGATATGATTTTGACATTAAAATCTCATGTACATGATACCATACAATCTTGATAACTGATTACTAATTTAACCCTATAGGACTTTCTCATGCAGACAAAATAATTTAGTCCAAACAACATCCAGTATTATTCAGCAACAGCTATTTTATGTTGTTTCTTTACTGCATAGTTATCATTCCTGCCCTGCCATGCCACTATAATTTGTACCTTACTACTACAGTGCCCCTGATGATCTTTCTTCTACTATTTTTCTGAAATGCCTTGGCTTTAACTGAGGATATTACTACTACAGGTAAACCCTTAAAACTACAAGCATTTTGGTATACACTTGATTTGGGGTCGATTACTTCTGTAGCATATTAAAGGCATTTTATGTAATGAAGGTGGTTCTTCACTGTTCTGTTTTTATATCCTTTAAGATAATTAATAAAATTAAGAGGTGTTTCAGACTTCACCTGTAGGGTAATACATCACATTGAAGCTTAGGGCAAACCTTTCTATGACTATCAGCTTCATTCTCATCTTTCATTTGAAAATTGTTTAACTGATAGTTTAGATCTGTTTTGTTCTAGCTGGAATTTACACTGGGAAAATACATTCCTTTTGTCCAGTAAGTTGTCCCCAGTTTTCCTAAATTTAACCTTTTTTCTACATAATTTTCTAAACTATGTGGTACATTTCACAAAAGGGCTACTAAAGAAGCTAATATTTGATCATATAGCTCGCTCGCTCTCAAAAAAAATCCCTCTCTCTCACTTTTCTCCTATCCATAATGCTGTTGGTTTGCATATAATTCACTTCAGACCTTCCCAACAATCTCTTAACAGCTTCAAGAAGCTTCCTTATACCCAACAAGGAAGTTACTATACAATCCACAAAATCGTTACAAACCTTCCCTGTCCTGTGCCTGACACCCACCTAGTTCCCAACCAGACCACATTATGGATGTGGACAAACAGCTATTGTGTTATCTTTGAGGAAAAAAAAGTCTCCTCAATCCACAAGCATACAGAGCTAACCATCTAGACTGAGGGAACTACCTATAGGAACATTTCCCCTCTTTCAAAACATTTCCCCCCTTTCTCCACCTGCCACACAACTTCCTCTCTCTTCCATAGCACAACGGTTGTAAGCCTGAAGACAAGACTGCACTACAGTGAACCTGCAAGTCTTGTCAACGTGACTGCAAGCTCCTCCAGTTCAAACTGTATGGCTGGCCTCAGGAGACAGTACTTGCTCTTGGCATGCAATGTGTACAACCATGCACCATCCACTGAAAGGTCATATATATAACATCAAATGAAGTAACTAAGATGCTCCCAGCCACCTGGAGAAATGTATCTGAATTCAGCTTTACTTTTTCAGAGGTGAATTTGTTTTCTCGTTTTCTTTCAAAGTCAAGAAAATCAGATTCAGATCAAGAATTCCATTTCACTTTCTTTAGCAGCTAAGCATCTCTATACTTTATTGGCTCACTATGCTGGGCTTTAGGCACTTGAAATGCTGAGGGTAGGGGACCAGAGAAAAAAGTCTCAGAAAGCTCCTAACTTTACACCTGCGGCTATAGTTGGCCTTAAGTGAATAACTCAATGAATTATTGAGCAGTTTGCTTAGGGATTTGTAGGGAACCAGAGGACAAAACAATGAGCTGCTACTGTACCTGCCACCTCACAAAGAAGGCAGAGCCATTCGTGCAAATTTTCTTAGGAGTAGATTAAGACTTGTAACCTTATGTGTAGATATGTTTTAAACCAATCAGGCTGAAAGTTACTACCACTTGTAAGTAATGTTTAAATCAAGCAATTTCAAAACCCAAACAAATTTAGAGAGAAACGTACAGAATTACATATGCTGTACTAATTCTATGCTGACCTCTCCCTAAACTTAAAAGACAAAAGGAGCAAAAAGGAGCAAAAAGAAGTTAGGAGTTAACCAAAAACCATTCCTTATACTAAAACTTGCCCAAGATCTGATGCATTATGCTTTTCTCATTCACAAGAAAACTTAAAATGTTTAGAAAACTTGATACTAAGTAACAGCCATTTGAATATTTAAGGTGTTAAGTAAGTGCATCTGTCCCATTTATAATTAGGAGCGAAGTGGCAGTTTCTGAAGTTAGAATCTACAGCCACAGCAGGTTTAACAGAGACATTGTTAGGAACAATAAACCCTGGAGGAGTTATCACTGTAGGGGCTCTCTTGTGTCAGAAAAACAGAAATAGCATGCTCACAAGTCACAAAATATTTGGGTACTGGAAGGACACATTTTTATTCCATACAACTGTAAAGCAAATTCAAAAGACTACAATCCTCTCTAACACATAATATACACAGCTAAGTATACTTTCTAAAATAAAATATAGGATTACATTTTTTGTTTCAAATACATTGATACCTATCAGCCCTTCTAACAAATTGTTGCCAAATCCAGATTAAACTCTTAGCAATTCCCCTCAGTTAATGCAAAATCAAAATGAGGCACTGCTTCCACAGCTACATGCAATACTCACTGTTCAGAGCGGCATCACATAAAAAGATTTAAGTACATGCTAGTGAACATAACTGTGAAATTTCCATTACTGGCTTCTTTACGTGCTTGCCTGAGATTTAAAGAGATAAAAACAGTCTTACTTTTACTCATGAATTATTAGAGCTATTTGATCCAAACAAACTAAACAGTGACATGCAAGCTTCCAATAGCCCTCATGTTGCACTGATTTTATGTTAAGAATCACAGTCACCAAATTAACAGACTTCAAACTGCAATAACCTGAATTTTTGGCTTAGCTTTTCTCTGATTCTCTTCCCTCCCATTTAAACAGGAAGAAAAACTATAGAAAGTGTCCTACAGAGGAACTCACTCTGATCTTTTCTATTAAAATGCTTCTTCTAACCAGACAATGACAGTTACTTTGTGTATTTTAACTGAAGAGCAACTAAGACTACTGTAAAATCAAGCCTCTATGATGGAATCTTTGTCTACAGCAACACTGACTTCAGTCAGGTAAGTTCTAAGGTAACACAGGAGTCACATTTTTGGTGTGTAGCCCAACACCTGTAACCAAACAAGCATCAGGACAAGGATTCACGATGTGAAACTGCTGAGGTTAAAACTTATTTCAATTATTTATCCCCCCAGCATAGCTAATAAAAGTAAAACTTCCAATACAGAAGGGGTATTCTTCAAAAGTAAACTTGAAGGAAACCCCACATGTATTCTTTTTTCTTACCAAAAAGAACAAAACAAATACCAAACCAGAAAAAACTCAGTATTAATGTAGAGGGTGGGCTAAACTAAATAAAATAGTTGTGTACAGCATGGGTAAAAAGCCCAGTGGCCTCAGACCATTTCCAAGTTTGCAACAGCTTGTAGCAAAGGGAGACCAGAGTTCTGCCTGTTGTAGGTGAAGTTTCTTCTACCCTCAACAGGTACAGAGTGAAAGCCAACTTATGGGCAAAACTGAACAGTTGTTTCTGAACACATTTATGCCTTCAATATTCTATTAATATAATGCCAAAAACCTCACCTGTCTAAATGAAAGATTTTTCATGGTAGATGGTATTAACAGAATTATTTCTTCTATAAGACAAAAAGTACTAGTTTTCAGGCATACTGACTATAAACATTAACATAAATTCATCAAAAAGCTTCAGTAACTTGATAGTAGATTTAGCATGAATGCTGACGAGTTTTAACAAACTGCCTAACTAGCAAGAAGTTGAACGTTTTGCTAGCACGGAAGTCAAAGTTCTGAATAACTGCAAAAAGAAAAAACTTAAGATTGAAGCTTCAAGCATTCTGAGGTTTGGAAATCCATACTCAGAGCTGCCCACATACTCTTAGTATCTAAATCTAGTATTTTTCAGTTCAGCCTTAAATTACACAATTAAGACATTTTGCTCCATCACAGGAGACCCGTCTCATTTTATAAGAAGACCAAAGCATACTCTCTGAATGTTTAAGTATGCAAAACTTCATGTTCAGCTTCAAGTTCTATTTGCCTCACATCATCCAAAAGTTATGATGAATAAGCTTCACAGAGAGGTATTAAAAAAATCCTGAAATAGGGAAAATCCAGGTTCAGTGCCAGGTTCCTGAGAAAACTGCATTTGAAACATTGTAGGAAATCGGTAAGCAGGGCTTGGTGCAGAGAAATATATTTTTCCTTTCCAAATCTCCTGCTGAGAGAGGCAGGGTGCAAGGGATTAAAAAAAAAAAAAAACAACACAAAACAACACACACCACCACCCCACCACCCCCGATCCTCCCCCAACTCTTTGTCTCTATACAGATTCACAACTCCTTTAGTCTACAACTCTTTGTTCTACTCTTCGTTTTCATCCAGATTTTCTCTTTTTCTCTCTACTGGTTGGGAGCTACTAAAGAAGCCATTTCAGAACAAAAGGAAAGGGTATCTGTTTTCATTACTAGTGTCCTAGAAGCAGCATGTCCCCAGCAGGAAGTAATTGCAGGTCAGTGCTAAGTGTCATCTGTCCTCAAGGGATCATCTTATCTACTGCATGATCAATGTAAATAAAACCTCCAGCTAATTTTGTCTCTTAACAATCTTCTCTTCAGCTTCCCTTACATACATACACCCTGCATGCCTACGTCCATGTGTGGGGTGGCAGGGGGAGTGGGAGTGGGACATGGCAAAGAGAAGAAGGTACCTCAACTGAATTGGATTAAGTAGGTTTTCATGGTGCTATGAAACAGCACCTGCAACAACTGGAAATTTCACAATGTTTAAAAGTCCTTGTTCCAGACTTGGAGGCGCTAAAAGTTACCCAATGAGACAAATAAGTATTTACCAGCATAAAAGTTAAACACTTCAGGTTTCTCATAACAAATTAGTAAATTTAAATCTTTAATCATAATTTAAAATTAAGTCCAAGCAACCTTTACTGTAAATTTCACATTAAGAAAATTAGTAATTTTATCATGTCCTAACAGTCAATACACCTGTTATAAATAACTGCTAGATCAAATTCTTAAGACACTGCAATAAAACTAAGGAAATAGTTCAGTTTAATTAAATAGTTTAACACTACACTCATTACCTACATATATTACATGCTAATTTTGATAGCTGAACCCTTTCAAAAGTTTTCTTTCCTCCCTCCTCCCCAACTGATAATCCTTATGTGATTAAATTTGAAAAAAAAAACAACACCACTTCTACAAAATCTAAGGAGAACAAGAGTTTATTGAGTTCTACCTGTCTGAAAAGTGCTGGTGAAGAGTTGCCATTTCATGCTTTGTCTATATAGATAAGTCGAAAGAGAAATTGTTGCAAAACCCAGCTCATTTGAAAACTGAGTGTTTCTGCAGAACTTCTTACCATTCCTAAGTGAACATAAACATGAAAATTTTTTTACATGAAGCTAGTCCTTTTCATTTTCAGATGCAACATCTACACTTTAAGTTCCCTCAGGACTATTAAAATACCTTTCAGGCAGTATTAATATACAGAGAAGTAATTAGTGATATCTTCAAGAACCCAGGTATCCCAGCTCTAAAAGTGCATGATTTAAAACATTAGTAATGGAGTATTTTGAAAGAGCATTCTTACTCAGTATTAATGCATGCTATTATTACAAAAATACCCATTGCATATTGTAAGGAACAACAATTTTTCTCTTGTAGACAACAACAAAAAAGCATGCTGAATGGTATCAGATCAGTACAAATCTATTTTTAATGAGGTTCAACACACTGTTCATGTCCCATTAAGAGCAGCTTCCTCCAACTGTGCACCAGTGTAAGCTTGCACAAGTGTTAAAGTTTTGCAATAATGTGGCTTAGACTGGCCTCAACCATTTTCAAAGCACAGCATTAAGACTCGATCTTGACTTTTAGTAATCATTCATTCAATTTGTTTAAATAAAATAATAAAAACCACTCTAAGAATTAGGCATAAAAGCATATTAAGGAACAAATTTAGGCCCAATGAGCAGAACATACAGGTATTTACACAAATGCTGATTTGCTGTGATCTTTAATACTGAGAAGACATCAGAATGTGGACCTTATGCTCAAAAAAACCAAGACCAAAACAAACAAACAAAAATCCTGGGGAAGAGGAATATAAAACCCATGTCAGCAAGACTGCAGAAGTTAGAACCCAATATAATGGGTCAACTTGGTTTAATGTGAGGAGCAGTCACAAATAAACCAGTCTATTTGTAGTCATTTTAGCAACTGGATTAATAAAAATACTTAAGTTAAACTGCAAGTAATCCACTGCAAGTCAATAGGATACTTCTATAAAGCAGCTGATAACACCAATTTTCTAAATGGATGATGAGGAAATACACAGAAAATCCAAGATGAAAGAGCAGATGAAGAGGTGAAGCATGTTAAAATGATGCAACGAAACAGAGTATATAAATTAAACAGGAATGTTTAATCAAGACAATCCTTTTTTTTTTTCTTTTTTTTCTTTTTTTTTTTTAACAGAGGTTCTTCATGAAATTTTTCAACTGGAAAATGAAAGCCTATTCCACAATAGTGAGGCCGTTTCTTTCAAGCAGCTCTGTTGTACAACTGTTACCAGGACCCTAAACAATTTGAATTGTTGTATATTGATATTTCTGAACTAAAAAGTTTTAAAATATTGTATAGATTTTATTTGTGCTCCACATATCGCAAGCAATTAACAACACGAAGAAAGATTCAATTCCTCAGCTAGAATACCAAAATCTATACCAAGTATTACATGTACACAATACTTGCACAGTGACAAGCACAAGAAAGTACTAGTTGAGCACTTACTTTCAGAAATCCATACCAACTCTTAAAATCCATTTCAATTCTCCCATGCCACCCAGTCTACAATTTAAGGCATCTCCATACAGCCATCCGTCCACCCACCCTTTCCCATACACACAATTTACGTTGGAAGTGTTTACTCTTACAAAAAAAAATCACTATGTCAATCAGGTACCATTTATTATTTATCCCTATAACTGTGTCAGCATTGAGATATGACAGTTAAACCAGTGTTAAATCAATACAATATTTACATAGCACAGCACATTAAGCTTGAGACACTCACTTGGGGGATAAAACCACATTTTAGAACAGGACAAAGGTCACCATTATGTGTTTGAAAACAGCTATTTACAGGTCCCTATGATATAACTATAGTCTGTACACTGTTCCAATGGGGCAGGCAGAAGCAGGATAGGCATTTATTTTGAGGGATTTTAAACATACGATTTGGAAGCATATTATTATGCTACCCTGAACGCCATAAACCACCTTAACACTCTCCAAGGTGGTGTCATATCCTAGAATGGCATGTCCAGCTGATACAAAACAGACAACACAACGTTTACTTTGTGGAGAATTTTCTACTCCTGCTATTCAGTCATCTGAACTTTGAAGGCAATTCGTCCCAGAAACTTGTCACGATCATCTTCATTTTTTAAATTAGGTGAGCCCAGGATCTTACACTCAATTGCTATTTCTTCTTTGGTACTGTTGGAGTTAATTGCTAGTTGAACAGCCACTAGAGGCTGTAAATAGTGAGCCTAGTAAACAGAAAGATGGGGAAAATATTTGAGATACCAGAGTAAGTTAGCATTTAAATTAACATTTAATCCATTAGAACAGTTAAGAAAAAAGCTAATTAAGAACCCAACCTTTCAAAGCCCAATCTGACCCAGGTAAGACTTTTTTTTCCAAGTTAGATAGTCAGGTATACATTCTTCATACTATTTCTTAACTAATACAGTCAACATAACTTAAGTCACAGGCGGTATCTTCAAGAGGCATATGACTTTATCCCCTTCTATTACATTGGGTCCAATTTTTCTAGAAACCTCGACTTGAAAGAGCCTCTGAAATTATATTCTTCCTTCCTATCCATTACATTGTCTCTTCTGTTTGTTTTGGGGGTTTTTTTAATCTAATTTAAGTGGTTTTTGCCAAAAGCACGATTCAACGAATACTAGTAAACTAGCTTCCCTTCCACGCTATGCCATTTACTTGTTCAGCAACAGTCCATTCTAAAATGTGTTATCTGTTTCATAGCTTTACACAGAAACCTTTCCTTGAACATCCTGACAGTATCCTGGTCAATCGTATTTGGTGGAACAATTACAATTCTTGACTCCATTCCCTACAACAAAAATTAAAATTTAAGAATGAATGCAGGATTGATTTTTCTTTTGTCAAACCAATATAACTTCTCAAGTCCAATTCAATGAGGACAACTTGAATGCTCTTGTAAAGCGCCTATGAATTAAACAAGAGCTTATTTATCATACACTGTTAAAGCAGCATTTCATCCAATATTCATAAAGTATTTCCATAATTTATTATAGTTTTTAGGTCAATACTGCTGACTGCTGATTAAGCAAAATTATTTATTTTCTCGATAAAAATTCGTATAAGCCAGTGGACTAAATATGATACTACAGTATTATACAAGTATAAGCCTTAAATTATAATTGAACAAAATTTAGGGTTAGGTTTTTGGTTTTGGTTTGGTTTTTTTTCTCATTAACTTAAGAGACTCCTTAATAGATTTTCTGTTATTTTTAAGCTATCTTCTTCTATACTTCTCTACCAAAGAAAGCACTACAGAATACTTAAAGTCTCATTTCATAGAGTGATGGCACAGAAGCTGATGAGCTAAAACCTTTAATACAGAGCACTAGTAAGAAGTAGATTGAAATAACAGCTTTCCTGGGATGGTCATTTTACTGGATCAGAAATTTTCCTGTGCTCCTATAAACTTCAAACTGGGAGGGGGAAATGCAATTAGGGAAGGCACCCTTAAAATTCTTTGGTTTTAAGCATGATACTGTGTTTGAAGTACTGAGTTTTCTAAAAATCTGAAATAAAATTCCTGGTTTTCCTCAGAGAAGTTGTCTCATAGCCTATTTTCAAATAGGTACACAAATATATATGATGTTTTGAAGACAGATGATGCCAGAATGGACTTTTACTCAATATAAAATTTGGGGGGGGGAGGGAGGAAGAGAATCAGCATCTTCATTAAATACTATAGATCATCTAAAAAAGGTAATATTCCCTAAGGTCAGGGAGTTGGGTTCATTGTGCTCAGCAGCAAAAGGCAAATAACCTTTCTGGACCATGAAACTGTAGATATTAGTACTTTTATGGCTCCTACCTTTGCATAAGAGCAGCAAGACGAGTTGAGTCTTCTTAACTCCTTTACAGAATAATGTAATTCAACAATTCCACACTGATATAATTTAAAATTCTGTCGTATAGCCAAGAAATCAATCTAGTTTCTTGAGACCTAGTCAAATACCTCAACCTCTCACAACTCTTCTTATTGCTTCTTCTTTTTCACAATATACTAACGTTATGAGAATTGATCCTCACATAAGCAAGAATCCCCCAAACCATAGCCCCTATTCCACATGACAAAGTGAACATGGAAGGACAATGAACCAAAAAATAAAAAAAATTAAAATTATTAAAAAAAATAAAAAGTAAAGCTTTTTCTTAATCACCTAAGTGAAAAGCATTGAGTTTTGCCTGACTTCATTACTCTCATAATCTTTTCTTTTCCAGAGTATAGCAGCAAGACAGGAATTTTGTCAGGAAAGTTCTGCATCCCATCTTTGGTACAAACTACCTCCTGACATCTCAAGGTGTACTGATGCTGTATTTTGCTTTTCTTAGGGAAGTGGTGCTCTTTCCCTATTCTTTCATTCCAAGAAGGGGATAGAGCACATACTGACTCTGCCTGTTGGAAGCACAGGTTGACTGTCTTTCTCTAATCTTGTATGTCTAAGAAAATGGATGGTTTACCAATTCATAGAACTACCCATAAGTACATGAAAGCAAATGCTGAAGAAAAACAAACTCCTTCCTCATTAGTAAAAGTTATGTGAGGATAAAAAAAGCTCATGTGAACTGCTGCAAGTAAGTATAGAGTACACTGGAAAAACAACTGATAAAGGAATAATTTAGTACAAAAATCGCTTTGGGGAAATTACAACCAACGACTAAGAAAATTAAAAAAAAAAAAAAAATCTGCTACCTTGAAGTGCTTCTTCATAAAATAGCAAATAGAAAACATGACCACAGAGCCACAAAGAAATATAATCAACAATACCATAATGAATTATAAACGTAATATCCTATACATAAACCCCAAGGATTAACTATTAGAAACTGTACTGTAATCCAAAGAACCAGTTCGCTTTTGCTGCCTTTCCCTGCATCAAAAAGATTCCAGAGGGTATCAGTGACCAAAAAGCAGTGACCCTTAATACCACTGCATACAGCCTCTTCTTCATTAGGACAATGCCCACTTTCTTTTCTTATGTCTGCTAAAGCATAATCTAATCTCTAAAGCACTCTAATCTCATCAAGCACTGTGAAATTTCGGCATATGTAATACTCTTTATGAGTACCTCATTACAAAGCTCAAACTTCAGAATCAATCTGATATAGTAGTTGTAAATGCAAACAGAAAAAAAACATTTACAAAATGAAGACCATCATTAAGGCATACTTACATGCAAGCTTTTCCCATAGTATGGAAAGTACATTAAGTCAATCAAGCCTTCAGGAGGAAAATAATTTATCTCAACCATGCCTTCTTCCTACAATTGGAGATAGCGACAAAATTAAAAGTTAACATCTGCTTGCACAAAAGTGAATATAAAATTAGAATCACAACCCAATGATAAAGTGTGAGATCCCTAAAAAAATGCATCTGAGCTCTAAAGTCTTACAATAACTTCCAAAAAAGATTTACTTTTGGCAAACAGTTACATGCTGCACATGTCTGCTACAGTAAGGATTATTAACAGTAGTATTTAAATTAGTAATCAAGACAAAAGAGCTTGCCTTCATGTTTCCCTTACAAGTCAAAGAAAAGGGGAGGGGGAAAGAGGATATTCATTGCAATGAAGAACAACTAAAAAACCAACCATATATAAGCTAAAATCCCAAGTATCCACACGCAAGCCTGCATAGTTTGGTGAAGCAACAGCACATCTGTATTTAACTTAAAGATTAATTTCTGTTTAAAGCCAGGTTTTTAAGCCTCTCAAATGTGGAACAGTACAACCTTTCACAACGATCTATAGCCCCCTCCCTGCAATGGTGTACAATTCCTAACATTTGTTCAGTTAGCCTTAGAACACAGGCTACCTAAAAGGAAACCCAAGTCTAAAATAGTGATGTTACTAGAGGTTCTGTGTGTCATCACTGCCTTACAGGAACAATATACATGTGCATGCCTTATCACTAGACTTTCCCCTATAATCCCAAATCTTGTAATAAGAAGCAGCTATCTACAAAGTTGCTGCCTAATTTCTGACTAAGGAGTCACCCAATCTGTAACATATACAAAATATGTGTATACGATTGAGCTGTCCCAGACACAGGCTATCAGTATAGCAATACACAGACACATCCCCCTATACACCATATTCCTCAGGACTGTGTATCCTGGCAGGATGTCAAATTACCGCAAGTTCAAACCACTAGGAAATGTGACTTTCTGTAATAAGGTAAACATATTATCATGATAAAGGGAAATGCCACTAAAACAGCCACCCAAAATGCTAAATGTATCTTCCAAACATCACTGCTTGTTCAGTGTAATTCACAAGTTCAAAGTGCATTAGTAGCTTTCATTGTTTTTTCTATACTGCTACATACAAGAGCTGCAATTTTAAAAAGATACGCTACAAAGTTCAGAAGACAACTGCAGTAATAGAACTAAGCAAAAGAGGAACACAAAGATCAAAAAATAGTGAAGAATAAACCACAGCTCAAGAACACTTTCTCCTCACCCCCTCAAAAGAATATACAATATGTTGTTTAGGATATGGCCACATTCTTGTCCCTTTATGGTCTAAATTATTGCAATTCTTCAATATATGTTTATTAAGTATTTTGGACTTTGAGCTAGCAAATTTAATAGCTAAGTAGAAATGTGTTGCTTTTCACCATTATTCTTTATTTCATTTAAAGCTCATGCAGCTGAAAATACTCATTTTTCAAATATATTTCTGAAATAATCAGAATACAGAATAACATAAGAAAGATAAATAGGAGTAGAGCTTTCTGGAGCAGCTAAACACAAGGCATGCATGCAGTCATAAATATACACGCATTAGGCTATCAGTGCAATAGTAGAGAGGTTCTGGGACGTGCAACTGCCTGTCTCATGCAACTGCTATGGGGTTTGGGGTTTTCTTTAATTAATTAATGCTAATTAACACCCCTACACAATTTAAAAAAAAACCCTACACCTAAACAAGCTGCATTTGCTGAAGAGCTTCAAGAATCAGTCCATTAGCAAGCGTCACTTTTTCTGCTTAACATTTACAATTTCCACAAAGAGCTGCAGGCAGTCAGCAAATCTAAAAATCAGACACTTATCTGGACAGATAAACTTCCACCTCACTTACTGGGTCTTTATTAAGACTGTGTCTTAGAAAGAATAATTTTGCAGATGTTAAAATAATGTACAAATACCCAAGGAAAGAACTTGGGCAAGACTGGTGTGTAATCATTTGAGAAGAAGAAATAGCATCATTGCACACGCTATGAGCAGTTTCCATTCGTAGAAACTGTAAAACATCTAAGATTTCTGTCACAAAAAGCAAGGTAACTCAGATGTTGAGTATGTTGACAACAGCAAGGCACGTAATGTCATTCATATAGCCATTCTTGTAAACTAGAAAGCAATACCTAATACAAAGTCAAGATGGTCACTAAGCAGCAGAAATATATATATTTTGGAATTCAGGCTATTATTCTTTTCTGTAGTTAAAAAAAAAATAAAAATTAATCAAATCTACCAGTTTTCAGTAAAGGTAGTTTTAACTTGAAAGAATACTGCCACAAGATGTTCCAGCACACATGAAATTGTCCACCTCTAGCCCCAAACTAAAGACCTAAAATGCTGATCTTCAAACTTCTTGGAAACACAATCCTTTTTTGGCTTGTTTCTCTTTGTGGAGATCCTCAAGACTACACCAGGTCAGTTCCTCCAGGGTTTAGGAGGAAGAACCAGCTGTAATTAGTGTCTGACACTGCAAATGCTCACTTCCCTAATCAACAGAAATTACAGTGATGAGAGCTACCCCTATGTGGGGGCTAAGTGAGGAACATCCTCAACTACCAAGTTTGCTGACTTTGAAGTCACAGATCTGTCTAAAATTTTTCTGTTTTTAAAAAATCCCATAGGAAAAGTGCAGGGAGAAGAAAGAAGAATTGCCTCACAGGGGAATGTTTGAAGAACATCAATTTCAAAATTAAAAACACAGACGACGTTTCAGGTGGCAAAGACTGTCAGGATGCACAGACAGAAGCTATTAATCTTACTTTGTATTTGAGAGCCTTGTCTTCTTAATTAAAAAAATTTTTTTTTTTTTCCCATTTAGAAGTCAGATTGTATTAAGTCCAGGCAGACACTTCTCCAAATTGCTCTCAATATATGTAAAAGTCTATCTATAAAGAACAAGAAACATTTAAAAACATAGATGAAGGAGAAAGAAAAATTGGTAAACAGCAAATCTACAGGTTAAAAAAAAAAATCTGCTCTATAATGAAGAGACATGACAGCAGGATTCCCACTCTGCTCAATTAAATTACCTGTTAAGCAAAATCCATCTTTGTCTCTCAGATGTTAAAGATTTCTGATGTAAAATTGAAAATTACTAGTAAGTTGCATTTGTGCTATGAACTGCACGAATATGCTCTGAAGCTAATATCCATCGTGGGGTTTATTTTCAGAAATGCACGTCACCTGGATTAAACTTTGCAGTACACCCTGAATTCCTCTAATCCACATTTGCTGACAGCAACACAGAAGGGGAAAAAAAACCCCAAACCCAAGACACCGCAACAAAACCACATCAGTTACTTAAAGGTAAACACCCTGAATAAGAGAAGCAGTAGAGAAGTACAAATGGCCACTACACTTCGACTTCTGCTATGAGCCAGTATTTAGGGAACATTCAAATACAGTGGCAGATGCAATGCAATTATAAATTTGTCTGCAAAATGCACAAAAGTCTATCAGCTATCCTTCTCCACCTTTCCAGTGTGCACACAAGAGGGCCACAATTCACATCTGTGCATCAACAAGATCCAGAAGAGCCACAAGATGTTATTTCCAGGTAAGCATTCACATTATTCACTACAGAAGAGGAAGAGACCATTACACAGCACTCATATCCTATATGGTTATAAGCATCAAAAGAAATAAAAATGGGATTGGAAACAAGGCTTCATAAACTGATGTAAAGCACAGCGTAATCCTTTAAGTTTAAAGTAAGAGTTTCAATATGCAAGGGGCATAATAGAAAGAAGGAGAAGTTTTGTAAAAATGAAGCATAGACAAAAGGAGAAAACTAAAGTTGTTGATGCTGCTTTGTTGTCTGCAGAGAATGAATTGTAATCAATACTTAAGCTTTCCTAAGCTAAGGCAAGAATAGGCTATCAAACTTATTCTTTTGCTAGTCAGCTAAGAGGATAAGAAAAAGCATCATCTGTGATTTGCTTAGTATATCTTTTACCACTGTCTCATAGAGCATCCATATAAGAAAGCTGAAGAAATACGATCATCATAAAATAGGATCACCAGCAATATTTTATAAATCACTTGAACATTAGTTCTCAACGCTTCACAAGGCATTTCAGATGGAAATGAAGATGACTGTCCTGGACCTTATTCAGTGTTTTCAATAAGGACTCACGAGATGTAAAAGAAAGTTCATTCATTGATGGCAATAAGCCGTAAGCAGTTCAAAACACTTCAGAGATCTCAATCCCATTAAAAGGATCGTGAAAAATTACAGAGGAGGGGCAAAAATAGCAACATGAAATTCAAGGCTCTGAACTTCAAGAAATCACATATACAAATACAGACTGGGAAATAACCAAAAGAAAGATCTAAGTAGGAAAACAATTAAAATAAAGACTCAATATATTACTAACGGCAAATTCACCTCAAGAGACATTATTACTTCCAACATGATGACAGAAGGAAAAATCATCACTAACAATACCTGAGCTAGGGGCAAACTTCTGTACAGTTTGGGATACCACATTATGAAAAATGATAAACTAGAGAAGTCAAAGAAGAAAGAGTACCAGTAAAAGTAGAAGGAACTTAATTGCTTTATTCTAAAGAAACGAATAATTCCTCCAAAAGAACAATATTTTTAAGCATGGACACATAGAAATCAGCCTCAAATAAGAGAAGGAATCACCTTTACTTGCAAACAGACTGTCATGGGGAGATCAAAACTTTGCAAGGCTCCACAAAAAACAAGTATTAAAATTTATGCCTACCGCAGGTACCTAGGATGAAGGCAGGAACTCTTACAGCATTTGGCTCGTTAATTACTGAAATCTCCCAGCCTACATTTTTATCAGTCACCTCAAGCTAAAAGCCATGACTCCATCCCTTGCTTAAGCTACTAACTTACCAAGGCTTTCACTGCTCCCCAAGCAGTCTAGGAAAAATATGCAGAAGTCAAAGTAATCATTATTGTTGCCATAAAACATTCTGTGTAAATCCATTGGTACACAACAAATATGCATAGATTAGCTGTTATTATAAGTAGTTTTTACTTGATTTGAAGGCAATTTTCACTTGCACAGTAACATTAGTTTCCACACTGTGTCTTACCCATCATTTATAAAATTGTCTAAGGTGCACTTGCAGCATGGAGAAAAAATAAAAATATAGGTTATGAAATGGGAAAACAAAACACAACTCACAATAAATAAACAAACAAACAAACATGACCACAAATTACATGTATGCATTTTCCTCAACTCCAAAGCAAGTCAGGTAGCTCAAATACATCTAAAGATGAGAGAACAACAACAAAAAAGTATTTTTATAAGTACACTGAAAAAATTAAATACACTGAAACTAAACTAGACATACAGTAGATGTAAAAAAGAAAAAAGTACAAAGTCTAACAAGAAAGGAAGACAGTGAAATAAATGTTCTGACACAGTATATTACTTCACTTTTCATCCTAATCACAAGGAAAATTATCTACACAATTATTTCTTATATTCCGAACTGACCTTAGATGTACACTGTATATGTGGTTCTCCTTCAGGCTTTAATCCAATTATCTAAAGGAGAGAAAGTTAAAATATTTATAGACCTTCTTCCCCTTTCCAGTTTTACAGACTGAATTTGAACTTTCCCCCCACTTAATATGACAGAGTTCATACAGGGAGCAAATCTATCTAGTGTCATTTTTATATGAAGCACAATTTTAGACTAGGACTAAGATTTAAGGCATTGTTAAGTTAAGGCTCAAATAAGTTAGTGGCCACAGAAAGGACTATTTTCTTATTTTACATTCAGCAAGTAACTTTAATGCCTCAAATCAGTTAGCAGTTCAAGTAATGTATAACATCACTGAAAAGTCAAAAACTTATTCACTCAGTAAAGTTTTCATCACCTTACACAGTTTAGGAGTTACAGAATGCAGAACATTCCAATTACATTTCTACAATGTAGACATGAAGTAAAATACACTTTACCTGCACAATGGTTTAGAATCTGTTACACAGAACAGTAAGCAAAACCAAAGAGCACTGTACTCCTTAAAACAGGGTTTTCGGATATTTTGATGCAAGTAACCAATGTCAATACTTGTAAGTATTATAGTGCTCAAAAAGCTCACTTCATTTTAGTCTCCAAAATACACGAATTGCTAGAGATTTCAGTAAATTACACTATCTCCAGAAATGCAAATGTCCTGAGAAGCAAACTGAACATGTATTTCAGTCCTTTTCTACAGTCATTTTTCATACAGTGGTAGTTGGGAGCACTTAGACTAAGAATTAAAAAATAAGTAGGCACTTACTCTGTTCATTTTCACAAGCACACAAGGAGTTCCTTTAGAATAGCCAAAGGTCTTATCTTCCTTCCCAGAGCATTGTCCAAGCTCAGAGAGGTTAAATCGACATGCCTTTTTAACAGCAACATCATTCTGATCAAAAATCCTTCCTGGTGTACAGTTTATGTTTTGGGATTGCTTTGAATCATCATATGCTATGAAACACAAATAGCTTGTAAATCAATGGTATAAAGCATACAATCAAACAAAAACTGCAGAAGCCTATATAAACATCTAATTTATAGTTGTTACTTGTCTGGGAGTTTTCTCAAACGACTATTTTCAGAGCGCTATGTCTCATATCCAGCTTAACAACCACTTACTTTTTCAAAGCCTATCAAGAAGCGGCACTGTACTTGAATGAAAGTATAAAAATAGTATTACTAAAGAAATAATGCTGTCCTTTTCAAATCATATCAATAATCACAACTTCATTAATTTTTGTATATAAACTAATTATGTATTCTAAATTAATAATGTATTTAAAATATATACAATTACGTTTTTACCTGGAAACTAAACCAATCTTCCCTTTGCACATGTTTTTTTTATAAACACACAGGAAAACTTCAATGACTAATACTACATTTATATCAGGTAGTATAACTGATGTTATACTAACATCCCAAGTCATTTCTCACTTTCTTGTGTTTCACAAGTACACAGATCACACTGTCACAAACGTTCATCTATTCACATTTAACATGTTTCCTGGTTTTGTTTCCCTCCCTTACACCCCACCCCCAGCTAAGCATAAACAAAGTAACATGGAAAAAGAATAATGAAAGCTCATCCTCAATGCCAGAGTCCAAAACCCACTGAACTGCAGGAGGCAGGTAAGCATCAAATGTAGTGTTCCTCCCAGGAACCCTTGGCAGAGCTCTGAAAGAAAAGCCTACTCATAGGAGCTTTGAGTAGGCATCAAAACTATGAATCCGGATAGATTCAAGTATAGCTTGTGTAGCTAACAAAGCAACTCACACACAGAGGTGAGATTTTACAGCACCTCCTCAATTCTGACTTACAACTTTTGAGGGGTTAAACTTACTGATATTTTAAATTGATTTCTGTATTTCTAGATCAAGTATACATAAATATATAAAAAGTGATATATATAAAAGTAACGTAACCTAGTGATTTTGCCATCCTTCAGTCTTGTCCTGTGTTGCCTTTTCTCCATGTTCTAAATTCAATATTTTAATATTTCTGCCTGTAAATACCATGTATCAAGGTGAAAATGAATAAATTGCAATTAATTTAATCTTTGTGTGCCTCATTTTTTAAAAAGGCAAACACTCACATTCTTAAGACTAAAGGATTCTCATTCGGTTACCAAGCCATTTAGATGAAGACTGATCAGTTAGGTCTTGATAAACTTTGCCTCCAAATACACGACCTATGAAATTTTACACTAAATTCTTTTGGCATATGTAATTCCTACATCTTGTATTATTTAAACAACCATGTCACCAAAACACTGGACTAGGACGCAAAACTCTCCATTATGTACTCCACTATTCCTCCTGCTCAGGATCTCTGTCCAATGCAGGTATTAATGCTTACCTTTTTCTGTAAAGTATGTAATTTAATAACACACATCTAGAGTAAGCCTGAACTTGCATCAGTTTTCATTAGCAATTGCTAACTACAAGTAAAAAAAGAAACTAATGTACTCAGCATTAAGACTTCTGAATTCCTTGTGCAGTTGTAAGTAACTTACATTCAAGAAATTTTCGAAGTGTAGAAACGTATTCTGCATACGACTGGGCATCACTCTTGTTGAAGTAAAATTCCAATGCAGTGTCTGGCTTTGGTGAAATCATAAGTCCTTAAAAAGAAAAACTGCAAGTAAAGAACTAAATAACTTCTCTTCCCTACACCACTCTAATCTAGTCAAAAACCACATCCATAAATTGGAAAATACCTATCTGTAAAGAAACATCAACGTTACCCCTATATTCCACTGTACCAGAATGTAATTTGTGTTTGAAGTCAGTTATCAAGATTGTCATGACATGAATTAATACTTAAATTCAATCCAACATATAATTGCAATTCACAAACCAAACCCAACTGATTAGGAATAGCAAAATCAGCAACTTAATCACTTTCAAGCAAAGAATTTTACCTATTCACTTCCCACTTTCCATACTCAGCAAATTAAACTTAAAAAGGAATTGAAAAAATACCCAAAACCACACCCAGAAAACCTCCACTTAAAGCTGCGCTTCAAAGCTTTAGGCAATATAGACTGAAGCTATGATTGTATTAATCTCATAGAAACCCACAAGAAACAAAACATTTTTTAAAACTGTATAATGCATAAAGATGGCTTGAAAGATTTCCCAATCAAAATAGACCAGCCAAGTTAGTTGTTAGTCCTTTCCTCCTTCTCCATGAAACAGAAAGTTTAGAGGTCATCTGTTTCATGGAGAATACAAGAAACTTTATTAAACCACTGTGTGTCACTTGAAAGTGGTATGCCTTAGTCAGGCTGTGGCAACTACAAACACTCGTGAGCTGCCCCCTGGGCTGCTAGCAGCGGCCACGGCAGCAGTCAGGGTGCCCCCGCCTGCTGCTACAGCTGACTTCATTCAGCTGCTGGCTGAGCGCACTGGAACAGCAGCAACCCACAGCCAGGGAGCCAGGACCGGCAGGAGAAACACGGACACAGGTTACCGAATGCTGAAGTCCAGCTTTGTGTTGAAGGATGAGAAAGGCAGACACTGACATGGAGTTTGGGCCCTTGACAGAGCTGAACTGTCCTTCTCCCCGGGATATGGGTAAAGAAAGGTACAGAGTTAAATCTTAGGGATTCTTTTGTAGCAGGTGAAAGCAAAGGCACACTCTCTGCTAATACATACAGCCCTGTATCATCAGGAGTTGTCACTAACACAGATACCTAATACTGCTATTACTCATCACAGCTTCAGTAGCAGATGAAGTAGCACCACACCACCAGATACTGCAGAAGAGATTAAATCTGTTCAAAAAAGGGTGTATGATTGATTGCAATATTCATGCTACCTTAAAGTAACTCTTATTTAATACAAATAATTAGAAGAGATAAAAAACCTGCAGTTGTGATTAACAGATGAGTGTCCATGCATCTGTCTCTTCAAGTATAGCCAAGAACTGACATTGCAGTTCCACAAAAGAAAAAAAAAACAACAAAACCAACCTATTTTTTATCAGATTAGTTTTCTTCCAAGTTAAGAGTATTAAAATGGTTTGATCAATGTCAAATTTGGCATAAGGGAAGAAGTTGCAATTAATTACAGCAGCAAGTAATTCTATCAGTTTAGGATGCCATGTAGTTTCCTATCCTGTGGCAAAACCAATTAAAACTAGATTCCCAAATGAATAAAATTTAAGGCAGAAAACTCATCTCCCAAAATTAAAAAAATAAAAATAAAATCAGCCTTCTTTATACAAAATAAACATTTAAGAAGATAAGACTACAGTGGGAAGGATAAAGTCAGATAAGTTGTCTTAATGTTGGATTCTTAATACATTACTGTAGTTAATCACAGTAAGCTTTTGGAAAGCACAGAGAAAGTGCAATTAAGCAGCCCAGGTCTATTAAGGATTTACCTATAGAAATGACCAAGCTTCTTATCCAAAGGCAGAAATTATTACAAATACTTTAAATTGGGAAATAATAAAAGGTATATACTAGAAATTTATCATAGACAAATATCTTTTAGATTCTTAAAAAAACCCAGATATAATTTAATGCTCTTTTACTCTACCTTTCTTGTAGGATTTCCAATAAATCATAAATTCTCCTTACTGCATTAGCAGCAGTTAAATTATTTCCAGGCAAGCCACAACTAAATGCCTTAATGACTGACAGTCCATATAAAACAACAAATACCATTTTTGACTGCAAATTAGTTTGCACCAGTACAGTCATCTTCTGGCCTCCACACTGAACTGGGATTCAACAAAATACAAGATAATTAGTAACAGGGCTGAAAAATCACTGAAGAGGTTCTACACACTCAGGGGTTTTCGGGGATAAGAGATTGTTATTATCTATAGAATTATACTGTAAATGAAGGACTTAGATGCTGTTTTTCAAAGTGAATATGACAAAGTAACTAAACTAGTCATCAATGAATGAAACAATAATTTGAAGAGATTTATTGCTTCAGGGGAACTTCAAAAACATCCTAAGAGGAAGGAACTGCTCCAATTCCAGTGGATCATAGTCTGCCTAGAGACTATGGTGTAAATTCTACAGAAAAAGCTATTTGAAGGACTGATGCATAGACTGTGAGAGATGCAGGATTTAGGCTCTTCTAGAGGAACAAAATTAACATCCTCAACATTAGGTTCACATCTGAGATTGTAAAAGAGATTACATTATCCTACAATTCCAAGACGGATTTTAAAAAAATGGTTTTAAATCATGTGGATTTGATTGATACTATTATATCCCAGTGTACAATGCAAGTCAAATATCAATTATAAAATAAATTAACAGTGAGATTTCAAAGTATGTTTAACACAAGAGTAAAACCTTTGACCTACGTCATCCAGGTTTTGTGTGTAGAATTTTTTTTTTATAATTTAAAGTTTTACAGCCAGGAACATGACATGTTTCGCTGCAAGTGAAAAATGACAGAGTTAAAGAGAAACATTAAAACAGAAATAAGCAATTTTATTACCTTTTATGTATGAGTAATTAAAGACATCGCTAATAAAAAAAAATCAGAAATATTATAGGAATTCTTAAATTAAAAACTAATTGTGGCATATGTACTTTTTTAAACAAACACTCCTTATGACTTATTTCAAAACAAAGGAAAATGAATACCCTGAACTGCAAGAGGCATGAGAGAAAAAAATGTCACTCAAGCCCAGTATTAAGTCACAGCTACCCACAGCTCCATCCGCTACCAAGGTTCTGACTACCACAAAGGAAATGGGGAGAAATGGTCAACTAAGCCACCCTCTTTTTTTTTTTCTTCCCTCCTTTTTTTTTTTTAAACTAAGCAGGTCTTTTTTTTATTATTATTATTCCTTCCAACATTTAGTCCAACATTCTTAGCTTGAAAAAACAGCACAAATACTCAAGAAACCCTTATAAGAAGAGGACACTTGTTAGAGAAGGCCTGAACACTACATCAAAACAAATTCTGTTCATAATCCAGAGACATTTATCATGTTGGTCCAATTGCAACTTGCTCAAACAAAGATTACTGTATCATCTTAAGTGTTCATGCAGCTGCACAACGCTGGTTAATTTTAAGAGTTTGGAGTCCAAAAAAAGGAAAAAGTATTTTAAAAATAATGTCTAACTACCACCAAAATATTAATATTGCATAGCCGTTTAGTTTCGTTGTGTTTTAAACATAAATTTGGTCCCTAAGCCAAGTTATTATAAAATTTGAGATATCAAATTTTCAGGTAGCCCAATCATTTAAGTTGCATATACAAATCAAATACTTACACATTCTCCAGAAACAGTAACTAGAAAACACTTTGGTGTAGTTAAAGTATGCAGAAGCATCTTTTAAATCTTTCAGAATTAAAATCTTTAATTTTTTTCCAATATGGAGGTACACCAAAATAGCGCCTATAATGACAGATTTTTGTGATATATTTAAATCAATATTTCAAAGTAAAAAAAGAAGGAAAAAAAAGACAACCACCTTATTATTCATTTTTATTTGTGCAGGAGTTTTCTTCTATCACATACAGCTCCTCGAACCAGCCAACAGTGCGATGGATGGGCATGGACACAAAGGAAACAGTAGTTCCAGGAAGCAAGACACCACTTTCAGTGGTAGCTACACGTTACATAGACTTAGCTTCATCATAAAACAGGATGCTCTCTCTTCAGTGAATCCCTACATAATAGGTCAACAACCCCGGGAATTCACAGACATTCCATGTTGGTTGAAAGCTATCTGATACTATACTGAAAACTCTGAAAGTGCCTTCATATCACACTCCTTACATGCTCCTGAGTAGAACACCCCTCCTTCAAAGTATCAAACACTAATCACAGGTGGCCTTCCATCTGATCCAAGAGAACTGGTTTATAGTATCTTTAAAGCAATTTGATTAAATGATAATCCGACTTCTACAATAGCATGTTGTGTGGATGTGCAGGTAAAATTGTGGTCTACATACATGACAAATTCAACTGAAAAGAATTTAAGAGGAAAAACCAGCAAAAGTTAGCACATACACACTAAAAGCTACTGACCGAATTTATACTGTAAACATATATAACTTATATGTCACACCAAGTTTTACCTTTGAAACCTGTATGTAATTGCATAATCATCACAGCTTCCTGTAGGCAGTTCACACTTCAAACAAACTCTCAAAGGAAACTGAGCTGTTAGACTAGACAGAGGTTTATGAAAAAATAAATACACTGTTACCTGGACTAGAAATCCGGTCACGGTATTTTGGTATATCACTGCTCAGTGTCTGAAGCATAACCCACATTGTGAATGTGAAGAGTGCTGCTAGGAAGCCATAAAATACCAGATAGAATAGTAAGATCAAACCTGTAAAGAAAAAGTTAAAATTACTATTTTTGTTTCAGCTAATTCCATTACCTATTTTGAAAATCAATATGGGAAATAAGCAATACGTTTAGTTTTGGTTCCCCCCCCCAATCCCTTGCCACTCGTAATTCTAGT
This sequence comes from Burhinus oedicnemus, assembly GCA_008921705.1. Lineage (NCBI taxonomy): Eukaryota > Metazoa > Chordata > Aves > Charadriiformes > Burhinidae > Burhinus > Burhinus oedicnemus. Next base: position 1,990,592 of record VFFE01007128.1, on the reverse strand, counting down.
TAGAAATCAATATGCCTCTAGCATACATATGTATTGCATACTGCAGAATAATGCATGCAAAAACATTTTCTTCATACTTTCTTGCTCTTAAAATTTACAGGGCATATTGGCATCTCTACTTTTAAGAGAGAAGCATTAAAAACTGCTCTTTGGGCTACATAGGAAAGCTGGCAAAGATGACTAAGCAGTCCATTAGAAAATAAAATAGTTTCACTTGTTTAAGTGAATTATAGTTTTGTATCTAGAATGGAAGGGGTCATACGGAAGACAAAAGAAGTGAGTGAGAAGATAGTTATTACACTGGATCCAGAACAGGTAGGAAGTGATTGGTGCGTTAATAACATAGTTGATACATGAGAGAACTCCACCCAGAGCATTCATTCACTCGTATGTCCTGTTACAAGAGACTTCTCAAGGTGAAAATGCTTTCTGCTGCATATTTTTGAAAGCAAACCAAGCCTTCTATTCAGACTTCTCAGGATTCTTTGTCAAACACATCCACCTGCTTTACCAGTCTACCTCAGGGACCCAGCAATGTTCCTGGAATTCACCAACTCCACAGATGTTACTAGTTTCAACTTGACAGTCGGTTAAGGACAAGCTCCTCAAAATCTGAGGAAACAGCCTATTAGGACGCGGTACCTCTCCATCACTTAGCTGCAACAAATCGCTAAGTGAGAACACTACATAGGAAAACAGCTTGAAAATGTACTGTGACAAAGTGGTTTTATTTTTTCCCCTATTCTTCCCCCCCGCCCCCCGTTTTTCATTATGCATACACAGACACGCAGTCTGGATACACAGATCAGTTGTTTACTGGAAAGACAAGGCAGCAGACAGGTCAAAGTAAAAAATCTTACTTTAGAGATGATAGGGACTCGGATCAGCTGCAGCGTGTGAACTCTGACTGAACACCTGAGACTTAAGGACATGTGCATAGACATTGTCAAAAAGAACGGGAGCTATACAAGTATTGAGGAATTCAGATGCTTGCACAGAGCGCCATCTTCAAAACCTTTCTAATTCAAAAACATAATTGAACTATGATGCAAGTTCAATTTTTATAAAATATTCTATCTATAAGGCTGCTTTCAGGAAGCCAGAGCTATAACTCAGGGCAAGAAAAGCACATCAAAACCACTATGCAACATTCTACCGGTGACACTTGAATATATGATTGATTATATGAGAAAATCAAGTGCAGTATTTTTCACCCTTCCATAGAAAAGGAAAAGGCAAAAGCAAAAATGACTGTACCTCAGTGATGAGTACTGTCCAGTGGAAGATGACAGAAGGAAACCTAACCCCTGGCTCCTGTCCCAGGAACTATGCTTGCATTTTGTATTGAAATATTTCTCTAGTGTACTACAGCCCCCAGTAATCCATGAGTGCTAAAGACGCAAGTACCTGTATTACCTCTCTTGAAAGAGTTCAGTGTACGTATATTAAAATAATGAGGTGGTTGCCAAATTACCATAACCTAAGTTCTCTGCAGCAACCAGCTGAATGTTACTGGATTTTGGATTGGCTTTAGTTTTTAGTTTCACATGGTGAGAAAGTTACTTACCTATCTGCAATACTCTGATAGTGATCAGCTACTTAAAATACATTTGGGAATCACTGACATGTAAGATACAATGCAGTGATTAGAAGCAGCAAAGTACATGAACGCAAGAACAAGCTTACTCTATAATGAACAAGACAGCAGACATCTATTAAAAACTATTTCTAAGGCTATTCAGAAGCTATTTAGAAGCTGAAAAGAGCATATAAAAACGAACAGTAGGAATCTTAATCAACAAAAGCCATTACAGAAGTTACATCTGTATTTGGCACACCAGCAGTTTGCTTTACCTATAAGCTTACAGTTGCTTTAACTGCATCCAGAACAGAGCAATGATCTTCTGATTAATAACCAATGTATTTTGGGTATTACAAAAACAAACAAACAAAACGCCTCCCTTACAAAAACTCTGGTCAGCTCTCATTTTGATCCCTGCAAGTTAGTCAATTACTGAATACACTTTCATCAAGCTGTCTAAAAAGTACACTTTCCAGCAAGTGGCCAAGACATTCGTCAATCAGTTCCAACAGAACAGAAAAAAAAAGTTTGACCTTTAAGACAAGACAAGCACCTTCTGCATAAAAGCATGAAAGTCAGGGAAATCTTTTTAATTGAGCTATTTCAGACTACATCTGTATTTTAATTTCCAAAAGATGATGCCTAACTTCACTGGGTAAAGAACAAATTTAAAAAATCCCTGCACACTTGTACATTACTGACAGTGGTGCACTTCTAAGCAGACATGGCCCTGCTTTGGGCCAATACTACCATAACATCTGCAATAACTGGCCTTGCACCCCATTTTGAAGCACCCTGAAGTGCTGATCCAAGACTGCTGCAGCTCTCTGCATTTGTTCCCTCAGTCAAGGCTGGTGCCTACCCACCTACACAGCCTCTCTACTCCAGCAGGGAAGGGGGCTGCTGGGGTCTCTCTCCCCTGCCAAGGGCTGCAGTGGGGCAGAATTGCTACGCGTAGGCAGATCCTGGGGAGCCCTCATGCCCACAGAGGCAGCCCCAATACTGGGGAAAACAAGAGAGACCCCAATGTCTAAAACACCGTGATTGGCTCCGTGGTGGAGACTTCAGTGTGAAGAGTCCCTTAGGGAGTCCTTGTCTCTCCCAGAAACATCGTACCCACCGGGGCTCCAGCAGCGACAAGGCTAGAAAGACTGTTTCTATTCACAGCCCTGAAACTCCACTAACTTCCCCCAGTCCAGCAAAACATGCGTGTGTACACACACATACAAATTATTTTTAATCTTTGTTTTAATATAGCTTGTAAATGCACTGCAGAACACTGACCACTAGGCTAAACTGCCCCATTTATGCTACTTTGCCATATCAAAAAGAGGGGAAAAAACAAACAACAAAAAACCCCTCTGCAACTTCCAATGGCCCCAAACTGAGTAAGCTGCTCTTTGTGAGCCTATTAGTATTAATTAGCCTAAGCTAATCGCAGTGAACAACCCATAACCTGTCAAGAAGCTCTGCCAAAATAACTTCACATAACACTGGATTTCTTGTCAGGAAGCAAGATGTGCCCAAGTAACAGTGGAACGCTATCCTCCACATTTACTCCAAGCAAAGGGTTTTTTTTTTCTTTTTTTTTTCTTTTTTTTTTTTGCAAGGCGTCACAGTACCAAAACCCCTTCATATCCTAACCACATCAATAAGCAATAGTCAAATCTGGAAAACTCCTATTTCTGAACTAATGTGTCAGTGCCATCATTAGTTGCAGTTCCTTTGCGGGAATCAAAACACTTCTCCACTATGAAAATTAGAATTTTTGACTCCAGTGAATGCAAGATATCACATACCTGGCCATCATTTCTACGATGAATACTAGCTTTCCAAACTTTACATGGCAAAAGTGACAAAAAGCATGCCAATCTGGCATAAACCAGATTGGCAGATCTACCTATATGTAATACATAGGTAGATATATAAAGATATCAATATAAACACTCTCACAACAGACATAGAAGCAACTATTCAACATGCAACAGTGAAAATGAAATGCTGTCTTTATGATTTGTTGGATTCTATGCTGCATTGATCCTATCACCTGCATGATCATTCTTCAGTAACTAGTGGGATTTAAACACCTAAGTAATGTTATTAGTGACTACCACCAACACCAGCAACATCAAGAAGGATTTTTGGTCTACCTACAGATGGATTTCCTTGCCTTAAACTAACATAACTATACTTATTAGATAAGCACCAACCATTTTTATTTCCTAGACACTTGAGAATTACTGTTTTCCAAATTTTGGGGATGGTAGGGGGAGGGAGAGGAAGAATGAGGGAAGGAAGACTTCAGGAAGAAATAAAACCTCGGTCCTGTGTTACAGTTTATTTCACAATAAGCCAGGGATCCACATAGAACTTGGCTAAATGCTTCAGAAAACAATAAAAATTGTCAAGTGCAACACTTGTAAAGAATCACAAAAGTGGATGCTTAATGTCATGATCAAGCATTTACAACACACAAAAAAACCCCAAACAAACAAAAAAACCCAAAATACCCTCCCTGTACCACCAAAGCTTACTGATACCTCCACCAAGAGAAGGCAAGCCTTCTTTCTTCAGAGCAATCTGTGTCACAGAAAATAAAATAGTCTACCAATTTCTCAAATATTCATTTCTTACGACAGGGAGTATCATGGAAAAGTTTAGTAAGATTTTGACTGCAGTCATATTCCTGGCTGTGCAGGAATTTTTACATCAACTGTCCATCTGCCACAATACAAAAAAAGAGCACTGTGTCTCTCTCCAATCCACAACTTGGATGTGTAAGTGATTCTACTGCAATGGCAGACAGTGATGCCAGAATGTTTAATAATACAATACCTGTGAAAAAAGCTAAATCACAACAAAGCCCTGCTTAAAACACTGATAAAGAACACAGAAGAATCAAATCAGAAAAGCAGTTAAAATTTTGAAAGCACTGCATGTCCCAGCAAGAACTCAGTGAAGACTAAACAGAAGCAAAACTGGATCTTTTGTTATGGTGACTGACAGGACTGTATATCCATTGACAAGGTGGAAAGCTCTCATAAAAATAGTGTTGGGTTTTGTTGGTGGGGTTTTTTTGTTTGGTTGTTTTTTTAATTTCAAGCACATATTTGTGCACTAACCATTCAAAAGAATATTCAGTAGGTCCAAATTTCTATGTACTTCAAGACAACGTCACCTCTACCTTGAACACCTTCACACAACTATCTTTACAGAAAGGCTTAAAGAAGATTGACATGACATCTAGTGTGACCATGAATGAAGTATTGCTAGACTCTATATTGCATTTTGGGGTTTTTTTTGGCACAAATTATTTTTCTGTAACCTTGTGTAAAAAGACTTTACTGTCTATATTGTAAGATTATGCACACATTTGAGTGTGCAGTGAGCATCCCATTACAATACTTTCATGACGAGCTCATTCTGTTCTTGCTATAATTCTAGGTAGGCACAACACCTTGCCATTACAGGCAGAGCCAGACACTAGTCTTCCTTTTACTTACGGGAAGGCCCTACATGGCAGTCTTCCAAGTTCTGGTTTTGCCCTACCCGATTACACCCTGTGTGGAACCCCAGGACCAACCCTCCTTCCCATCACCTCTGGGAGGACTATTAGTGCCCCTTATGCCTTGTTGCTGAGACCACCACCAACTCATCAACAGGTTCTTTTCCAGTATTTTCTGTCTCTTTAATACAACAAATGATTATGCCAGATAATTAAAAATGTAAGGGTTTGCTGGGGGGAAAGAGAGGGAGTTGTTAGATTTGGATACTGATGTGTGGAAGATTCAAATTGAATTATCCTTCAAGCCTGCAAAAGTAAAGTGAAAATTTCTCATTTTTTCCAGCAAGAGGAGACTTGGCACAGAGTTTTTACCAAACTGAAAAAAGCAACTCTTTTTACCAAAATCTAAAAGGCAACATACCTCTGTTACATGACAAACAAGTATAGGAGTGCTTGTGTTTGATCTTTTTACAAATCCTGGTGTAGAAATGGCAGATAAAGACAAGTACTCCAATGCCACAGCACTCAGATTCACAGAGAATCACTGCCTTGCAGTTACAATTTACATAAGCCCCCAGGACTACCTCAGACTAGGGCGAAACGTGCACATACTGTGAATAGTTATTTAACAGTTTCTCTACTGCTTCTGCCTTATTTCTGTGAGGAAGCTGTCTTAAGACAAGAGAAATATGCACAGAAGAATCAGAGCCAACTGAATTCTTACCATGCTGCCCCTGGAGACAGCACAGCCCAGCGGACTGGCAACCAGAGCTCTCTTCTGCTACCTCCCCGCCTTTCAGAGGGGACACTGGCAACAGAAAAGGAACAATAGTCTGTGAGCCTGTTCGAAGCTCACATCAGTACTGCAAGGGCAGAAGTGACACCAAATCCTGCATATTCTTACGTGCCAACAGAGCCACTCAATTAGTGTTCTGCAATTAAAAAGTAAAAACCAAAACAGAAAGCCACACACCACCCCCCAAAACAGTCAAAGACTATAATTTACTTAATATATATAACTAAACTAAATAAGCACAATATGCTAATCACAAAATGCCAGGACAAATAAATATTGATGAAAAAATACACTGACAATTTATAGCGCTGCTAAACAGCCACCTCAGTGTCCAGTCTAAGGAAAAGGTATATAGCACTAACCGCACATCAATCACCTAAACCACTCAAGAAAACTTTTTAATGAAGTAAAATTATTCAAGCTGCTATCTAAGCCTATACATACTTTGTCAATATGGAAAAACATTTTTTTATCAAGGGAGCTGGCTGTAGAAACTCAATTACCATCTAAGTCGTATCAATTTCAAGTATTATCTATTGGCCTTGCACTAGCACAGGCCAGTAACATTTTAAGTGACTTATCCTACGAGATAGGTTTAAACAGAGAAGGTTGTTTCAACTTGCTTTCTTTAAAAAGTTACAAGCTATTTCTAATGTGCCCACAATCTTTGCCAGATTCATGACACAGACAGACTTCTGCAATCCATACACCCATTCATCCAGCCCACGCGCTTCAGGAAACCTGCCTGTACAGAAAGATCACTAGACAACGGCATAGTGGAAATTTCCTCTCCTTTGCTATTCAACTGGCAGAGTAGCTCGCAAGCCCTTATTTCCATCTGAATGGAGAAAAACTCATGTCAGAGCTAAGGCCCTCTCTTGATAGACAGGAGACATTGGCACCGCAAATAAAGGGCACCCCATGCGTAGCCTGCTTAAGGCTCCTCCTCACTATTTCAACATTAGTATTCATTGAGATTGTGTCAAGGCCAAGGATATATTGGCCTGTTCCATTACGCCACGCTGAGATTCTTGTTGGTTTTGTAAGCACAACTATTAAGTATCCCAACTACATCCAAGTTTTGGGAGGAGACACAGCATTTTCTGAAGTCAGTAAATATGTCCCATGAGGACTGAAGAAACATCCTAATATTAAGCATTTATACAACTGTTTAATAAGAGAAAACATACTCAGAAAATCCAAATATTTTTATTGGAAGCAACAAGATTATGATAACATGCTTTCCAGCTCAGAGGAAAGCAATGGGAAGACTACCTGAAAGTAGGAAAACAAACACTTGAGCCTTACTGGAGAACCTTCATTTAAAAGCTTCATTTAAGAAAAAGAAAAGGCCCAGAAGCCCCACATTGGAACAAATTTAGCACGATGACACACAACGATCGTTCGTCTGTAGACTATCTGGAATCGGGGCTTATAAGTTTCTTGAGTTTGGGGGTTTGGTTCCCCCTCCCCCCCCCGATCCGCAGCTACCGCCTGGAAGTACAAAGGCAATTCGTGCTCATTCATTCTCGATTTCCTGCGATGCCGGAGAGCTAGCGGGGGGGGCGGTAAGGAACGGATGGAGAAGAGCGGCGGCACTGACATGCACGCAGGCTGCTATCAAGCGGGAGAGAGAAGCGCGGGGGGGCGCCGGCCCCACACCTCCGCGGCGGAAGCCCGTCACAGCCGCACCGCGGCGTCCTCCGGAGCCCCCCCGTCCCTCCGCGGACCCGGCGAAGGAGGAGCCTGCGGGCCCCATTTGCTGCATTTGCGTACTGAGGCGGGAGGGTGAGTCAGCTCGGGACGCGCTCCCAGAAAC